>CM040122.1:221046841-221578761 GCA_022559845.1 Amorphophallus konjac | reverse complement strand
GCTTTTTGTCCCCCTCCCGACCCGAGCCGGTTGTGTCTCGGCAGGCGCTGAGTACTTCTTCGCACTCGGCGTGGCACAGTGCCAGAGTCACTAGCTCGGCAAGGGTCGAGGGAGGGTGGAGGACAAGCTCTCGGAGGAGATTCTCGTCCCGGGTGCCCCCAGTCAGTGCGGTTGTGGCTGAGGCCACATCCAGGCGGGGGATCCTAAGGGCTTCCGATTTAAATCGGTGGACGTAAGTCCGGAGCCTCTCCCCTTGCGCCTGTTTGAGAGCCAGGAGCCCCGCTACTGACCTTGGGGGGGCGCTACCAGCGAAGCTCTCCTTGAAAATTCGCCCGAATTGCCTGAAGTCTCGGATGGACCCCGGGGCGAGGGCTCGGAACCATGCCTGAGCGTCCTGGACCAGGTGGCCGCGAAGGCTCGGCATTTGATGGGATCCGACGTTCCATGCAGGGTCACCAGGGCGTCGAAGCTGTCATAGTGGTCGGCTGGGTCGCCCTGGCCGTCGTAGAGCTTGAAGGTTGGGATGGAGGCTCTAGGAGAGACCTCTGCCTTCAAAATGTACTCGGAGAAAGGGGATTTCTCCTCGTCCTCCGGGAAAGAGGTCTTCTGCAGGGCGCGGAGAGCACGCTCTTGCTCTGCGAACCGTCTTTCAAAATCTCGTAGCCGGAGGGACAGTTCCGGCTGTGGCCGCGCCGTGGGGCTGGGGGGGGCGTCGTGGCGATCTCCCGGAGCATTGGTGCCCGGGCGTGGCGGCCTCGCCCCCTGCTTCCCTCTCCTCGGCGTGGAGGAAGCCTCTTGCTCCGCAGGCGGAGCTTGCGAGGGTCCTCCGACATCGTTGCGGAGGAGCTGTCGGCCGCGGAGGGTGAAGCGGCCTTCGGCGGTGTGCTGCGTTGCACTCCTTCGAGGGGGACTTCCTGACGGGGCGCGGGACCTCGCGTCCCGGGCCGCCTGGGCCCTCATGAGCTCCACGAGGACGTCCATCTTCTCGTTGAGGGCTTGGAAGGCGTTGGCGCCACCGTCGAGGGGTGCCCCTGTCTCCGCCGGGGGGGTGGTGGTCCATTAGTGGGGACGCTGGCGTTGGAGGGGGGGCTCTGCGAGACCCTAGGGGGGACGCCTCCCGCCGCTGCCACAGCCTTACCTGCCCCGCCGGCGGATCTCCTCCCTGAGCTTTTTCTCACCATCTTGACTCTTCGTGCGTTTCCCACAGACGGCACCAGATGAAGAGGCGGAATCTCGCGCTGTGTCCTGAGCGGGCTGTAGATCACCAGAAGATGTTTCTGCAAGAGAAGGGAAACGTATCAGAGGGCCCAGGGGATCTCCCTGGGGTAAAACCCTCCGATGGCTAAGTCAGTATAGTGATGGTGGAAGCGATAATGGGGGGAGGAGAGAGCTGATGCGCGAGAATCCTCTCCACCAAGGGTGAAGCGAATCGTGCTCAGGAGCTTAGGGTGTGTGAATGGCTAGTTCATCTTACCATCTTCCGGAGGGTATCCCTGGCTTAAATAGTGCGTCGCCTTTTAAGAGTCCGGTGAGCTGAGGGCTTCCCGGTGGGAGTTACGTCTTCAGCGGGGGCTTTCATGGCCGGATCGCGGGGGCGTTATCCCCTTGGAGTTCGGCAGCTCCCATGACTCTCCCGCTGGCGGAGGACTCTGAACGGCCGCACCTGCAGATAATCAAGCGGTCTCACCGAGCTACGCGGATGCTAGCTCGTGTCCGAGCGATAGGCATGGCCCGGCGAAGGTGGGGTCGGACAGGTCGGCTGGAGCCTCTTTCTCTCGGTCGGAGAGTGGGCTTTAGACCGGACCTTTCATGCGACCTGACCGTTGTCTCGGGCCCTCCGAGCCTAGAAGGCCGCCGGGGAGAGTTGGTTCCTCGAGTCTTTATTTATTGGGCTTTTCTCCCGAAGTGGGCCCTGTGGGCTATCACTTGGGTGGGCTCACCCGGTTGGACCTTGTAGGTCTTGTTGGGCTGCCTTTGTGGTGGGCTGCGGAAATCCCCCTCTCCACCACCTTCCCTTCGTTTTGGGATTAAAACTTCTTGGATTAGGGATCTAAGTGATCTAACGTGTGTGCAATGTAATGTAAGCAGACACAAAATGCACGAGAATGGACTAGAAATGCAGTAGGAATAAGAAGAAGAGAGAGTGAGAAGGGATTGTTCGTTAACTGTAGGAAGCGGCCAGCTTTGATCTCTTTTAGAGGGGATGGGCGGCCATCGATTTGGCCATCCTCTGTTAGGGAAAGTGATTCTGGCAACGGACACAGCACCTCCCCCGCATATGACACTTAATCTTCCTTAACCCTCGTCTCGTCACTGGAATAGCAAGAGGGAGAAGGGGAAAGCTCTTGAGAGTCTCTCGCCCGATTCTAGAGCTCCAACCCGCCCAATCAATAAGACCTGAAAATACCAAAACTCCCAACTTTCTAACCCTAGCCAGCTAATCCACCAAAAATTGGCCAACCTCATGACCTGGGGTTCTAGAGGATTTTTTATAGGGGAGAAGGTTTCCCTCCTTCGTTTGAGTTCAAAAGTCAGCTCGGATCCGCGTGAAGGGGCTTCAAGCTAATCTCCGGTCAAGGACGTGCGTGCTTGCGCATACAGTGACTCCCTGGAGTGAGAAGTGTCGCAGAGGTCACTCCATGAGTGAGAGAGATTATGGAACGTGGGGTTTGACGAGCAGTTGCCTGAAGGCGGCCAATTGCCAGGCCGTTTTCAGGAGATGGGCAGCCAGAAACTTGGCCTCCTGCTGGGTTGGGCGGCCAGAGACCCGGCTATCTCAGGTCTAACGGGCAGCCATCGATCTGGCCACCCAGCCTGTGGACTTAGCCCATTCTAAAGGGTAAGGCCCAAATGGGTTATTGAGCAGGACTTTAAGGCTCAGGGGGGTCAACACATCAAAAGGATTGTGTCACACTTATGATGACTAAAGTGTGGTCCGCGAGATTTTTGGGTCTCCTCTGGAGTTGATCAGCAGTGTGAAGACTGCTATGCATTGATTGTGTTTTGAATGATTGGCAACAATAGAGTTGACTTTGTTGACTGTAGAGTTGACTTTAATGACTTTATATTGATCATGGTAATATTGTGTATTTTGATGAATTGGTTATATGTCAGACATTTTCATAAAATATTTCTGCACACTTTGTTATTTTGAATCTAAGGTCGGTGCATATCTGTGTTATGCTTGCATTTAGTTGGTGCATGTTAGTGAGAAAAGCATAATAGGTCAGTGCAAGCAGTGCCGCTCGCACACCTCAAGTCGGTGCTAGTCATCGTCTTTACTTAGTGAGGTCGATGCAAGTTACCATGTGCATACATAGTCGGTGCAACGTCCGCATTAAGCATATAGGGTCGGTGCAGATGTTGTTGTGAGCACATATAAGTCAGTGCAAGTTTGATGTGAGCATATAGAGTCGGTGCAGATGTTGTTGTGAGCATTAAGTCGGTGCAAGTTTGCTGTGAGCATATAGGGTCGGTGCAAGTTTTGTTGTGAGCATATAGAGTCGGTGTAGGGTGTGCTGTGAGCATATAAGTCGGTGCAAGTTTGATGTGAGCATATAGAGTCGGTGCAGATGTTGTTGTGAGCATTAAGTCGGTGCAAGTTTGCTGTGAGCATATAGGGTCGGTGCAAGTTTTATTGTGAGCATATAGAGTCAGTGCAGGGTGTGCTGTGAGCATATAAGTCGGTGCAAGTTTTGATGTGAGTGTTTAAGGTCTGTGCACATTTTGCTTTACACATAATAGGTCGGTGCATCTTTGTGCCATTCGCATGCAAAGAGTTAGTGCACTGTCTGCGTCATGCATATTAAGGTCCGTGCATGATTTCATACATGCGTAATCAGGTCAGTGCACACTTGTATCCTGCCCAACCCAAGTCAGTGCATTGCTTGCTTTACGATGTATAGATGGTCAGTGCACTTTCTGCTCTATATCATAACACGTAGAGCCTCACGCACACTTTAGGGTCGGTGCATGTGTATTTCAGGTCTGCGCTAGTTGTATGACATAGTCTGTGCTAGTCCCTCTTGCATCTGTGCACATACATAGACTTGTGAATTGTCTAAGTCCATAACACGTGATTGACACTGTGTTCGTTAAAATGACAGGTGAGGCTTATGATCATACACCTGAAGCA
Source organism: Amorphophallus konjac (assembly GCA_022559845.1). Lineage (NCBI taxonomy): Eukaryota > Viridiplantae > Streptophyta > Magnoliopsida > Alismatales > Araceae > Amorphophallus > Amorphophallus konjac. The sequence goes on along the minus strand of CM040122.1, from coordinate 221,574,626 downwards.
TGTCCCAACTACCTGCGAACTCCAAGTCACGAGCAACTGAAGTACCAAGATAAAAGGCACGTGATCCAAAGCAAAAGGTGAAGCTCCGTGTTTGACACGTGGAAAGCAACCTAGTCAAGATGCTGCCACGTGGACATTTCAAGCTCAGATCTGAATGAATTTTTGGGCGGGAAACATGGTTTTCACAAGCCCATCATATGTTGCCTTATAGAAGGGGCAGATCACCCATTGTCGAAGTGATAGAGAATATACATAGAAAGAAGACACTGAGCATACACAGAAGCACATACAGAGAGAATAGCAGCAGCCAAGTCAAGAGGACATTCCAGCGAAATCAAGAGAGAAAGAGTTTTTAGATTTGAGAGAGCTTTGAGAGGAGAGCATAGATTCGTTTGAAGGGTGTGAGTCTGAATTTCTGTGAGTCATTGTTTCCGGCTTCTTGGTACAATACCAGAGCCGATCTGCTCTTTGTGAGAGCTACAGATTATTTTACTATTTTTCTGTTGCTTTTATTTTTCAATTTCAAACTCTTGTTATAGCAAGCTGTGAGTCAGCGGTGGGTAAGCTGTAATCCCCAGTGGTATAGGAGGATTCCTTTGATAGCTTAAGCCATAAGGCTCAGCGTGTGTTGGGAAGTTTTCCTCGAAGCTGTGGATCAGCAGATTAAAAGCTGTGTATCAGTAGTGAAGCCACACTTGGTTTAAGTGTGGGGTGGACGTAGATCTTTGTAGGAGATTGAACCACCAAAAAATCACTTGTCTATGCTTGGTGGTTTATGATCGCTGCATTTATACATCTGGTTGTTATCTTGCTTCGTTTGATTGATATATTGAGTATTCTAGAGAGTGGAGAAGGTATATCAAAAGGTACTGTTGGAAGGATAAGTTAGGCTTATCTGAAAAGCGGTTTATCTTGCGTGGGGACACTCTTTGAGTTCTACCTCCGCCAAGTACCTCTTCACACTCCATCTCTCTGGAATTTGGCTTTGTTGTTGTTGTGTTTCACCTGTCTAATTGAATTTACTCATTCTCTCTGTTCATATCACTAGACTAAGTATTTTGTTAATTCAGTGACTCTAGTGATTTTGTGTCTACATTGGCTGTTCTGGTTAAGCAACTTTTAATTCCGCATTTTATCTGCTTAATATTGGTTTAAGATTTGGGGTAGATCTATTCACCCCCCCTCTAGATCCATGTCACGTGGTATCAAAGCCTAACTCTTCTGCAGGGACTAACATCCTTAAGAGATAGACATCATGGATGCTAAAGGAATGACAATCAAAGGACAATCTACAACCAAGCCTCCATACTTTGATGGTTCAAACTATGCATACTGGAAGAACCCTATGCAAGTTTTCTTGAGGGCAAAAGATCTTGAACTCTAGAAAGTTGTTAGAAAAGGCCCCTTCGAACTGTCTGAGGACGAGGATCTATGGACACGAGAGCAGATCCGAAGATCAACACTCAACTGGAGCACTATCAACGCCATTCAGTGTGCCCTTCATCTCACGGCGTTCTCCAGGATCTCATCATGTTCATCAGCTAAGGAGATGTGGGATAAATTGGAAGTTATATATGAAGGGACATCCCAAGTGAGAGAGACCAAAGCCAACATGCTGGTCTCTGAGTATGAGGCTTTTAGGATGAGGCCGAATGAGACTATCACAGAGATGTATGCTCGCCTCATGATTATCACCAATGGACTCAGGAGCATTGGCAAAGTGTACTCTGAATATGAGGTGGTGAGAAAGATTCTGCGATCCCTAACTCCGATCTGGCACACAAAGGCTACCGTTATTTAGGAGTCCAAGGATTTAAAGACCACCAAGGTTGATAAGTTAAATTGGTTCACTCATGACATATAAGATGAACTTGCCAAAGGCAGATGAGCTGGAGAAGAGAAAGAGACCCATTGCATTGAAGGCCAACTCCTGTAAAAGTGGGTCATCCAGCGACCACAGCTCCTCAGGGTCAGAGATTGAAAGTGATCAGCTCGCAATGCTGACTCGATAATTCAAAAGGTTTCTGAGAAAAGAGGGAAGAAACTTTGGAAGAAGACAGCATAGTGACATAAGAAAAATGAGGTACATAACTAATTCTGTCAAAAAGACTGACACCACTGTTTGCTATCATTGCAGGAAAGCTGGCCACATGAAGGTAGAATGCCCGGAGCTCCAGAAACTGAAGGAAAAAGGAAAGACGAGAAACACGAGAGGCAAAGCTATGATTAGTACCTGGAGCGATGAGGATGAGGGCAATCTCAGCTGCACCTCAGAGAGTGAAGGAGAAGGGTGTCAAGTATGCCTGATGGCCAGGGACTGCGACAGAGAAGAAGAAAATGATGAGGTAACATCTCCCTTCGAAAATTACACTCTTACTGATTGGGAAGATGCTTACGGTGAATTGTTAGATAAAGTTGATGATATTAGAAAAGAAAATAGACTGTTAAAAAGAAAGGTCAATTCTCTTGTTAATGATACTACCATGTCTGACAGAATTACATATCTTGAAACAGAAAATAATTGTCTAAAACAATCTGCTGCTGAATTTGATGAGATGAAATCTATTTTAATTGATGCTAGGAAGGAAAATGACATGCTGAAAAATGTAATTGATGACTTAAAGCTGAAATTTCAAAGTTGTGAAAATGATATGAAAATTGTTAATGAAAAGTATGAAGCTGTGTTGAATGTCAATGTTGAGTTGAAGAAATCAATAGAAAATCTTGAAAAAGAAAATGAGGATAAGCAGAAAACCCTTGAGAGCATGACCCAAAGTACTGAAAACTTAAATGCTCTTTTAGGAACAAGGGTGAATTTCAAAAAAGAGGGTCTTGGTTTTAATCCCACTGCTAAAAGAAGCTTTGAATTCAAAACTAGTTCATTTGTAGCAGAAAAGGGAAAGAACACCCCTCTTATTAAAATGTATAGTTGAAACAATGCTGAAATGTTTTTTATAAAAACTGCTAATCAGAAAAAGCCCAACGCTTAGGACAAGGGCAAACAAAAAGTGGAGGTGTCCAGCAGTTCACGCACACACAAGTCTACACCTCAGGGCATACACCAATATAGGGGTAAATCGTCTGCAATATCAAAACCCCAGAGTAACTCCAGTAGGTCTCCACAGAAAGGTAACTGGAAAACACAAACCACTCCCTTGCATATTCCAGGTGGACCCACTACTCTTGGGAGATCAGAGAGTAACAGAAATTATCCAAGAGTTTAGACCTACCCTGCATACCATTATGCACAGCCATATCAGTTCAGTAGGTCTGGAAAGGACAGAGCTTATGGAAGGTCTACAAACCACTCAAATCCCACTCAGAAGTATAGACCTCGGGTTAGAAATTGGTTTGAGCAATCCAGGTTATGGAACCCAAGGAAACACACTTCCTATGGTCAGCCTAGGACCAACCCAGGGTACACTTCACCTAATGTTGTCCACACAATGAATGACAACAAACACAGGAACAACAAAAAGAAAAGAAAAATCCACAAGGTAATCTGTTCCAAAACAAATGTGGATACCTAAATGTTTGTAATCTTATTTTGATGATTCATATGTTGTTTTGGGGCACAAACATTTTTGGGTTCTAAACTTTTCTACTTGATCCTTGATGCAGGTATGCGTGGCAGCCAAGCAAAATCTGTGGTACTTGGACAGTGGCTGCTCCAGGCATATGACGGGGGACAGGGCCAAATTTTGTATGCTTGTTAAAAAGAATGGAGGTCTTGTCACCTTTGGAGGCAACACCAAGGGTAAGATTGTCGGATCAGGAAAGGTAGGTAAGTGCTCTACCTGTTGTATTGATGAAGTTATGCTGGTAGAAGGTCTTGCATATAACTTGTTAAGTATTAGCCAGCTTTGTGGTAAAGGTCATAGGGTAGTTTTTGACTCTATTAGTTGCAACATTTATGAGCCTAATTCTGATAATGTTAACTTTTCTGGTAAAAGAGTCAATAACATTTACCTAGTTGACCTAGATGATGTAGCACATTCAAACCTGTGCCTTACTACTAACAATGATGACCTAGCCTATCTTTGGCATCGTAGACTAGGTCATGCTAGTTATACAGTGCTACACAAACTTAATAAGTATTCCATGGTCAGAGGATTTTCTGAAATATCGTTTAAAATTGATAATGCTGTATGTGAGGCATGCACTCAATCCAAACAGACTAGGAAATCATTCAAGTCTCGAACAGAAAACCTATCTTCTAAACCATATGAGCTGATTCACATGGATCTCTTTAGACCCACTAGATCAGCTAGTTTATCTAATAGAAGATATGGTTTTGTATTAGTTGATGATTTCTCTAGGTTTACTTGGGTGTTTTTCCTCACACATAAAAATGAAGCATTTAATGAATTTCAGGAGTTCTATTTAAAAATAGAATAGAATAATGACAATTCTATTCAGAATATCTTGTCTGATCGTGGTGGTGAGTTTGATAACTCACAGTTTGATGACTTCTGTAGGGGCAATGGTATAACACACAGGTTCTCCTCTCCAAGAACTCTAGAGAAAAATAGCGTAGTAGAAAGGAGGAACCGGACCCTTGTGGAGATGGCTCGAACACTGTTGGTGGAAGGTAACCTACCAAGGAAATTTTGGGCTGAGGCAGTCAACACTGCATGCCATATAGTCAACAGAGCCATGGTAAGGTCATTTACCCAGAAAACTCCTTATGAAATTCTCAAGGGTAAGAAACCTACACTAGCTTATTTCAAGGTCTTCGGTTGTAAGTATTTTGTGCATGTCAATACTAAAAGAGATCTTGATAAATTTGAACCTAAAAGTGATCCCGGAATCTTTCTAGGATACTCAGAAACATCTAGAGCCTATAGGGTATTCAATTTAAACTCTAAAATAGTAGAAGAATCTCCACATGTGATCTTTGATGAAACAATGACTAAGCTTGAAAATGGCTTGTACAGGGAATAGGATAATGGAGAAATTCTGAAAGATGAAAATCATGCAGATGAATCTGAAGAAAATGATGCAGAGGAGTCTGGTTCTCAGGGGGAGGTAAATGAGGTTCAAGGTAATCAAATTATCAATGTCAGATTTCTTAGAGATCATCCTATAGATAACATAATTGGTAATTTGCATGAACTCCCTAGGACCAGATCTTATCTCAGAGCTCAGAATGAGTTAAACTCCATTGCATTAGTGTCACACATAGAACCCAAAAACATAGACAGTGCCCTTAGTGACGTGCATTGGATCAATGCCATGCACAAGGAATTAAATCAATTTGACAGGAATAAGGTATGGCACCTAATTCCACCTCTTGATCATGGGACTGTCATTGTGATGTGACACAAATAATGCAGCAAGCAAAAGAACTTTGGACTCTATTCGCAACAATCAACAAGGTTGAGAGCAACTTGAGAGTCGCCGTTACACCGCACACACCCGTGTCCCGCGGTGACTCGATGATGGCGAGTCGAGGTAGTGGAGAAAGCCCCTGGCTGGTTAGAGGACCAACACCACTAAAGTTAACCCTCCCGAAGATAGGAAGCCCACAAACAAGGGCAGCCGGGTGCCTTGGGGGCACTAGGACACTCCTCTCACTAAGGCCACGGTGACCACACAAGGGTGGTGGTTCCGGGATCGGGCACTCTCTCACCAACCAGCGAATAAGTTTTGCAGATATTAAATGAACAAGAATAAGGAGCAAGGGTAGAGCTCACCTGGTTGGTTTGAAGAAACCAACCCCGAACGGAGACGAGGGCGAGCGGGGAAGTGTGGTTCCCCGCACACTGCGCCGATGAAGCTTGAGCTGTTTATTACAAACACTACTCCTCACACAGGAGGGTTGGACTAGGGATGGGGAAGTAAAGTTTACATGCAAACACTACCTCCACGCAGGGAGGGGCGCTAAGCCGGCCAGGCGGGAGGGGAAACTCGCCGAAATCGTGGGAGAGGAAGCCGATGTTGAATCTGCTCGCTTGCTGTGAGAAGCGATAGGAAGCCGCTGTTGCAACCGTAGCTCCTACTCAGGAATTTTGCTGACGACGAGACCAGGGGGAAATTCTTTGTAACAGGAACCAGGACACCTCTGAATTTTATTGAATTCTTCTGATGTCGTCGCTGGCCACGGCGGGGGTTCGAATAGGGCGATGGAACTTGGGGTTGACAGCTTCTGTTCTGATGCAGCAGGTTGCAGAGATTGCTTCGGTGGCCCCCGGGCTCCGAATCACGAACCGTCAGGGTTGCAGGAACCGTGGACAATCTCTCTATGCTGAAAAACTGACGGGGAAGCCGTCCGATGTCGGGGTGGACTGGGGGACGCCGATGAATGGGAGCTGGTCGCTGCAGACTGGGAAAGGCATACCCGCGCGACTGAAGGGGAAAAATCGGAACGTTGGCTCCCGGACGCCGACTGTGGTTCCGCTTCCTGCTTCTGGTCGGAGACAGGTGGAGGAAGAACTTTGAAGAAGGGCCCTTGGTCGGAATCCTTCACTGTTAGTCGTGGTGCAGCGACGAACCGGGTTGCAGAGTCTGGCCGCAGCCGCTACCAGATACAAACAGTGGTTTGCAGAAGTTGTCCCGACCGCTCCCGGATGCCAAATCTCAAACCGTCAGAAGTGCTGGATCCGTGGACGAGCCCTCTTCGCGGAAAAACTGGTGGGGAAGCCGTCTGAGGTCGGGGTGGACTGGGGGATGCCGATGAGTGGGGGCAGGCCACTGCCGACTGTGGGAGGCAGACCCGACCAGTCGAGGAAGAAAGACCAAAACTCTGACCTCCGGATGCCAAATGCACTCCCGCTTCTTGATCCAGAAAGAGGACTGGTGGAAGAAGATATTTGTAGAAGAACTCGCGGCTTGAATCTTCCACCGTCGGCCGTGGTGTAGCTTTGAACAGGGTTCAGGAACTCTGCTGACGGAGCTCTGCGCAGTCGGGGGAGATTGGCTCTCCCGGACAGCCCCGAACTCGGAACGGGATGGGATCACCTCGCCTGCGAAGATGACTGGACGCCCTTTCCAGAAAGGTAAGGTACGCCCTCAGATGTCGCCGTGTGAACTCGGGGGAGCTTCTGCAAGACGGGCCTTCTTCTGCCACCTGCAGACGTGTCCAAATGAAGGGGATGGTGGTGGGGTTAGGTTAAGGGGGACTGGAGTTTGGTAATGGAGGGAAGGGTGGTGGTGATAGCAGATGGGGGAGGGTTGTGTGGGGGTGAAGAGAGGGGCGGAGCAGGTAGTATGGAGGTGCAGGAGAGTGGAGGGGAGAGAGGGCCGAAGCTTGGAGAAGGGGGGGTGGAGGGGTCGGCCAAGGCAAGGGGGTGGGTGTAGATGGTGAGGGGTGGTGCGCAACTTGTGGTGGGGTGGGGGTTGGGATGGTCAAGGGATATGAATGAGGGTGTGGGGGAGTGGGAAGGTTGCTTGGGGAAGAGGGATGGGTGTCTTGGAGGTGGGGAAGGTGTATGGGGAATAGGAAGGGTTGCTTGGGAAGTGGAGGAAATTGATGAGTATTAAGTGGCCTAGGGGAGGTGAAGGGGTGGAGGGTGAGGTGGCAGCTGAGGTGGCAGGGGAAGGGGGAGGTGAAAGGGCAAGTTCGCCAAGGGAGAGAGAGAGAAGGGGGGAAGAGAGAGAGAGGGGTTCGCCCCCTAGAGAGAGAGAGAGAGAATGAGAGAGCTAGAGAGAGAGAGGGGTGCACTTATGCTCAAATATTCAAATGTTCATTAACCTTCAAAAGAGGGATTGGGGTCCTATTTATAGGAAACCCACTATTACATATAAGTCCCTGACTCTTAACACACTAACAAATAACCAAGGAATGGGGGGGTGCGCCCATGGGCCTAGCCCAAGGAAGTAGGCCCAATAGTAAGCACCCAAGCCCAATGAGACTCAACTTAGGGAAATGACATAATAACCTAGGTATAAGACTCAAATAAACGGCAAATTACATGATTATGACTCAAAATAAAGATAACAAGTGCACAAAGATGATCCTCAAGGTGCTGCAGTGAGCGGTGAAGTGATGGAGCTCAGGACTGGATCTCGTCGGAGGGGAGGGAGGTCCCGAGCCAGAGGGAATCGTGAGTGATGCCCTCATCAATTCCCCCGGGCCGCGAAGAGCTCGACTCTGTCGAGTAGGGGTCCTCCCTGCTGTGATACTGCTCCAAGAGGTCGGGGTCCAACCGCTGGAGGTCCTCCCGACTCACCCATGCATCATCCGAAGGGGGCCGTCCCTTCCACCTGACCAGGTATCGCTCATACGCCTTGCTCCGTGTATTGGTGACCTGTTCATCTAATATCCGCTCCACTTTGTCACGCTGGTTCCTCAAGCTGGGTGGAGCTCTCTGAGGTGTGGGGGCGCTCTCAAGGGGTGGAGTAGGCTGGAGTTCCTCACTGGGTGTCACCGTGGGGCCCTTGTAGGGTACCAGGTCAGCCACATTGAATGTGGGACTTACTCCGTATTCTTCAGGGAGGTCTAACACATAAGCATTGGTGCCAAGTCGTCTCAGCACCTGGAAGGGGCCAGCTCCACGAGACCTCAACTTAGATGTATTCCCAGGGAATAGCCTCTCAGTTCTCACCATCACAAAATCACCTACTTGGAATTCTTGGTGGCGGCGGTGGGAATCAGCTGACCTCTTGTAAATCTCATTGCTCTTGTTGATGTTTTTGCGAATATCCTCATGCAACTCTCTAAGGTGTTGTGCAAAAGACTCAGCAGTGATGGACACCCTAGCATGTGGGGGTAGGGGAATGAGATCTGTTGGCTTCCTAGGCTTGTAGCCATGCACAGCTTCGAAGGGACTCATGCCTATGGACCTATTGGTGGAATTATTGTATGCAAACTCGGCTGAGGTAGGATGAGATCCCAATTTCCAGGGCGGTCCTCAACAAGGCACCGCAAGAGATTCCCTAGGCTCCGATTGACGACTTCGGTCTGGCCATCGGTTTGAGGGTGATAGGCCGTGGAAAACTTAAGCAGGGTCCCCATTAGATGCCAGAGGGTCTTCCAAAAGTAACTGGTGAATTTGACGTCCCTATCTGAAATGATGGTCTTGGGCAGGCCATGGAGGCGGACCACCTCATCAAAGAACAGGCGGGCTACGTGGGAGGCATCTGAAGTCTTAGAGCAAGGGATAAAATGAGCCATTTTTGAGAACCTATCCACCACGACATAGATGGAATCATGCTTCCTCTGGGTCCTAGGCAGGCCTAAGACAAAGTCCATACTCAAATCCTGCCATGGTCGGTCTGGGACAGGGAGAGGGGTGTATAGGCCAGTATTCTGCTTTACTTGCTTGGCTGTAGCACAAGTACGACACTGCCCCACAATTTTGGCTACATCCCTTTTGAGACTTGGCCAGTAGAACTGTCCCTCAACCAATGCAATGGTTTTATGAACCCCAAAGTGTCCCGCCAGACCTCCTGCATGTAACTCCCAGACTAACAAATCCCGCAGTGAGGTTCGAGGTATGCACAGCTTATGGCCTCTAAAAATGAACCCATCCTCTAGGATAAAGCTTTGGTGCTCCTGGAGTGGTTGGGTGGTCAAGAGGGTATGGACATGCCCAAAGTCAGGACAATTCGGATATTCTTCCTTGATCCTTTCAAACCCTATGACCTCCACCCGAATGGTAGCTAGCAAGGAGATTCTCCTACTGAGCGCATCCGCGGCACGATTCTCGCTTCCAGCCTTATGTTTGATCACAAAAGTGTAGGACTGGATGTACTCGACCCATCGGGCATGCCGGGCATTCAGTTTCTGCTGGGAGTTGAGGTATTTTAGGGCCTCATGATCAGAAAATATGACAAATTCTTTAGGCAAGAGATAGTGTCTCCAATGCCGGAGGGATTGTACCACGGCATAAAATTCCTTGTCGTAGGTGGAGTATCTCATCCTGGCATCACACAACTTCTCACTAAAGTAGGCCACTGGGTGTCCTTCCTGGCTAAGGATCCCGCCAATTCCTACCCCAGAGGCATCACAAGTCACCTCAAAAACTTTGGAGAAATCAGGGAGGCATAAGACAGGGGCTTGGGTCATTCTCTCTTTGAGCTCTTGAAGGCCCTAGATGCTGACTTGGTCCACACAAAGGTCCCCTTTTTGAGGCAGTCGGTGATAGGGGCTGTGACGGTGCTGAACCCACGGATGAACCTACGGTAAAAGGTGGCTAACCCATGAAAGCTCCGGACTTCATGGAGAGTGCGGGGCTCTGGCCAATCGAGGATGGCTTGGACCTTTTCAGGGTCCATGGATACCCCGTCGGTGGAGACAACATACCCAAGGAAGGTAATGGACTTTGTCATGAAGTGACATTTTCCCAAGTTGGCAAAGAGACTCTCCTTCCTAAGGGTGGTACAGACTTGCCTAAGATGACTGAGGTGGGCTTCCTTGGACTGGCTGTAGATGAGGATATCATCAAAATAGACTACCAGGAAGACTCCAATATAGGGCCTAAGGACCTCGGTCATAAGGCGCATAAATGTGCTTGGGGCGTTAGAGAGCCCAAAAGGCATCACCAGCCATTCATAGAGTCCATCTTTGGTTTTGAAGGCTGTTTTCCATTCATCCCCGAGCCTTATCCTTACTTGGTGGTAGCCACTCTTAAGGTCTATCTTTGAAAAAATGGTGGCTCCAGCTAGCATGTCTAGCATATCGTCAAGTCTAGGTATGGGGAACCTATATTTGACGGTAATCTTGTTGATGGCTCTGCTATCAATACACATTCGCCATGTCCCATCTTTCTTTGGTGTGAGGAGGGCTGGGACAGCACAAGGACTTTTACTAAGACGAAGGAAGCCTTTTCTAATGAGTTCCTCCACTTGTCTCCTCAGTTCAGCATGTTCAGTGGGGTTGAGGCGATAGTGGGGAAGGTTTGGGAGGGTGGCCCCTGGGACAAGGTCAATAGCATGTTGGACATCCCTCATGGGTGGCAGTTGATCGGGGAGCTCCTCGGGGAACACGTCCTTGAATTCTTCTAGGAGAGGGTGTATTTCCACGGGATGAGGGTTGGAGGGGGTGGATTCCCCTAGGCATATGACCACAGCGTATATGGGTGTTCCGAGAGCTACCTCTTCCTCGAGTTCTTGTTTAGTGATGAGGTGTAGGCCTTTGGTGGGACTCTCATGGGTGGACAGTTGGCTTGTTGGTTGGGTTGGGGGTGATGGGACCCCTGGGTTTTGAGGTGGTGTGGGGAGAATTCCCTTGGAGGGTGGGTCCTTTCGGGGTGGGGAAGGGTTGAGGCGAATGGTCTTCCCCTTGTGTTCAAAGGTGCACGTGTTTGTTTTCCCATAGATGGTAGCATTAACATCATATATCCAAGGTCTCCCTAGCAGGATGCTTCCTACAGCCATAGGTATGATGTCACACCATATTTGCTCTTGGTAGGATGAGAAGGTGATGGGGATAAGACAACATGTGTTGACGGGTAGGGAATGGTTGTTTATCCATGAGACACGATATGGTTTGGGGTGGGGTGTTGGGGTAAGTCCTAGGAGCTTGACGGTGTCCGGGGACACGGCATTGACACAACTTCCGTTGTCTAGGATAACCTTCCTAACATGGTCCCCGATTTTGATGAAGGTGTGAAAAATGGAAGTCCTCCTCCAATCATTCTCTTGAGGTTGGGTAAGGGTGCACCTTATTACTCCTAAGTGGGTGGAGTGGGGATCATCTTCTACACCTTCCTCAAAGAATTGCTCCTCGTATTCCTCTTCCCACTCTAAAGTAGCCTCGTGTTCCTCAATAGTATTCTCATGGGTTTCTTGGGATGTGGTAGGTCCGCCCTCAATAACAAGGCTCGACATCCCCTTGGAAGGGCATTGGGAGGCTATGTGGCCATAACCATGGCACTGAAAACATTTGATCGTACTACTCCCTGGGGTCTTCCCTTTGGAGGCTTCCTCCCTTCGGGGAGGAGGGTTGAGTGGAGTGGTCTTTGTGGGGGTGGGAGTGGTTGGTTGGGGGTAGGGCCGAGTGGGGGTTCCCCCACTGGGAGGAGGTGTTCTTAACAGAGGAGGCAGGTTGGGACGGGGTCCCGGGCCCTTGGGGGGGGCAAACCTTGGGTTCCTAGAGAATCGCTCTACATCACGGGCTATTTGATAGGCAATCTCCAAGCTATGCACTTCCCTCATAAAAAGCTCCCGTTTGATGTGGGGAAGGAGACCATTCCTAAACCGGGATAAAGTGACGGCTGGGTCTTCGACCACACCACACCTTAGGAGATATGAGTCAAATTTCTCAATATACTCTTCCACGGTCTTTCCCTCTTGGGTAAGGCTTTGCCATTCATCAAGGAGAAGTTGGCTATAGGAGATGGGAAGATATTTATTCCTAAGTTGATCTTTCATGTCTATCCAAGTGTCAATGGGTTCCTCACGCCTGATCCTCCTTTGGCTTTCTACCTTTAGCCAATAGGTCTTGGCTAGTTTAAGAAGGTGCATCTTGGCCAACCTAACCTTTCTCTCCTCGGACATGGGGTACCAATCAAAGTATTGGTCCATGCCATGCTCCCATTCTTTATAGGTACTAGGGTTATGAGACCCATCAAAATTAGGAGCTTCCACTTTGATCATTCTTAGTAGGAAGTCATCCGGATCCTCACGTGGTCGCCTCTCATGGTATCGAGGTTGTGGGGCTCTCTCTTGCTCACGATACCACTCATCATCTAGATCTTCCCTCTCATGTTCAATCCGCGGAGGAGGAGCCCTTGGGGCATGGTTCCTAGGTGGGGCCCTAGCTTCTTCTAATCTCTCTAATCGGGTGGAAATTCCATTCATTTGCTCCGTGAGGATTTGGATGGCAGCCTCAAGTCGATCCATAGGAGTTTGGGGAGCTTCCCTAGGGATGTTTTGGTTGCCTTGGAAATTGGGATCCATAGGTGGATCGGAAGTAGAAGGATCGGTCCGGTATATGGTACCCCTACGGGTGGACATGCACAAAGACAAGGTGACCGGTATGGGATGGCAATGCAATTGTCCTAGGACCTAGGCTTGTAGAGACAAGTCTAAAACTTGCTCTGATACCACTTGATGTGACACAAATAATGCAGCAAGCAAAAGACCTTTGGACTTTATTCGCAACAATCAACAAGGTTGAGAGCAACTTGAGAGTCGCCGTTACACCGCACACACCCGTTTCCCGCGGTGACTCGATGATGCCGAGCCGAGGTAGTGGAGAAAGCCCCTGGCTGGTTAGAGGACCAGCACCACTAAAGTTAACCCTCCCGAAGATAGGAAGCCCACAAACAAGGGCAGCCGGGTGCCTTGGGGGCACTAGGACACTCCTCTCACTAAGGCCACGGTGACCACACAAGGGTGGTGGTTCCGGGATCGGGCACTCTCTCACCAACCAGCGAATAAGTTTTGCAGATATTAAATGAACAAGAATAAGGAGCAAGGGTAGAGCTCACCTGGTTGGTTTGAAGAAACCAACCCCGAACGGAGACGAGGGCGAGCGGGGAAGTGTGGTTCCCCGCACACTGCGCCGATGAAGCTTGAGCTGTTTATTACAAACACTACTCCTCACACAGGAGGGTTGGACTAGGGATGGGGAAGTAAAGTTTACATGCAAACACTACCTCCACGCAGGGAGGGGCGCTAAGCCGGCCAGGCGGGAGGGGAAACTCGCCGAAATCGTGGGAGAGGAAGCCGATGTTGAATCTGCTCGCTTGCTGTGAGAAGCGATAGGAAGCCGCTGTTGCAACCGTAGCTCCTACTCAGGAATTTTGCTGACGACGAGACCAGGGGGAAATTCTTTGTAACAGGAACCAGGACACCTCTGAATTTTATTGAATTCTTCTGATGTCGTCGCTGGCCACGGCGGGGGTTCGAATAGGGCGATGGAACTTGGGGTTGACAGCTTCTGTTCTGATGCAGCAGGTTGCAGAGATTGCTCCGGTGGCCCCCGGACTCCGAATCATGAACCGTCAGGGTTGCAGGAACCGTGGACAATCCCTCTGTGCTGCAAAACTGACGGGGAAGCCGTCCGATGTCGGGGTGGACTGGGGGACGCCGATGAATGGGAGCTGGTCGCTGCAGACTGGGAAAGGCAGACCCGCGCGACTGAAGGGGAAAAATCGGAACGTTGGCTCCCGGATGCCGACTGTGGTTCCGCTTCCTGCTTCTGGTCGGAGACAGGTGGAGGAAGAACTTTGAAGAAGGGCCCTTGGTCGGAATCCTTCACTGTTAGTCGTGGTGCAGCGACGAACCGGGTTGCAGAGTCTGGCCGCAGCAGCTACCAGATACAAACAGTGGCTTGCAGAAGTTGTCCCGGCCGCTCCCGGATGCCAAATCTCGAACCGTCAGAAGTGCTGGATCCGTGGACGAGCCCTCTTCGCGGAAAAACTGGTGGGGAAGCCGTCTGAGGTCGGGGTGGACTGGGGGATGCCGATGAGTGGGGGCAGGCCACTGCCGACTGTGGGAGGCAGACCCGACCAGTCGAGGAAGAAAGACCAAAACTCTGACCTCCGGATGCCAAATGCACTCCCGCTTCTTGATCCAGAAAGAGGACTGGTGGAAGAAGATATTTGTAGAAGAACTCGCGGCTTGAATCTTCCACCGTCGGCCGTGGTGTAGCTTTGAACAGGGTTCAGGAACTCTGCTGACGGAGCTCTGCGCAGTCGGGGGAGATTGGCTCTCCCGGACAGCCCCGAACTCGGAACGGGATGGGATCACCTCGCCTGCGAAGATGACTGGACGCCCTTTCCAGAAAGGTAAGGTACGCCCTCAGATGTCGCCGTGTGAACTCGGGGGAGCTTCTGCAAGACGGGCCTTCTTCTGCCACCTGCAGACGTGTCCAAATGAAGGGGATGGTGGTGGGGTTAGGTTAAGGGGGACTGGAGTTTGGTAATGGAGGGAAGGGTGGTGGTGATAGCAGATGGGGGAGGGTTGTGTGGGGGTGAAGAGAGGGGCGGAGCAGGTAGTATGGAGGTGCAGGAGAGTGGAGGGGAGAGAGGGCCGAAGCTTGGAGAAGGGGGGGTGGAGGGGTCGGCCAAGGCAAGGGGGTGGGTGTAGATGGTGAGGGGTGGTGCGCAACTTGTGGTGGGGTGGGGGTTGGGATGGTCAAGGGATATGAATGAGGGTGTGGGGGAGTGGGAAGGTTGCTTGGGGAAGAGGGATGGGTGTCTTGGAGGTGGGGAAGGTGTATGGGGAATAGGAAGGGTTGCTTGGGAAGTGGAGGAAATTGATGAGTATTAAGTGGCCTAGGGGAGGTGAAGGGGTGGAGGGTGAGGTGGCAGCTGAGGTGGCAGGGGAAGGGGGAGGTGAAAGGGCAAGTTCGCCCAAGGGAGAGAGAGAGAAGGGGGGAAGAGAGAGAGAGGGGTTCGCCCCCTAGAGAGAGAGAGAGAGAGAGAATGAGAGAGCTACAGAGAGAGAGGGGTGCACTTATGCTCAAATATTCAAATGTTCATTAACCTTCAAAAGAGGGATTGGGGTCCTATTTATAGGAAACCCACTATTACATATAAGTCCCCGACTCTTAACACACTAACAAATAACCAAGGAATGGGGGGGGGTGCGCCCATGGGCCTAGCCCAAGGAAGTAGGCCCAATAGTAAGCACCCAAGCCCAATGAGACTCAACTTAGGGAAATGACATAATAACCTAGGTATAAGACTCAAATAAACGGCAAATTACATGATTATGACTCAAAATAACGATAACAAGTGCACAAAAGATGATCCTCAAGGTGCTGCAGTGAGCAGTGAAGTGATGGAGCTCAGGACTGGATCTCGTCGGAGGGGAGGGAGGTCCCGAGCCAGAGGGAATCGTGAGTGATGCCCTCATCACATTGGGACTAAATGGGTTTTCAAGAATAAAACTGATGAGTAGGGCAATGTTGTTAGGAATAAGGCCAGATTGGTAGCACAGGGGTACAATCAAGAATATGGTATTGACTTTGAAGAGTCTTTTGCCCATGTGGCTAGGTTAGAGGTTATCAGAATTCTGTTAGCATATGCATGCTCATTAGGATTCACCCTTCAGCAGATGGATGTGAAATCTGCATTTCTGAATAGAGAAATTAAAGAGGATGTCTTTGTAAGATAGCCTCCTGGTTTTGAATGTATAGACTTTCCTAATCATGTTTATAAATTGAATAAAGCTCTATACAGACTGAAACAAGCTCCTAGAGCTTGGTATGACAGGCTCAGTAAGTTCCTCTTAGATAAGAAGTTCACAAGAGGTGAAATTGACCAAACCTTGTTCACAAAGGTATGTCATCCAGACATTCTCATTGTTCAAATATATGTGAATGATATAATTTTTGGTTTAACTAAACCAAAAATGTGTAAAGAATTTTCTGATTTAATGACACATGAGTTTGAGATGAGCTCTTTGGGTGAGCTAAAATTGTTTCTTGGACTGCAGGTGACTGTGGACGTCAAAAAAATGATGATGACGATGATGATGATCATACGACACTCGCGTCTACGCGTTCAAGCGCAAGTCGAAGACGAGAGGGCCGAACAAACCCGTACCTCGCCCAACTAGGACGAGAACTCACTTGGTGGTCCTCCATCCGTTAAGGAAGCCCCCGAGCAGAAGATACGGCCACAACTCTCCGACCGGCCGTGCCGAGAGCTGAATCAAAGAAAAGCTGGGAACTCCGGCACAGTCTCGGCATATGTCGGAAGTCACGCAAAGCCTTGGACCGAGCCCCAGAAGCTACGAACGAAAAATTGCGGAAGCCATGCATCGTAACTAAAACATTCCGGGGACGCCAACGTTCGTATAAGTAGCCGCGACTTCGAAAAGAATTCATTCGGTGCTTAAAACGACGCGATAAGGCCCTTAATCGGCGCCCCCCCCCCTTGTGTTGCATTAAAACGGCGCGCCCCTCCTTACTTTGGTTATCCGGCGCGCTCCTGGTTGAAGGGGCCATCCCCCTTTTATGCTTAAAACGGCGCCACACTTGCCTAAAAGCTAAACCAGCGCGCCAATTGCACTTGGGTTTAAACCGGCATGGGCACTGTTCCACCGTGCCGTTTTAACCTCATTCTATCCCATCTCTGGCACGATACTCTGTTCGGCATAAATGTGATGCGCATGGGACATTCAATGCCCGACGCTCTGTCTCTACCTCCGTTCGACAGCACAGGAGCGGTAGCGGCGAAGCAACCCCTGCGGACCTGCGACCATCTCATCCTCAGACGAACAGCAGCGTACGGTGCGAACCAGTGTCGTCCAGCGCACCATGTCAACTCCGAGCTTCGTCGCGGACGAGGTGGAAGTGGCAGGAACCTCCCAGGCGAGCCATTCTATAAAAGGGGGCATTACTATGAAAACAAGAGGAAGAGGCTGGCTCTCTCTCTCTCGGCTGGGCAGTGTGCAACGGGAGAAGGAAGGGAAAGAGAGGTGAGATCTTCTGAGAGGAAGAGTCCGCAGAAGAGAAAAGAAGCTGCTTCCTCGCGTCGGAGAGGTGAGATGAAGTGAAGAGAGGGGAGTGAGGGTGAGGGGTGGTTCGAGAGGGAGAAGCCTATTCTCTCTCTCTCTCCTCCGTCTAATGCTGTTCTCTCTCTCCGTCGAATGTATTCTCCTTTTTTTATAATGCTTTCGTTTCCCTCTTCTCTGTATCAAGACTCCTTCCCCAATTTGTGTGGATGAATAAAGGAAAACCTTTTTTTTGAAAGCTCAGTCTCCGTCGCTCCGATCCTTGCTTCCCATTCTCACTCTCCGATCATCCGGGGGTCTTTGAGGTCTGCCGCTCCATGGCATGACCCTCAAGGTAACCCACTCGACGGATGAATACTTCTTGCCCTACTGTGGCAAACATTTGTCCTGCTTCAAAAATCATCGCCCGTTAGTCGTGGTCGCTCTCGTAGGCTGGCCCTCGAGCGTTCCACACTCACAGTTGGGCTAACGGACCGTCGTGAGGCCGTTCCGTTTTTTTGAGAGTTTACCCGGGAGTAATCCGTGTGGTGGCTTTCACTTCTCTCTGGAAAGTCCCGGTCCAGGGGAGGTGCTGCCTGATTTTCGCCAGGGCTAAGAACGCACAACAACAGATGAACGAATTGAACTAATGAAGAACAAACTGAGGCCTCTATGAGCAAACTGCCTAAATAAAACGCTTAGACGTTCATGTTGTTTCATCTTAATAAACGATTAAAACGATTAAAACTCTTACAACCTCCTCATTATCAGCTTGATCTATCAACAGAACGAGCAAATCAAACCTTGAATCAACCTACGGGTGAAAGAAAAAATAAACACAATAAACAGAGCTTTGAAACAACCCCATATAGCTATTCCGGCGCGAGTTAAAGCGGCGCAGCCACTGTTCCACCGCGCCATTTTAAACCTCCTCACAAAAGCCCCCCATTTCCTTCTATGAATGCTAAAACGGCGCGCCCTCCCTCTTCAGATCCTAAAACGGCGAGCCCATTTCCATTCCAAACCACATACACGGCGCGCCAGTTTAACCCCTTGTTCCTTCCTTTTCCACACCAAAAATGGCACGCTCCATTGCCTTACCCTTACACTCCACTTAATCCGGCACCGTGTGAAACGGCGCGCCCTCCTCCTCTCTTGCTTCTTGTGGCACCTTAAAATGGCGTGGCCCTTGTGCCATGTTAATCCGACGTGCACCCCCCCTTTATGTTTGAGCCTTAATCCGGCGCGCCCCTTTGACTCCCTTAAACCGGCGCGCCCCTTTGCCTTCCTTGATCTGGCGCGCCCCTTGGCCTTCCTTAAACCGGCGCGCCCCTATTCTCTCTTGGCATCTCCCACTAAACTGGTGCGCCCCTCTTATGCAACCCATAACTGGCGCGCGCTCCCCTTGTAACACCTACATAATTGGTGCGCCCCTCCCCTCTCT
Source organism: Amorphophallus konjac (assembly GCA_022559845.1). NCBI lineage: Eukaryota > Viridiplantae > Streptophyta > Magnoliopsida > Alismatales > Araceae > Amorphophallus > Amorphophallus konjac. The sequence continues at coordinate 221,555,848 of CM040122.1, read as the reverse complement.
TGGGTCCCTTATCCGGCGCGCCCTATCCTCTCTTGGTATCTTCCTAAACCGGCATGCCTGAAAGAGAGAGAATGATTATTCAGATAAGAGAAAAGACTTGAAGCTAATGAATAAAACTAATCAAAAGTTTCCTCCCCGCTATAATCAAAATTTTGTTCCGGGGGCTCCACCCCCGGAAACCCCCGCAGGGGGCGCCGCCCCCTTGACCCCCGCGACCTAACCACGCAGGTCGATCCATGTGCGAGGGCGCACGTTGGCTAGTTCGGGTTTCACATTTAACAACTCGCTTCCCCGGACTGTGCGTGAAGAGAAAAGTAATGATGCCCCGTGGTATCGGATGTGGACCTCGGAATCCCCGACATGGTCATGATCCGTGCACCTCTTGGGCCGATAGTCCATCAGCTTGACCCACTTATTCCAGGATCCGATCCCGCATCCGTATTAAACTTGTCGTACCTACGGTAGACATCCGTACGGTTTTATCGTCGTCTTCGATGCTACAAATGCGGACTTCCGTCTGAACACAAAATGGTCCGTGAGTGACCAACATATACGTATCTATGAACATTTTATGCCCCAACGCGGGTTTGTTTGAACGTGACCCGGGATCTTTGTTCTCGCTTTATTACCATGAATTTCAGGCCATAGGGCCCTTATTCCTGGCAATCAATCAAGGGTGTTCCCCCGTATGGGGGATGTAAATAACGTCGTGGCCTTTACGGCACGGCGGGTTTTGGTCCCGACACGAGCTACACAATTATCTGATTAGTCAGATCGCGCGCACCATGGGCTTCCATGAAGCCCGAATAACTTGTCACTTTGTGACTGGCACGCCCTCGCACTAAATAAACGAATGAACCTCGATCAACAAACGAATCGATTCTTTCCGAATTTTAGTGCATCCACAAGTCTGGCACGCCCGGTGGGACTTAAATCACCCTTCATCTCTTTTTCGGGACTAAGGGCCCTACGACCCCTTTCTTGTAATACTAATTGTATGGTTTGCAAATGCAGAGTTGCATTTCGGACACCAGGATGGCCCCCACGTTCGGTCAACAGGCCGTCGAGAGCCATGTTCGGAACTGCTACTTGGCCGTCCCCCTCAGCTTTGAGAGCTTCCCTCCCGTGGTAGGCTTCCCCAACTTCCTCGGGATAGCCTTCACGAACCTACTGGACCTGGAAGCGTCTGACAGGACTGAAAGCAACGCTCCCATCCAGGGGGCCGCCAAAGCTACTGTCGGTCGATCAATGGCCGAAACTTCCAAGACTGTCCCGACCGGGACGCTGAGCTGCAACGTGCACCATGTGCACCAAACTGTCGGCCCATCTCACCAGGGGTCGGCCTCTCACCAGAGGAGGCTCCGGAGGGGCCACGCCACGACATCACCCCGAGGCCGGTTCTCCAGCACCAGCAAGTCTTCTGTCATCGGGGCTGTCCAAGTGCATCTTACCGGAAAACATTCTAAGGTGATCCCAGATCACATTGTACCCACCGTACCAGTGCGCAACTCTTTTCAGGCACTGGAGAAGATGAAGGGCAGGATGACGCCCGCCATTCTGGCCCCAGCGCCGCAGCAGTAGTCGGCCTCCAGGCCCACCAAAGCTAACCAAGTTTGGGTTCCCAAGGGGGCTCGGTTCACCTCACCAGCCCAGGCTGGGCCCAGCACCTTCCACCCGACAAGGGCACAACAAAGAGATCGGGTCAGGACATCGGCCCCCGTCCGCCAGCCGGCATTAACTACACCGACCCCACCAGAGAACATCCACCGTCGACACTACTGATGTCACTATCAGGCTACCCGTGTGGAGCCTGCAACCCACATGCATGTTGCTGCCAACAGGGCGACATCACCGGCTTCTTCTCCTGATCAAGACTAGGAAGGAGTGGAGCAAGCCATGAGGAACTACTTGCGGGGCCCGGGGAGCACTCCCCTGAGTCGCCAGAGATTACTGGGGGCAGTAGCCTCCGCCTTTGAAGAAGAAGAGACCTGGCCGATGCCCAGCGCCGAGTCAAGAAACTACTCTGAGGAGCGCTATCAGTCCCCGCTGAGGGAAGAAGTGAAGCCGCGGAGATCGGTCTTTGATAGATTGGTCTTCCCAGGTAAGCCGTCGAGAAGAACGGCAAGAAGAGGCAGAGACCTGAGGGTCTATACCTGCAACATGGCAGGGGTATCTGGTCGGTACGGGGCTCTACCAATCGAGCCCGAAGAAATGTCCAGGCTTGCCACAAGGCCAGGACCTCTTACCAGAAGAGGGAAAGCGTCAATTGAGCAGACACAAGTCCACACTGGAGGAGCTAACTATGAGGAACCTTCAATGTCCTTGGCTGCCAATGTTATTACAGAAGGCACTGCGGGAGGACCATCCACTTCATCCGAAGAGGCACCGATCGAAGAAGGAGGAGGCACCCCTAGCCTTTCCATGAACGACCCCGCGTTATTGCATATGATGCAGCAGTATCAACGGGAGATCGAATTGTTAAGGAAGCAATTGACTGAAAGAGCTGCTCAACCCTTGACATCCGGGCAGACTGAAGCATTGCCAGAGACCCCTGGCGGCAACGGTCAGGCCTCGGAAGCTTCTTCGTAGACGATGGTGTCTCCCCCAATACCTACCTACACTGGTGGTGTACCCCTGCATCAGCCACAACATGTCACACTGGCCCCGCCACCGAACCTGCCATTCCAGGGGTCCACTATTGCACCTCAGGCGACAGTGTTAACAATGCCGCTGACGCAACCGGCCCATTTCTATCCAAACCCGGTTGACCCGACAACGGTGAGCAGACTAATGCTCGAACAAATGATAGACATGAAGTTGGCAGAGAGGAGCGATGGTGATCACATGCCATTCAATGTATACCAAGTACCTTACCCGGCACACTATGCTGCCAAGAGGCTACCGGTCGGCATCACCAAGCCGCCGAAGTCTGAGAAATTTAATGGGCAAGGGTCTCCCAGGGAGCACATTGCCTATTATGTGAATGTTATGGGGGATCTAGCCGCGGATGAAGCTCATCTTCTCAAGTTCTTCGGCTCGACACTTACCGGGCTCGCTTTCGAGTGGTACTCGAGCTTGCCCGCCGGGTCCATTGCAGACTGGCCCGATATGCAGAAGAAATTCAAGGAAAGGTTCTACATAGCTGAGCGGGAGGTAACCATGGCAGAGCTTTATGCCACAAGATAGAGAAATGATGAGTCGGCACTCGACTACATAAAGAGGTGGAGGAACCTCAGCATGAGGTGCAAATGTCCCCCGCATCAAGAGGACGCAGTGCAGATCTGTAAACAGAATCTGAAGAAGGAAATCCTTGAGAGGATGATCGGTGCTAAGGTAAGGTCATTTGACCGTCTGAATAACATAGTGGCAGAGATCGAGGCATTCCTTGCTTGATACTCTTTAACCCCAGCTGCAGCAAGCCAGAGGGCAAGGCAGGTCGAGAAAAGACCAATACCGCCAGAAGTTCACACACTGGACTTCGAAGCTTTCGAGAAGCAAAGAGAGAAAGCCAAAGAGATAGCCGACCCTCCTCCGCCCAGGTCCACTGAACGGCAGGAAGGTCCCTCCCTGTGGGAGAAGATGAGGAATAAATTGTATTCTTTTCCTAGAGACAAAGCCCGGGTCCTGTTTGAATGGGCCACCAGATACAATAAGATCACATTACCAGATCCGAAGAGGACTGGTGACTTGAAGAAGTAGGATGATCCTCGCTTTTGCCCATACCATCAGATGCTTGGGCATACCATTACGGATTGTTACATCTTCAAGGACGTCATTGAGTCCTTGATCAAGAAGGGAGAGCTGGACATGGGGGAGCTCAGAGTGGATGCTCCGCAGCCGCACGAGATGTCGAACATCGGCACCACTGTCAACATGGTATCTTTATACCAGCAGCTACCTAAAGAATGGGCGGAGGCCAGTACACAGGATACTTATCAAGCCTTCGTCATGGCGCCAGCTCAAGACCAAGGAGGTTGGCAAGCCGCGTCGACGAAGAACAGAAGAAGAAGACAAGCTCCCCAGCCCACTCCGGAGACTCACATAAGGGGCGTTACACCCCGGCTGGCACCGCCACCAGTGATACCTGTCTTGCATGACACAGCCCCCCGGCTCGTTATGAGACGGCCCACTCACAACAAGAAGAAACACATCCTGATGCGGGTGCACAAGGAAACCAGCCCTGCGGTTGAAAGACTCCAGGCTATTATTGATGTGCTTAAAGATTATGAGCAGCCCGAGATCCAGCCTGTGGAGTTGAAGGAGTATGTCCCTTGGGAGGAGTTCGAGTCAGTCGAACTAGCTCCAGAAGCGAAAGTCGAGACGAAAGAAGAGCCTCTCTTGTGGGGTGAGCTTCCCCAAGAGTAATTGCCAGCCACTGAAGAGAAGAAGAAAAAGAAGTAGAGAAGACCTAGAAATAAGAAGAAGAGTGGGGTTATCCTTTCTTGCAACACCCTCTCAACATTATTTGACACAGCCCTCTCCCTGAGAGAGGAAGAGCAAGAAGTGCCCGTCGAGCCGTCAGAGGTGAATCAAGCTGAAGCATCCACCTCCCAACATGCCACCAGGTCGGGAAGGAAGTGGGGACGTCCTCCTCAGGCCAACCACAACATCCTGTTCAGGGGAGAACAACCGTATCACATCCCCGAGCCTAGGGTCCAAGGCATGGAGATTCCCCCTCCCTTAGGTCTCTACCCCGGAGAACCGGTCGGCCAGGCCGCCCCTTCATTTATTGAATTTCTTACGACTCAGAGGGGAAAACAGTCATGCCCCCGCGAGTCCCAGCAGGCTAAAGAGGCAGGTAGCCCCTCGGCCCCGTTGGTACTGACTCCTCCTCGGCCAAGGAAAGAACCTGACAACACCCCGAACCTTGTCGAGTTCATGAAAGAAAAGGAAGTGACCCAGCAGCCTCCGTAAGCTCAAGCGGCACCCGACCCAGCGGAAGAGGCACCCGCCGAGCCAGCTCCCTAGGTTCAAGGCGAAGGCAGGCGCAATAGAGCCGAAGAGATGAAGTTGCTCGAGGTCCGAGCCAGCAACAGAATAGTCAAGCACCTGAAGAAGATTCCAGCCAGGTTCACCGTCTGGGAAATCATATCTCTAGATGAAGAGACACGGAAAGCCATCATTGCTGCGCTCCAGACGCCAGCATATATTGAAGCATGCCTCGCAGAAATGTCACTTGAAGTAGCTGTGGCCTTCACAGAAGAGGATATGCTTCTACCTACCTGCAGTCACAATAGGCCACTCTACATGAAGGGGCAGCTGAATGGGCATCCCATCAACCGAGTATTGGTCGACTCTGGGGCAGCAGTGAACATACTCCCCTATCGGGTGTATCAGAAATATTACTTTGATGTACACCTGGTCGAGGTCAGGAACGTCAAGATTGCCGGCTTCAACCAGAAGTGCGAGGTCCCTATGGGGGTCGTAGAGTTCAACCTCTCCCTCGGCGACTTCACCACCAAGGTCCAGTTCTATGTGATCAACTCCAGCACCTCTTACAAGGCGTTGCTCGGCAGACCTTGGCTGCACCAAAACCGCGTGGTACGATCCACTCTGCACCAATGCATCAAGTACCCCGGCAACGGGAAAGAGGAGAGAATCTTTGCCGACCTCCATCCTTTCGAAGTGTTCGAATGTCACTTATCGGACGCTAATCTCTATTTGGAAAAGCCGAGGCAAGCCTCCCAAGTCACTCAGGACAAAGGAAAGAAGAAGGTGGAGCCTAATAGCTGGTTCCCTCCACCACCGCCTGGCTATGTGGCTCCCCCTCAGGTGTCATTCATTTCTGAAGCAGAAGGGGTATTCCGGGCCACCTCTCTTCCCATCTACCCTACACCGGGAACACCATACCTTGAAGACTTGCTGGAAGACGTCAGGGTCCTGCCCGGGATCATCAAGCCTCTCGTAGAAGCTGACTGCCAGGTGGTTGAACCATTAAGGACCTTCGAGGTGCCCAACCCCGGGGGTCTGCCTACCATCTTTTATGTGGCCAAGGAGCACCCAGTCAAGGGGGATGATGATTGTAGACTCCCCGATGAGCTGCACGACCAACTCGTCCCAATCATGGGACTCCCTGACATAGCCGGTCGTGTGGTCAAGATGACCAGAAAGCAAGGGATCCCCTTTTGCCAGCTCTCCAGTCGGAAAGAAATGTTCAAGAAAATGTGGAACCCACCAAACCTGGACCGGAGGTTGTTGCAAATCACCTGGCATCCATGGTTGGGCTTTTCACTAGAAGATTCCTATGAAGCCGATGTGATATCAATCTCAGCTCCAGGCGGCAATAGCCACGCAGGCACTGCAGGCCCATGGCAGGTTGAAGGCCGCCAGCACCTTATGCCTTTGGCCAAAGAAGAACAAGATGAAGAAATATTCCTATGGAATCCACCTCCCTGTAGGAGCGAGGGGAAGGTCCCGTCCTCCTCTGAGGGACCAACCTCGAATAACTGCAGCAGCAGGGTGCCATTACCCTAGTCTGACATTGATGCAAAGGACGGGGAAGCAAGTCAGACTCTGAGCTTCCCTCAGTGCGACTCTGCCCTTTTTGCCCTGTGTTATCAACAACAGTGGGAGATTGAAATGTTGAGGGCTCGATTGGCCGAAGCAACTGCACTCGTGTCTGACTTAATCAGAAGCATCTTCTGCCAATAGAACATCGACACGCGCCAGTCCCATAACAGCGTCCCGAATGCCCCCGCGCACCTGAGAAAGGAGGCAAGGGATGTAGCTGTCCCCCTAGTCAGACAATCGGCCGAGCGAAATCCTACACTGCAGGAGAGGATGGAAAAGCCTTACTCTTTCCCAAGGAATAAGACCCGAGGAATCTTTGATTGGGCCTGCTACTACAGCAAGGTCTCCCTCCCGAGGTCTAAGAGGTCGCAAGATGCTCGCAGAAGTGGCGACCCCCTATTTTGCCCTTATCACCAACTACTAGGCCACTCTATCGAAGACTGCTACGTCTTCAAGGACATTGCTCAAGACTTGATTGAGAGAGATGAGCTCAGAATGAGAGAATATGTGGTGGCTCTGCCACGCCCCATGTGACGGGCGGCCACGAAAGAAGCACCTACATGGTGTCATTTCAGCCCCAGATTTTTGAAGATGCAGCTGAGAATGGGCAACCCCAGCCACCAGTAGAGCAGCAGCCCCCAGTATGGCAATCAATCACCTCAGCCCTTGCAAGAGCCGCCTATGACAATTACAAAGAAGATCCCGAAGAAGTCCTTTACTTCTCCACACAAGATAGCCCCCCAGAGCCGCACACAGCAAGCCTAATAGAGGGGGAAACAAGCAAAGCCTTGTTACCCAATGAGGCAGAGCAAGAAGACGCCTATGGTGTCCTTGAAGCAGAAGATGGTGAAGACAAGGATTTCATCGACCTGCTACCAACGCCTCCGGAAATTGAAGATGGCGGCCAGGCCACAGTGGATGAGCTCTTTGAAATTAACCTAGGCACAAAAAGTGACCCCAGGCCGACCTTTCTGAGTGCCCTTCTTCCTCCACGGGAGAGGGGACAATATGTCAAGTTGCTACAAGAATTCCAGGACTGTTTCACCTGGAACTACAAAGAGATGCCCGGCCTGAGCCCTGACGTGACTCAACATATTCTGGCTATTGATCCCAAGGTGGAGCCGGTGAAGCAGTCCTCCCGACGTATGAGGCCGGAGTTGATAAAATAGATTTGCAAAGATATTGACAAGCTCATAGATGTCGATTTTGTAACTGAAAATCAATACACTACTTGGTTGGCCAACATTGTACCGGTGAAGAAGAAGAATGGACAGATCAGGATCTGTGTGGACTTCAGCGACCTGAATAAAGCTTGCCTAAAAGATGACTTTCTGGTACCCATCACCGAAGTAATGATTGATGCAACTACTGGCCATGGGGCCTTGTCCTTCATGCACGGATCATCCGGCTATAATCAAATCTGGATAGCTGAGCACGACCGAATTCATACGGCCTTCCGGTCGCCTAAAGGGATATTCCACTAAAAAAGAATACCCTTCGGCCTCAAGAACGCTGGCGCCACTTACCAGTGGGCGATGACCAAGATATTCGACGAACTGCTATATAGCAAAGTCGAATGCTACATTGATAATTTGGTCGTCAAGACAAAGGAAAGGGGGGATCACCTGAATGACCTTAGAGTCATCTTCGAGAGACTCCGGCGGTATGAGCTGAAAATGAACCCAATGAAGTGTGCCTTCTGCATCTCTAGTGGAAAGTTCCTCGGCTTCATTGTCTGATATAGGGGGATCGAGATCGACCCCTTTAAAATAAAAGCCATTCAGGAGCTACCTCCTCCGAAGAATCTGGGAGAGTTAAGATCCCTACAAGGCCGGCTGGCTTACATCCGGAGATTTATCTCCAATTTGTCGAGGCGCTGTCAGCCATTCCACAAATTAATGATGAAGAATGCACCTTTCAACTGGAACCAGGAATGTCAGAAGGCCTTCGATCGGCTGAAGGATTACTTAAAGACCCCGCCTGTGCTGGGGGCACCTGTCAAGGGGAGGCCACTTATTCTATATATAGCTGCCACTGAATGTTCGTTGGGGGCAATGCTCGCCCAGAACAACGATGAGGGGAAGGAGCAAGCTCTTTATTACCTTAGCCGAAGACTAATGGGGGCAGAAGCAAAATACACCCTGATTGAGAAGGTCTGTCTCGCCTTGGTCTTCGCAGTCAAGAAGCTGAGGCATTACATGCTCTCGCATGAAGTGAGCCTGATTTCTAAGGCCGACCCAGTCAAGCATATTCTCTCCCAGCCAGTTCAGAAGGGACGTCTCGACAAGTGGGCCGTACTGTTAATGGAATTTGACATCACCTATGTGTCGCAGAAGGCCGTTAAGGGTCAAGCCATGGCCGACTTCTTTGCAGCACACCCTGTGCCTGAAGATTCCCCACTGGCCACAGAGTTGCCTGAAGATGAAACACTGGAGGTGAACCAAGCCCAACAGATCGCCTGGCAGCTGCACTTTGATGGAGCTTCAAGAACAGAAACAACCCTGTCTGGACATACAAAAGTATGGGCCGGGGCTGGCATCATCCTTAAATCCCCTGAGGGAGAAGTATTTCATACATCCTGCTCCATTAACAAGCCCTGCATAAATAACGAGGCAGAGTATGAAGCCCTGATCATCGGTCTCCAAGTCGCTTTGCAAATGGAAATTAAAATGCTACAAGTATTTGGCGATTCATTATTGGTCGTCAAGCAAGTCTAAGGACAGTTTGACGTACGAAAACCCGAACTACTCCCTTACCATGCTAAGGCGAAACGGCTCATGCAGCAGTTCTACCTCATTGCGATAGGCCACGTCGCCAGGGGGGAAAATGCACAAGCCGATGCACTGGCGAAATTGGCAAGTTCATTGGCAGTCCCACCAGATGGATCTCTCAGCGTCAGGGTGGTGAATCAGCGCCAAGTGCCTAGCATGATAGAAGGGCCAGAAGAAGAAGAACTTGAGGCCTCCACAGCGGAAGCCATTAGCCTACCCGACTAGAGGGACCCCCTTTTGCAGTGGTTTAAATATCAGCAGCTGCCCAGGCAAGAGGAAGAGAAGATCAAGCTGATCAGAACAAAGGACTCTTACGAGGTCCGGAACGGGATCCTATTCTGAATTATGGCAGATGCCAAATGGAAGGTGCTCCTCTGATGCTTATCCACTGAAGAAGCTTGGAAAGTCATGAAAGAGGTTCACGCCGGAACAGCTGGTGCACATCAGGCAGGATCGAAAATGAAGATTGAAATAAAGAAGCTCGGCTACTATTGGCCGACAATGTTCGACGACTGCTGCAAGTATGCCAAGTCTTGTCAGAAATGCCAGGAGCACGCCACGGTGCTTAGAAGGCCGCCCGTGCCGCTGCATCCAACACTGCCAGTTGGCCTTTTGCCCAATGGGGAACAGACGTCGTGGGTCCACTACCCGCATCATCCGCTGGGTGCAAGTACATCTTGGCCGCAACTGATTACTTCTCCCGCTGGGCGGAAGCTGTTGCCTTGAAAGAAGTGACCGGGGAAATCGTTGCCAGGTTTGTCCGCCGCAACATCATGTTCCTGTTTGGCACTCCGAACCGAATTATCTCAGACAATGGAAGTCACTTCCGCAACCAGAAAGTCTACCGGCTGGCAGAAAAGTACAAGATTGACTGGAGGACGTCAACCCCTTATAACCCACAGGCCAATGGCTTGGCTGAAGCTTTCAATAAAACTCTTTGTACTCTCCTGTCCAAAATTGTTAGTTCTAACAAGAGAGACTGGGAAGAGAAAATGTACGAGGCCCTGTGGGCATACCGAACTGTATACAAAACTCCAACGGGTTGTTCACCCTTCTCCTTGGTGTATGGCTCAGAGGCAATTGTCCCCATCGAGCTGGAAATACCCTCCCTTCGGGTCGCAATCCAGCACGGGTTGGTCCGGGAAGAACAAACAAATGTCGAGCGAAGGCTCGAAGAGCTCTCCAACTTAGAGGGGAAACGGCTCCAAGCCCAGCAGAATATCCAGGTCTATCAGGCCCGGATAGCTCGCGCCTTCGACAAGCTCGTCAAGGAACGTGAATTCAAGAAGGGTGACCTCGTTATGGTGAAGAGAAGAGAAGTCATGGCTTCCAATCCCAAGGGCAAGCTGAATGAGTATTGGCTTGGACCCTATGTAGTCCAGAAAGTCTACGAGGGCGGAGCGTATGTAATCGTCGACCATCGGGGGGAGGTTCAGTTTCCGCCCCTCAATGGTAGGCATTTGAGGTTGTACCACGCTCCGATCCCCCCATTCAATGAATAATGCATTTCTCCGCCCCACCCCAGGCGAATTTGCATTACTATTGCCCAGATGGTTTGGGTACTATTTATCTTGCGTTTCAAAAAAAAAAAGAGAAGAACAAAAAGAGAAAAAAAAAGAGAAGAAGAAGAAGAAGAAAAAAGAAAAAAGATGAAAGAGAAGAAAAGAAAAAAAAGGAAAAAGGAGGGGAGGAATCAGTCTCCCTTTATTAACACTCACTCTTATCTTCGAGTATCCCAATAAACGAATCAGCCATGTCAGCCCTCGACACCTTGTCGGCACTGACGAAGGACACCCCACCCGAACCTTTCATCCGGGGTTGGGGAATCAACCTTTCCCCTTGCTTTGGCACTAGCCCCGTGTCAATGAACAAATCACGTCGGTCTCAGACTCCCTGTCGGCATCGATAAACAAACCTGTGGTCCGGACCTTTCGCCCGGTTCCATGAACAAAAAGACCCTTGCTTTGGCACCAACCCCGTGTCAATGAACAAATCACGTCGATCTCCGACTCCCTGTCGGCATCGATAAACAAACCTGTGGTCCGGACCTTTCGCCCGGTTCCATGAACAAAAAGACCCTTACTTTGCACCAACCCCGTGTCAATGAACAAACCACGTCGGTCTCCGACTCCCTGTCGGCATCGATAAACAAACCTGTGTCCGGACCTTTCGCCCGGTTCCATGAACAAAAAGACCCTTGCTTTAGCACCAACCCCGTGTCAATGAACAAACCACGTCGGTCTCCGACTCCCTGTCGGCATCGATAAACAAACCGGTGGTCCGGACCTTTCACCCGGTTCCATGAACAAAAAGACCCTTGCTTTGGCACTAACCCCGTGCGATGAACAAACCACGTCGGTCTCTGACTCCCTGTCGGCATCGATGAAGAACCAGTCCAGTGCCCGGACCTTCCGTCTGTGCCATGAACAAAAAGACCCTTGCTTTGGCACTAACCCCGTGCCGATGAACAAACCACGTCGGTCTCCGACTCCCTGTCGGCATCGATGAACGAACCAGTGGACCTGGACCTTCCGTCTGGTGCCATGAATAAAAATACCCTTGCTTTGGCACTAACCCCGTGTCAACGATTAAACCACGTCGGTCTCCGACTCCTTGTCGGCACCAACGCACAAACCTGTGGCCCAGACCTTCCGTCTGAAGCCATGAACAAAAGGCCCTTGCTTTGGCATTAACCCCGTGTCAATGAATAAACCACCTCAATATTACAACTCCCAGTCCCACCGACGAATAAACCCTTGGCTTGGACCTTCCGTCCAAGTCGATGAACAGAAAGAACGCCTTTGCTTGGCTCGGACCTTCCGTCCATGTCGATGAACAAAAAGAACCTCCTGGCTTGGCTCGGACCTTCCGTCCAAGTCGATGAACAAAAAGAACCTCCTTGCTTGGCTTGGACCTTCCATCCAAGTCGATGAATAAAAAGAATGCCTTTGCTTGGCTCAGACCTTCCGTCAAGGTCGATGAACCAAAAGAACCTCCTTGCGTGGCTCGGACCTTCCGTCCAAGTCGATGAACAAAAAGAACCTCCTGGCTTGGCTCGGACCTTCCGTCCAAGTCGATGAACAAAAAGAACCTCCTTGCTTGGCTCAGACCTTCCGTCCAGATCGATGAACAAGAAGAAACCTCTTTCGCTTTGGCTTGGACCTTCCATCTAAGTCAATGAACAAAAAAACCCTTGGCCCACGTGCGCATGCGGTGGAGCGGTTCCCTCATCCCTTCGCTGAAGTAGTGGGTGCTCTCCCGAGAATTAGCACCGGACCAGCATGCCACCAGCCCGGAAGAATAGGCATCTTGTCGAAGAACTCTACACTCGTGAGCCCCGCGCACTCGTCCCTCGCTTGTGCCACCCGCGAGTGGGGGGCATTTGTGGACGTCAAAAAAATGATGATGACGATGATGATCATACGACACTCGCGTCTACGCGTTCAAGCGCAAGTCGAAGACGAGAGGGCCGAACAAACCCATACCTCGCCCAACCAGGACGAGAACTCACTTGGTGGTCCGCCATCCGTTAAGGAAGCCCCCGGGCAGAAGATACGGCCACAACTCTACGACCGGCCATGCCGAGAGCAGAATCAAAGAAAAGGCGGGAACTCGGGCACAGCCCGGCATGCACCGAAAGTCACGCAAAGTCTGGACCGAGCCCCAGAAGCTACGAACGGAACATTGCGGAGGCCATGCATCGCAACTAAAACATTCCGGGAATGCCAACGTTCATATAAGTAGCCGCGACTTCGAAAAGAATTCATTCGGTGCTTAAAACGACGCGACAAGGCCCTTAATCGGCGTGCCCCCCTTGTGTTGCATTAAAACGGCGCGCCCCTCCTTGCTTTGGTTATCCGACGCGCTCCTGGTTGAAGGGGCCATTCCCCTTTGATGCTTAAAACGGCACCACATTTGCCTAAAAGCTAAACCGGCGCGCCAATTGCACTTGGGTTTAAACCGGCGTGGGCACTGTTCCACCGTGCCGTTTTAACCTCATTCTATCCCATCTCTGGCACGATACTCTGTTCGGCATAAATGTGATGCGCATGGGACATTCAATGCCCGACGCTCTGTCTCTGCCTCCATTCGACAGCACAGGACCGGCAGCAGTGAAGCAACCCCTACGGACCTACGACCATCTCATCCTCGGATGAACAGCAACGTACGGTGCGAACCAGCGTTGTCCAGCACACCATGTCAACTCCGAGCTTCATCGTGGATGAGGTGGAAGTGGCAGGAACCTCCCAGGCGAGCCATTCTATTAAAAGGGGCATTACTATGAAAACAAGAGGAAGAGGCTGTCGCTCTCTCTCTCGGCTGGGTAGTGTGCAACGGGAGAACGAAGGGAAAGAGAGGTGAGATCTTCTGAGAGGAAGAGTCCGCCGAAGAGAAAAGAAGCTGCTTCCTCACGTCGAAGAGGTGAGATGAAGTGAAGAGAGGGGAGTGAGGGTGAGAGGTGGTTCCGAGAGGGAGAAGCTTGTTCTCTCTCTCTCTCCTCCGTCTAATGCTATTCTCTCTCTCCGTCGAATGTATTTTCCTTTTTTTTGTAATGCTTTCGTTTCCATCTTCTCTGTATCAAGACTCCTTCCCAGTTTGTGTGGATGAATAAAGGAAAACCTTTTTTTTGAAAGCTCAGTCTCCGTCGCTCCGATCCTTGCTTCCCATTCTCACTCTCCGATCATCCGGGGGTCTTTGAGGTCTGCCGCTCCATGGCATGACCCTCAAGGTAACCCACTCGATGGATGAATACTTCTTGCCCTACTGTGGCAAACATTTGTCTCGCTTCGAAAATCATCGCCCGTGAGTCGTGGTCGCTCTCGTAGGCTGGCCCTCGAGCGTTCCACACTCACACTTGGGCTAACGGACCGCCGTGAGGCCGTTCCGCATTTTTGAGAGTTTACCCGGGAGTAATCCGTGTGGTGGCTTTCGCTTCTCTTCTGGCAAGTCCCGGTCCAGGGGAGGTGCTGCCCGATTTTCGCCAGGGCTAGAACGCACAACAACAGGTGAACGAGTTGAACTAATGAAGAACAAACTGAGGCCTCTGTGAGCAAACTACCTGAATAAAACGCTTAGACGTTCATGTTGTTTCATCTTAATAAATGATTAAAATGTTAAAGCTCTTAAAACCTCCTCATTACTAGCTTGATCTATCAACAGAGCGAGCAAATCAACTCTTGAATCAACCTACGGGTGAAAGAAAAAGAAAACACAGTAAACAGAGCTTTGAAACAACCCCATATAGCTATTCCGGCGCGAGTTAAAGCGGTGCGGCCACTGTTCCACCGCGCCATTTTAAACCTCCTCACAAAAGCCCCCATTTCCTTCTTTGAATGCTAAAACGGTGCGCCCACCCTCTTCAGATCCTAAAACGGTGCGCCCATTTCCATTCCAAACCACATACATGGCGCGCCGGGTTAACCCCTTGTTCCTTCCTTTTCCACCCCAAAAACGGCGCGCTCCATTGCCTTACCCTTACACTCCACTTAATCCGGCGCCATGTGAAACGGCGCGCCCTCCTCCTCTCTTGCTTCTTGTGGCACCTTAAAACGGCGCGGCCCTTGTGCCCCCCTTTATGTTTGAGCCTTAATCCGGCGCGCCCCTTTGACTCCCTTAAACTGGCCCGCCCCTTGGCCTTCCTTGATCCGGCGCGCCTCTTGGCCTTCCTTAAACTGGCGCGCCCCTATTCTCTCTTGGCATCTCCCACTAAACTAGCGTGCCCCTCTTATGCAACCCATAACTGGCGCGCGCTACCCTTGTAACACCTACATAACCGGCGCCCCCTCCCCTCTCTTGGGTCCCTTATCCGGCGCGCCCTATCCTCTCTTGGTATCTCCCTAAACCGGCGTGCCTGAAAGAGAGAGAATGATTAATCAGATAAGAGAAAAGACTTGAAGCTAATGAATAAAACTAATCAAAAGTTTCCTCCCCGCTATAATCAAAATTTTGTTCCGGGGGCTCCGCCCCCTTGACCCCCACGACCTGACTGGGCAGGTCGAACCCCGCGACCTGACCGCGCAGGTCGATCCGTGTGCGAGGGCGCACGTTGGCTAGTTCGGGTTTCACATTTAACAACTCGCTTCCCCGGACTGTGCGTGAAGAGAAAAGTAATGATGCCCCGTGGTATCAGACGTGGACCTCGGAATCCCCGACATGGTCATGATCCATGCACCTCTTGGGCCGATAGTCCATCAGCTTGACCCACTTCTTCCGGGATCCGATCCCGCATCCGCATTAAACTTGCCGTACCTACGGCAGACATCCGTATGGTTTTATCGTCGTCTTCGACGCTACAAATGCGGACTTCCGTTCGAACACAAAATGGTCCGTGAGTGACCAACATATACGCAATCTATGAACATTTTACGCCCCAACGCGGGTTTGTTTGAACGTGACCCGGGATCTTTGTTCTCGCTTTATTACCATGAATTTCAGGCCATAGGGCCCTTATTCTCGGTAATCAATCAAGGGTGTTCCCTCGTATGGGGGATGTAAATAATGCCGTGGCCTTTACGGCACAGCGGGTTTTGGTCCAAACACGAACTACACAATTGTCTGATTAGTCAGATCGCGCGCACCATGGGCTTCCATGAAGCCCGAATAACTCGTCACTTTGTGACTGGCACGCCCTCGCACTAAATAAACGAATGAACCCCGATCAACAAACGAATCGATTCTTTCTGAATTTTAGTGTGTCCACAGTGACACAGACCAAAGAAGGAACCTTCATCACTCAGTCCAAGTATATAAGGGATCTACTAAAGAAGTTCAAATTTGAAAACCTCAAGGAGATAACAGCACCAATGGGTACATCAACTAGCCTTGATGATGACCCAAAAGGTAAATTGGTTGACACCAAGTTGTACAGAGGTATGATCGGATCCCTTCTTTACCTTACTGCATCTAGGCCTGATATACAATTTGTTGTTTGTTTATGTGCTAGATTTCAGGCTAGTCCTAAAGAGTCACATCTTAGTGCTGTTAAGAGGATTTTTAGATATCTGACAGGCACCCTAGAACTAGGTCTTTGATATTGTCACGCCCCGATCCAATAGCAGCGGAATGTATTGGTCGGAACGTGACAGCAATACAGTCGTGAATAATCAGAGCGAACCATAAGACACAAAATTTCAAGGCCAGACAATATGGATAAACATAATCTTTATTGATACTCAAAGATTTGATTTACATAGCTTGACTCAACTTATATAAGTAAAGAAAGGACTCACTATTACATTTTAATAAAAAGAAAAGACTCAAATGATAGGATAAGACTCAATGAAAAGTAAAAGACACTGACTCAATTCTCCAAACACTCATCATTCTTGCCCTCCCCCGTCTGAATGGTTGTCTTCGATCTCATTACCTGGAAAATGTTAAAATAGGCTGGATGAGCAAAACGCTCAGTAGGAATTACATCTCTCATCAAGCAGAATATAAGTGATTAGTAGATTTTATCACATTCATGATGATGCAATGCATAAAATGATATAACTTGAAAATCATGATGATCAATCTAGCAGAAAATGATGAATATCAAGGCCAAAGGTAGACATAAGTTCAAGAGGAACATAGATATATTCCCATGCAGAGCCAAGGACAAGATATCAAAATATAACAAGGATAGATACTTAGATGAACATAACTTCAGAATTGGTCAGAATATAACAGAGTTTCAATAAATATAAGTGAAATTAAACAATCTAGCATAATATCTAAATTATCAGAATAACCGAACAACAAAATATCAGAATAACAGAACTTCCAGAATTAACAGAATTTGCAGAATAACAAATATAACAGAATAACATAATATAACAGATGTACAAACTTTGGTGCAATGCCACACCCAGAATTTTCATGGTTTACAGAATTAGACTTCCGTCCTACCTGACATTGATAGTCGCGGACCTAGAGCCCTTAATATTTCAGAATCAGATATGGCCAAATACAGAGTCAAAGGGTTATGTTCCCGAGATAATATCAAGGAATTTCTCAAAAAGGGACAGAGTGTCATAGAATAATAGAGAAGTCAACCATGAAAATGCATGATATAACTAACTCGAGATGAATCCGAGAAACTGGGTAATTGGCGTCCATTATATCACCGTCAATTAGAAACTGCATCCACGAAGTGGTCGCTCCTTAGTATGAACAGGATAGGCAAAAGAGAAATAACGACTCTTCGTATAGTCACTTATTTGAAATTAGCATCCTGAAGAAGGTCGCACAAAGAATAAATTGTGCCCCTATCATGGTCGCCAATTCCATTAGGTGCCCAAGTCATGGTCGCAGTTTAGAGATGTGCAAGCTTTCGGAAAGACAAAGTCACATATATCGATTCCAGGGTTTTTAGGATACAACCAGCTCAGTCGGTCTCGAGGGAATCCAAAGCTACGAGGAGACTTACGGAGGTCCCAATGACTAACTTGCCAGTCCAAAGGAACGGAATGTCCAACGGAGGGCTCGTATGTCACCGAGAGTTGAGTGTGTAAGCGAGAAAGAACGTGAGAACACGGACTCTATCCACGGACTGGGATAAGAGTGCTTATAGACCCGCGGTATGGGTCGAACCCGATAAAATAGGGGAGAACAAGAATTCACGTCCATATAGATGGGCGTTAATTTATTAATTAGCGTCTCTTTAGAGAGGCATCAATTCTAGAATTTAATTTACGTCCCTTTGAAAAGACGTCAATTCATATCTTAATTTTTATTTAATTTTATAATTTAAAAATATCATCTCTTTAAAAGGACACATACTATTTTTAGAACTAATTACATGGTAATTAAGGGAAATTTACAAGAATCACGAATATATATATATATTGTAATTTTTACTTATTTTGATCATAAGATATGAATTTTTTAGGATTTAAACATGATATATAGTTTTTAATTTGATCATGATGAATAATAATATTTTTCAAATAAAAGAAAATTATCGGAACTAAATATATGATAATTAAGAGAAAATTTTAAAGATTCCAAATATATATATTATAATTTTATTTTTCATTATTTAGTAGATACAGATTTTTAAAAATACAGGTAAAAGTTACACATTATATATATATATATATATATATATATATATATATATATATATATTAAAGAAATGACGACAACGTGAGTTGTCGTTATTTCATTAACTAATGGTCTTTATATCTTTGAACCTCCCATTTTCGACGTATACACATCAAAATCGCGTAATCTATATATCAAAATGAAGGGCTCAAAAAACTCTACCTAACATGATGTTCAAAATTATTTTTACTTGAGAGATGGGTGATCTTGAGATAGGAGGATTGAAAAAAAGAGATACCAACTCCACTACCTTGCTCACTATCCCAATAACACACCTATAAAATTTCATGGCCAAATGTCACCCCGGCGCGTACGAACAAGACGTTAAACCCAATAAATCTAACTATCGCAACAATGTTTTACCATATAACGTGTTACGGAAAACTCAATAGAATGTATATTATATCTCATTTTCCTTAAATGATTTTATAGATATTTAAAGTTGGTGTAAAACATATAATTCATGGTGTAAAACTCATACAAATCATGTAGATATCATACAAGATTAACTTGTTTGACTTTGAGAGAGAACACCTACCTTCTGGGTTAATTGGGACGACGGATGTGGAGTGAAAGAGATAGACAATTGAAGTAACTGGAATACTAGCAGTAGTAGCGACTGCAGCACAAAGACGTCGAAAAAAGATGAATAGCAGCAGCCTGCAACGATAGTAGCCGCCGCAGCAGGGAACACAGGGGCCCGTGAAGGTTGAAGAGAAGAAGCACAGCTTCTGCAGGGCTTCTCCTCACAACGGTAGTCGAGGTTGATCACGGGGTCGACGAGGGAAGATCACGAGCAACAGCAATCACCCACGCTCGTCCATGGTGTTTATTTATAATGGTTGATGGAGTTGAATTCCTACTGGGAATTAACTTCCCTCATGAAGAATCCTAACGAGACTAATATCTCCTGTTAAAGCATCCTAGTAGACTCAAGATTACCTAAACCGCAGCCTCCTTTCTAAATCTTCATTCGATGCCAATCTTATTGGTATTTGAAAGGAGAAAGGTTCTGGGTTTCTAATACTGAACATGTATGTATGTATACATATATATATATATATATATATATATATATATATATATATATAACCCATATAATCCCTACACAGACCACTTAATTGGCTATTGCTCGTGAGGCCTATTTAGAAGTGTTAAGGCCACTCTTTGCTATTGGGTTGGTTTTATTTGGGAGACCCTTATATACATGTATTGGTTGGGCTAATGTGACAATTGCATGGATGTTGTTACGCGGGTGTATATGGTTACGGTTTGGGTTAACATGGGCTTGGTAGTTTAGTTTCCACTTTACGTTTATGGGTTGAAGGCCCATGTTATAAATATGGGTTGTGAGGGTAAAACTTGTTAATGGCCCATATGGATATACACCTTGGGTTATGCATCTAAGGTTCACACAATGGGTGATTGTGGTTGTTATGCAGGTCCATATAAGTACATGGTCTTGGCTTTCAATGGCATGAGAGGCCATCATAAGTATTAATGGGTTTTATATATATTGCTTTATTAGGCCTTCTCATATAATTATAAGGATTTTGTTTATTTTGAGTTTAAGGAACCCATGGTTTATTTAGGTTTGAATTTGTCTAGAGATTTTATCTCCCAATATTTAGTCTGGGGTGCTACAGGTATCCTGCCAGGTCTGAGCTAGACCTACTAGCTTACACTGATGCAGATTATGCTGGGTGTCAGATTGATAGGAAAAGCACTAGTGGGTACTGCCAGTTCTTAGGTGGTTGTCTAGTGTCTTGGGCATCCAAGAAGCAACACACTGTTGCTCTATCCACTGCTGAGGCAGAATATGTCGCAGCAGGGAATTGTGCAGCCCAAGTACTCTGGATCAAGCACCAACTAACTGATTATTAGATAGAATTGGGATGCATTCTAATTTTATGTGATAATACTAGTACTATATGTTTGACTAAAAATCTTGTTCATCACTCTAGGACTAAGCACATAGAAATTAAACACCATTTTCTTAGAGATGAAGTAAGCAATAATGAAATTGAACTAAATTTTATTAAAATTAAAAAATAGATTGCTGACATATTTACTAAACCTTTGGGAAATGAAAGATTTAAATTCTTAAGAAGAGAATTAGGTTTATGTAAATTTCAGCATGATGAATAATCTTGATTTCATTCTTGAATAAATGGTCTGATCTGGCCTAAGTTGTTTCATATCCGCTTGCTTATAGCCTTATCACTGTCATAGTGAGTCATCTTGATTTCAGAGGTATATAAAATGATATGTGGTGGAAAGATAGATTATGTCTGTCTGAAAGCCCATACCATGTGTAGAGGACTATCCTCCGCCAGCTACCATGAATCAAGAGAGTCCATCCATTGCACTGCATTTCTTAAATGTTGGGTTTAGTGTTCTATGGTTAGCTATGTCCTAATGTGGAATAAACATGCATATAGACAAGGGGAGATTTTGTTTAGAACAAGATTGCATGTTCATGCTGCACTGTTCTATCAAGAGGGAGTATGGTACAGTCATGTCTGGGTATGATCAGTTCTAGATACTCAGTTATGTTCAAATTCCTATCATTTAAACTCTCTCTTCAGATTCAGAAACATTCATTACTCAGTCTCCTCTGAACTCAATTATATCAATTGGCTCCATTTAGATCCATATCAATTGTATCACGTGGTATTCATTCCCATCATTTGGTGTCATTTTTATTCCCTGATATTCCTCAAGAGCTGAGTCTGTGCTTCAACTTCAATTCCCTTATTCTGAATAGATGACAGTCTTGCAATCGGTTCATTATCTTAAGCAGTAACCATCATATGTCTTCTATAAGAATCATGTTTGCTTCATGAATGAACTTTTGGTTTAATCTTCATAATCTGTAGAGTTTAAAGACTGTATTCAAAAAATAGGGTGGTGGAAAACTATTTATAGTTCTCAACCTCCTTCTCATGTTGTGACAGATAAGATCCTTACAGTATCTGAAAATGAAAGACTTAGTGAAATCTAGGTTGAGAAACTCAGATAGTGTAATGTTTTTAAACAAGTCACTTTGAAAAATTGAAAAGGACAGCAAAAAGAAAATCATAAGTAAAAGAATTGAATAACTCAATTGGCAGAGCAATGACTGAACTACACTAAGAAACTGAGTACTTCATCAATGAAATGGATATAAACTCATGTCATGAAGTGCTTCATATTAACTTTATTCACATGATCAAATCTGTAGAATTGGTTTCACTGAGGAGCTGGGGGTACTGGCGTCTGATAAACGTGTACCCTTATGTAAAAAGGTGTAATCATGACTGCTGTTTTTGATCAGAGACAGATATGGTAGTCTATGCTTAGTAACTGGGGGTACTGGCGTCTAACCCACATGTCCCCGTAATGTCAAAGGTATAGAAGTTACATGTCTGTTCAACAAGCTCAGTTTTAAAATCAAAATTGAAAAAGTTTGCTGTAACCCTTGCACTTCTAGTTTCACTAAGTGTCAAATTATTTAACCTCAATATATATCCTAGTTACTCCCATAGATATTCATTGGTTCTGAAATCAGTAGGATACAGTACTAACCAAGTCTATCATGGTTATATGACTTAGGTTTATTGCTATAAATAGGAACCGCATCCTTATATATGACATTCAGTGAATCTACTCTACCTTTTATCACTATTAATGTGACGACCCAGGAGATCCGGATACCGATAAACCGATATCATCGATTTACTGATACCTAGAGCTCGGGGAAGCCACCCAAGAGGCTGATGAGGCCCCGTAAGGGTTAGTGAGTGTTTGTCGAGGGGATGCATAACGAATAGAAATTACACGCGCAAAATTAATTAAAGCATTCATTTGAACTTTAAACGGAAGTAATTAAATATATCAGAGTGGTAAAATTTATAAAAGTAGTCAATATCCATATATCACAAGTCCCACACTATACAATGGTCAAAATAAATAACTACACGGGGCATACCCCGGCCAAAAGAAGAAAAAGAACAGACTGGCCACTAACCGACCACTGACAGACCACTACTGGTTCTAAGACTTTTCGCCAAAAGTACGAGAGAATCCTGCAGTCGGTTGCTCTGCCTCACCTGTAAAAGGAAGGGGTGAGTCTCACGACAGAGACTCAGTAGGGTTCACAGGGATCCCTAACTCGCAACTAAGTAAAGAAAAGTAGTAAAGCATGCATTTACATAAATAAATGACAATCTAATAAAGCTGTAAAACTAACTAAACAATTTATAAACAGCTAACTAATATGCCAATTTAATTCAAGTGTGAGTACTCAAAATCTACCAATAGAATAACAACTCAATCACTTCCCAGTGACAAGAGTGAAAAGGAGAGGAGATCCACCAAAAGAAGAAACCAGATGCGTCCACTGACGGCTTGCACTACGTCTCAAGTATCTACGCAAGCCTGATCATAGCCAGCGAGACGCGTAACAGTACCAGAAACAAGTAACTAGTCAGAGTAACACTCGTCAGTGTCAGTCCAAGTCTCTAACAACGTGTGAACACACTGACTCGTGCCTAGAGCCAGGCCTCTAGCTAGTTTCTCCCCCCCCCCAGTAGGACGCTACTGTAAAGCAGGGGCTCACAGAAACTAGCTTAAAAATCGTAAAATGGGATACCCCGCCACCTCTCCCGGGTGGGATCAACACTAAAAGTCGTCGGGCTACGACTGGTGGTTCCATCAGTAGGAAAGAGAATATGACTCTATTGGGATCTAAAAATATGCCATAATTTATGATAACAATTAAACATGGCAAATATGCAAGATTAAATGCATAACTGATTGAATATACTAAAATGGCAATTATTCATTAATTAAATGCATAAATAATTGAATATGCTAAGATGGCAATTATTCAATAATTAAATACATAAATAATTGATTATGCTAAAATGACAATTATGCAATGCAGAACGCATAAATTTTTTTTTTGGTAAGTAATGATCTATGTATTAAGAATAATCAAACTGTACATCAAAAAGTCTGAAAATCAGAACTAACATGCTCAGGGCTACACAGGTTGTGGTCTCAGAGCTAATTAAAAAGAATGAATCTTTTAAAGATGCATTTCTCTCTAGCAGTTAATGATTTTTGACCATGAGCTTCAATGACCCTTCTAGTATCTTCAAGGATATCTATGAAGATGTTACTTTTTCTGGTGCTAGTGCCTTCAAAAATTCTTCTACATCGTTCCTTCCAAATCTTCCAAATAGTAATGTGAAAGAGAAGTCTAGCAAGGATAATCAATTGCCTAGATTTGAGGAATTCAACATGAAGCTGCTACAATTCTTGGACTACTCCTGATTCCGGTTGCCTGGAAAGGTCAAACCGAATGAGAATGTGTTTCCAAACCCAACTTGAATAAGCACATTCAAAGAAAATGTGGTCTTGATAATCATTTCCTTGCATATAAAGAAGACAGATGCTTGGCATATAGAATCCTTTCTTTTGTAAATTTTCAGCAGTTGGTAGTTTATTTAGAGTAGCTTGCCATGTTCAATGAGAAGCATTTTGAGTGGTTGGATTTTTCCAAACCCAATCATGGAATCTGAAATCAGAACCTCTTTTTCTGATGTCTTGCCAAATTATTTTAGTCTTCATTTCCTCCTTATAATTCTTCCAAGTAATTGAATCCGATCCTTCATTGTGGATAGGAACAGCCTCAATTAGTTGCCAAAGCTCCTCCATTTCAGCAGACAGGGTAGTGGGCAGATGCCATTGCCCTTCTGAGATCAGCTCACTCACCTTATCATTTTTTCCAAGCATCAAGTCCTGTCAAATATAGTCTCCATACATTTGATTGATACTGTAACCATTTAGCCAAGGGTCTGTCCACAGGTTTATAAGATGACCATCAGAGATAAGATAAGTTATATGGCTGCGGACAACACTTCTGGCTTTTAAAATACCCTTTCATGCTGATGAGAAGTAAGGTTGGATTTTGTATTCCCAAATGCTCTTATCTGCTAGATATTTGCTTCTGATCCAATCATTCCATAGGGATTTTTTATTTGACAGAATGTCCCACAACAACATACCTCCTGAAGCCTGGTTCCACTCTTGCAAGTTCTTTAATCCCAGACCTCCTTCTGTTTTTGGCTTGCAGATATGATTCCAAGATACCATATGAATTGCTTTTTTTGAAGAATGGCCATTCCAGTAGAAATTTCGCAGCATTCTTTCAATGTTCTGTATAAGCCCAGTAGGAAGAAGAAATGCAGTAGTCCAATATATGGAATAAGAAGAGAGAACATATCTTATAAGTTCCAGCTGGCCAGATCTGGAAAGCAATCTATTTTTCCAGTCATCAATCTTCCTTTTAATTTTCTCCAAAATGGGATAGCAGTTGGATTTTCTGACAGAATTAGAAAGGAGTGGAAGACCCAGATAAGGAACTGGTAGTTCTCCTTTATTAACACCTATTTGGCTAATGACAAATTGTTGATCCTTCACTGCCTCTCCAATATAACTTTACTCTTGTCTGAATTTAAATTCAGACCAGACATAGAAGCAAATCTTTGAAGAAGTGGTCTCACATGACCAGTAGAATTAGGATCATCATTCCGAAAAAGAATAAGGTCATCTGCGAAGGTAATGTGGGAAACCTTCAAATAACTTGCTGATGGGCATTGGATATCACCTCTTTGTACTGCTTTATTCATAAGGTAAGTGAAGCCTTCCATGACAATAGTAAATAGAATCAACCTCTATGTTCAGGAGACTAGGAATTTATTCCAACTGCCAAAATATCTGAGGGGGAAGCAAATGTGTTATGCTCTCAGGTTTCAGATGAGGAAATTAAGCAGGCTGCCCTGCAAGCTCCGAAGAATAAAAGCCCTGGACCTGATGGATTCCCAGCAGATTTCTACCAAGCTACATGGTCTACAATTGGACATGATGTCATTGCTACTGCTAGGGAATTTTTCTCATCTAGCTATCTGCTCAAGCAATGGAACTGCACTTTTATTTCTCTGATCCCTAAGAAAGAAGGTGCAGACTCCTTTGAACAATACAGACCCATCTCTCTTTGTAACTTTTTCTACAAAGTCATCTCGAAGGTGCTTGCTAACAGAATTCAAAAGGTTCTGCCTGTTCTTATTAGTAACAATCAATCTGTCTTCATCAAAGGGAGAAAAATTCATCATAATGTGTTGTTGGCTAATGACATCATTAGGAATCTACACTCTAAGTCCAAAGAAAAAATTATCTGCCTAAAAGCTGATCTGAAAAAGGCATTTGACTCAGTAAACAGAGAATTTCTATATTTTCTGATGGAGCAAATGGGATTCCCTAACAGTTTCATTAAATGGATTTCTAGCTGTATTGATGGAGCTACTTTTTCTGTATTAGTTAATGGTACCCCTCATGGCTTCTTTAAAAGTTCAAATGGTCTCAGGCAGGGGGATCCTTTATCCCCATATGTGCAGAACGCATAATTAATTGAACTTGATTGAATTAAAATGCTGCAAGAAATAGTGGTTGAATAAAAATCGCCCCAGTTTATAAAATAACCTACACATGGCGAAGATGTGATATTAAATGCATAATTAAACGAACACATATTAATTACAGAACAAGCGGTTGGACTAGAGCCGCTATAGTCTTAGGCGGTTGAACAACGAACCGCAGCGTGTTGCTAAACGGACTAGCCGTGGAATTTCTACCATCATTCAAATTTAAAATATTTACGCGGTCAAGATGCCAGCCGCTCGGGTCAATAGACGGTTTAAGGCTGACCTTTATAAAATCTAAAATAATTTAAACGTGGTCCTTACCGGAGAACCGGATCCACGGGAATCATAACCGGATCCCTTCCTGGTCGACCTAAATCGACGGGAATTATTTTAACCTGTTCCCTGCCATTCCACCATCACAATATGGCAATTTATTATCTATGAACTCAGCGACGATGGGCATGCTCCAAAAACATAAAGATGATGGGCATGCTGTTAAAACATAAAGACGATGGGCATGCGACAGTTTATAGTCTATGAACTCAGCAACGATGGGCATGCGACAGTTTATAGTCTATGAACTCAGCAACGATGGGCAGCATTAGGAACAATTTAACGGGCTAGGGCATCGATCCCCCTACCTCAATCGTGCCGAAAGCTCCTTTCCGACCGCATGCAAGCCGAGGGACGCGCCACGGTTCGCCCTTTCCCGACCGTCTCTCCACTTCACAGTTCGACCCGGGTTGATGCCACGGCGTTCCTCGTCGCTCCAAACGAGGCTAGAAGGCCGTCCCCCCCACCGATCTAAGTCGAGGATGCCGATCTGCCGCGAGAAGGGGAGGGAGAGGGCGTGGACGGCCGCGCCCAGGCCTGCCGACAACTTTTTTTATTTTAAAAAAAATTGCTTTATTTAATTTAATTATTTTAATATATATATATATGATATATATATATATATGCATAGTAAATTAATGTGATTTTTATCTTAAAAATTAAATTGTGTTATCTCAATAGTAAATGTCAAATGTTAAATTTTATTTAACCCTTTTTGAATTTACTAAGTTGAGATAATTACTATTTACCTTGAGATAAATTGGTAATAATTGAAGTTACTTTAGTAAAATTCAATTTTAGAATTTTTAATTATTAGATAATTAGTAAATTCAGAATTTGAATTTCATTGAAGTTAAATGTATAAATTTTAATTATTTGAATTTTTAATTATTAGATAATTATTAAATTCAAATTTTGAATTTTAGAATATTGATAATTGAGGATAATTACATTATTTAAATTTACTTTCAAACAAAATTATTGGATAATTAGTTTGAATTTAAATTTAAATGATTACCATGTTTAAATTTTCAATTTAAATTTGATTATTAGATAATTAAATTTAAATTTAAATTTAAATAATTATCTTAATTATCTAACTTATTTGAATCAGATTCAAATATGCGAGCCCCTTTTATAAATGATGGTTCTTTACATGCTTTGATTTTTTTACCTTGCTTTGGCTTGCTTATATGTTTAATTTTAGTTAATCCTGCTTCGATTTTTAAAATTAAACAAAGCTAGCCAAATTTTGTTTGCACATCCCATTTTAAATATAAAAGTAAGGATTATTTTCAGAAAATAACCCTTGATTGATTTTGAATGAATGGGTTGGCAAGTGATCATGGACTTGGTTAATGTAATTACTTGGGGTCTGCGAACCTCCTTTCTCTCTCTGTTAAAATTCCAATGTACTTCTATCTCCCTTTACAGTTGTACATGCCCTAGGGGCTGCTGAAATTTTATTGACATGTAATTTATATTTTTTTTCGGCCTACGTGCCATGTAAAAGTTGTAATTAATGCGGCGTCAGAGTTTGGAAGCGCGGAGTACACCTGACGAGGATGATCCAGCTGCTTCGGAAGCGGGCAGGATGTCTTAGTTACATTAGGAATAAAGTCCATGATCACTTGCGATTTAATTTTACATTGGATGCATTTACTTTGTGCAAACTACTAGGTACGGTAAATATATTGGATATATTTATATTACCACGTAGGGTGAGATCAAGATAAAATCAAAAATTCCCTCACGATTAAATTTTAGATCTGGTAAGCGTGGCTCTAGGAGTCGTCGTGGCCCTTCAACATTATGGAGTGAATGAACGTCTTCATTTCATGGATTTGTTGTGCTTTCCACATGGTCCATGAGTTTGGGGGTGGGATATAACTTCAAGGCTCGACCTCAATAGGGTGAGGAATTGAACTCGGCCTTGTTGTGCTTTCCACAAGGGTCGGGTCATGAACTCATTGCTATGTAGTAATGATGGTTAGATCTAACCGAGAATATCCTTTGTTGTGCTTTCCACAAGGGGACGATTTCTCGGGGGCCGAATATCAGATATTGCATTAGATGCAAGTGCCTGTTGACTGCCCTTGAGATGGTGTATGGCTTGTTGTACTTTCCACAAGGTCGTACCTCAGTCTCATTGGGATTCTGACCCACTAGGTTGATCTCGTTGATCTCCCGTTCTATATACTGAGGGTTATATAGTTCGATCGAAAAATAGTGGGACTAACTAAGATAGAAAATAACATCTAAGTTAAAAGATGAACACATGCTAAGTTATCTTTTATTTCTTATCCAGATTACAATGTCGTCGTCCAACCCTCTCCGCGGTATCTTGGATGCCAACAGATTGACTGGACTGAATTACTCGGATTGGCTGCGTAATCTACGCATAGTCCTCACCGTCGAGAAAACAGCTTACGTGTTGGACACGGTTCATTCTGAGCCAGCTCCCGATGCCGACGAGGGCGAGTTAATGACTTACGCCAAATGGTCGGAAGACTCCTCCCTTGCCCAATGTTACATGCTAGCCTCTATGGCTCCCGACCTACAGAGGCAATTCGAAAAGACTAATTGTAGAAGTATACTTCTCAATCTACGCCAGCTCTTCAGGGAGCAGGGTAGGATTGAGAGGTATGACATCTCCAAAAGGCTTTTCAGGACACGGATGTCAGAGGGTGCTTCAGTACATGCTCATGTACTGAAAATGATGGAGTGGATAGAGAGACTCAATGCACTTGGGTTCAAGTTGGATCTTGAACTGTGCATTGATCTTATACTCCAGTCATTGCCCGATTCCTTTTCTTCCTTCATCATAAACTTTAACATGAATAGAATTGATGCAACTCTCCCCGAGCTGCTCAACATGTTAAAGAGTGTTGAAGGAACTATGCAGAAAGATAAACCATCTTCTTCTGTAATGATTGTTGGCCGGGCCAATAAGAAAAGGAAGGCCACTCAGATATCCACCAAAGGTGATAAAGGAAAGGGAAAGAAAAAGGCCATGGGCAAGCAACTCGCCAAGGTTGACAAAGGGAAGGGCAAGAAGAATGAAAAAGAAGACATGTGTTTTCGATGCGGGGAAACAGGGCATTGGAAAAGGAATTGCAAGGCAATTCTAAATGAATGTATTTTTGTCATAGACCTTAATTTGTCATATATAGAATCCACATCATGGGTATTGGATACTGGATGTGCATCTCATATCTGCAATTCTGTGCAGGTGCTGGCAAATAGAAGGTGGTTGGGCAAAGAGGAGATTGAACTGAGGATGGGCAATGGAGCTTTAGTTTCTGCCAAAGCTGTCGGAACTGCACGCCTCAGTTTACCTTCAGGAGTCATTCTAGAGCTGAATGATTGTTATTATGTTCCTAATATTATTAAGAACATTATTTCAATCTCTAGTTTGTATAACATTGGATATACATTATCTTTTAATAGCACTGGGTGCTCTATAATGAATAATGGTTTGGTTATAGCCAATGGT
Source organism: Amorphophallus konjac (assembly GCA_022559845.1). Taxonomy (NCBI): domain Eukaryota; kingdom Viridiplantae; phylum Streptophyta; class Magnoliopsida; order Alismatales; family Araceae; genus Amorphophallus; species Amorphophallus konjac. Next base: position 221,526,182 of record CM040122.1, on the reverse strand, counting down.
TCATTAGTCAATGGTCTTTATGTATTAGATAAACATTCTAATGTTATACAAGTTTCCAATGCTGATGAAGTGAATTCTGCATATCTATGGCATTGCAGGCTTGGTCATGTAGGTGAGAAAAGAGTCTCTCACCTACACTCAAATGGGTATTTGAATACATTCAAATACAAGCCATTTGACTCCTGTGAGTCGTGTCTCATGGGGAAGATGACCAAGGCTCCCTTTAGTGGACATGGTGAGAGGGCTGTTAACCTTCTCGAGCTCATACACTCGGATGTGTGTGGACCCATGTCCATGGAGGCAAAAGGGGGTCACCTCTATTTCATTTCTTTTATTGATGACTTCTCGAGATATGGCTATATGCATTTAATGAGACATAAATCATAAGCCTTTGAGAAGTTTATGGAATACAAGAGTGAAGTAGAGAAACAGACTGGCAAGAGTATTAAGGCTCTTCGATCGGATCGAGGAGGTGAATACCTTAGCCATGAATTCACTTCTTATCTTAAAGACAATGGAATTGTTTCTCAGTGGACTCCACCGTATACACCACAGCACAATGGTGTATCCGAAAGGAGAAACATGACCTTGTTAGACATGGTCTGATCCATGATATCTATGTCAGGACTACCCTTGTCTCTCTGGGGCTATGCATTAGAGACTGCGGCTTATTTATTGAATAGGATCTCAAGTAAAGCAGTTCCTTCTATACCATATGAGATATGAAAGGGCAGGAAACCAAATTTTAATCACATTAAAATTTGGGGGTGTCCTGCTCATGTAAAGAAGAACGATAGTGATAAGCTTGAGTCGAGAACCGATAAGTGTAGGTTTGTGGGATATCCAAAGGAGACGTTTGGATATTATTTCTATCACCCTTCTGAGCAAAGGGTCTTAGTGGCTAAGAGAGCTGTATGTCTGGAAAGAGAATATCTACTCCAGAAAAATAGTGGGAGTCAGATAGAATTGGACGAGGTCCAAGAACCACAACCCGTAGACACAGACTCATTAGATGAGACTGTATCGGTTGATCCTATTCAGAGTGAAACACTGACACTACGGAGATCTGGTAGACTACCGAGAGAACCTGAGAGATATGTTGGACATGTCTCAGAGGGGTCCTCTAAGATATGTATCGATGAGGATGAAGATCCTTAATCGTACCAGGATGCAATCCGTAGTGCGGACTCTGAGAAATGGCAAGAGGTAATGGATTCAGAGATCCAGTCCATGTACACCAACAAAGTTTGGAACTTAGTTGATGTACCCGAAGGGAAAGTCCCTATCGGCTATAAATGGATTTTCAAAAGAAAAATCAGAGCAGATGGACAGATTGACACATACAAGGCTAGACTAGTGGCGAAAGAATATCGTCAAAGGCAAGACATTGGCTATGACAAGACATTTTCACCATTAGTCATGATTAAGTCAATCAGAATCTTTCTCGCCATTACTGCATACCTGGATTATGAGATTTGGCAAATGGATGTGAAGACAGCTTTTCTTAATGAAAATCTGTCAGAAGAGGTGTACATGGTACAGCCTGAAGGATTCACCTCCAAGCTACATCCTAATATGGTATGTAAACTTCAAAGGTCCAGTTATGGATTAAAGCAGGCATCTTGAAGCTGGAACTTAAGATTTGATGAGGCTGTCAAATCTTTCAACTTCATTCGGAATGAAGATGAACCCTGTGTTTACAAGAAGGTCAGTGGGAGCTCTGTGACCTTCTTGGTCATTTATGTTGATGACATCTTACTCATTAGGAATGATGTAGGGATGTTGGCATCAACTAAGTCTTGGTTATCAAAGACCTTCTCCATGAAGGATTTGGGAGAAGCATCCTATGTGCTGGGCATAAGGATCTATCGAGATAGATCTAAAAGGATGCTAGGATTATCCCAATCCATGTACATAGACACTATCCTCAAAAGGTTTAGGATGGAAAATTCCAAGAGAGGTCTCATTCCCATGAGACATGGAATTTACCTATCCAAGGGGATGAGTCCTAAAACTTCTGAGGAGGTGGCACACATGAATAAGGTACCATATACTTCGACGATAGGGTCAATCATGTATGCAATGCTATGTACACGGCCTGATGTTGCCAATCTTTTGAGCATTACCAGTAGATATCAGCTAAATCCAGGCGAAGAGTACTGGAAGGCAGTAAAGGGCATCCTTAAGTACATGCGAAGGGTTAAGGATCTTTTTCTGCTTTATGGAGAAGAGGACCTACAGCTTAGAGCTTACATAGATTCTAGTTTCCAATCAGATCCAGATGACTGTAAATCAATGTCAGGGTTTGTATTCATGTTGAATGGAGGGGCAGTCAGTTGGATAATCTCCAAGCAAGATACGACTACAGATTCGACGACGGAGGCAGAATATATTGCTGCAGCTGAAGCTACTAAGGAAGCAGTCCAGATGAAGAAATTCATCTTGGAACTTGGCGTAGTTCCCGAGATATCAGCTCCCATCCCATTATTTTGTGATAATAATGGGGCCATCGCCCAGGCGAAGGAACCAAGATCTCACCAAAGGTTGAAGCAAATTCTCAGGCACTTCCACCTTATTCGGGAGATTATTGATCGTGGAGATGTGGCGGTAGAGCGTGTACCGTCAGAAGATAACATAGCAGATCCACTGACTAAGCCTTTGACACAGACTGTATATGAGCACCATCGGGATAAGATGGGCCTCAAAGTTGTGGGCAATTGGCTGCAGTTCAAGTGGGAGATTGTTAGTGTTGGTGTGCTACAGGCCAATTTTGGGTCGGGTAGGCCCGATAGATGTACGATCTTGTTCATTGTTAATAAAGTGGTATTTGAGCGTAAATATGTGATTGTATATTACTTTACGATGTCCCTAGGATATGTGATTATAAAGTCAACTCGAGATGGGATCTCGAACGTGAGACTGACTTTACATGGACACATACCTTAAACTGTTCCTAGTTGGAGGGTAATCACTCGGGGACTTTGATTACCTATTAAACCAGTACACATGATGTGTCAGTGACCAGTCTCATGGTCATTGGTGCGGGGCACCAACACATATGTGTAGGTGTACTTCCTGGGAGGAAGTGCACTGAACTGATCCGCTATTGGATCTTCAGATGGTTGATTATACCTAATGTCAACTGAAGATCCAACTGTCTCAGTAGCATCGTTGGTCCTTTGACCTGAGACATTGATCGGATCTTACACGATGACTGGAATGGTTTAATTACTTGGCTAAGTGACTTTAATCATAAGTCATGAGTTGCCGAGTCATTAACCACTCCAGGATACGTTTGAAGATCATCAATGGTCAAAAGGGGATCGCTCACTGTCGGGTATATATCTGTGGACGTCGAAAAATGTCGATGATGATCATACGGCATGCACGTCTCGACACTCGAGAGCAAGCCGAAGATGAAAATGCCAAATAAACCTCATGCCTCGCCCGATCAGGATGAGGACTCGCTTGGTGGTCCGCTAGCCGATGAGGGAGCCCCCCGGGTGGAAGATATGGCCACAACTCTACAGCCGGCCGTGCCGAGAGCTGAATCAAAGAAGAGTCGGGGACTCCGACACAGCCCGACGTGCACCAAAAGTCACGCAGAGTCTAGGACCGGGCCCCAAAGGCTGCGAATGGAACATTGTAGAGGTCATACATAGCAACCGGAACCTTCCGGGAATGTCGACATTCACGTAAAATGGCCGCGACTTCGAGAAGAATCCGTTTAGTGCTTAAAACGGCACGAGGGGGCTTTAAAACGGCACGCCTTAAAACGGCGCCCCCCCCCCTTTAAAACGGCGCGCCCCCCTTTGGATATGGCGCCGTTTTAACCCCTTTTATTTTCATTGGCTACACGGCGCGCCCCGAAGCCCCCCTTTGATGCTTAAAACGGCGCCCCTTTGAATATGGCGCCGTTTTAACCTCTTAACCCCTTTCTCTGAAGCGCTTCCAGGCGAGCAACCAACCCATCCCGTCGGCATTACGGTCCCCTGTTTCCTGCGAACAGCACGTCGACCAATTGCTTAAAATGGCAAAAGGTATGCTTCGATCCGTTGGGCATCCAAGCATGTTCTTCAAATGGAAACCCTCGAGCCCTGCACCGTCGAACGCCCACTTCGTCCGTCGGCCGCCCATGCTCCTGCAAATGATGAAAGCCGCGTGTCTCGCGGTGGACATGCCAGTAGAGGAGGAGGCCATGCCTCTGCCCCTCTCCCGATCACACTGTAGCCACGGCGGAGGTGACGTCCACGACAGCGGCACTCGACACGGTGACCCCAGCGACGTCAGCAACGGCAACTGCGAACAGAACAAAAGCCATAGAAACGGGAAGCTTGCTTCCCTGCTCTCCCTATAAATACAAGCCCCAGGCAAGAAGCAAAAGGAAGAGGGACGCTCTACTGACGGCGAAGCCCTGCTCCGAAGTGTGAAGAGAGATAAGAGGGTGGAAGAAAGAAGGAGAGGTGAGGGGAAGAGAGCTCGCTTCCCCCCTTTGTCTTTGCATTTCCTTCTGCCCCTTTGATTTCCTTTTGGTGATCTTCATATGTAGACCTTTATCTTCGTATTCCCTTTCAATGTAAGCGGAGTTTGGTCTGTTGTGAAATGAAAGGAAAACTCCCCTTTGGGAGATCTTGATGCCTCAATCCCCCTCAATACTCAGCCCATAGTGGCTCTCTCTTTTTTTTACCGCCGTGTTCTTGTGTCGACTTCGGCTCTCACGTGGTCTTCAGCCACGCGATCACGGCAACCCTCGGGTCGTCGGAGTTCCTTTGTAGGCTGGCCCTCAGGACCTCCGGCCCCGAACGGGGGGAGTCGATACGATCGCAACAACCCATGGGTCACCGGTTTCCCTTGTAGGCTAGCCCTCGGGATCTCCGGCCCCTAATGGGGTAACTTTACTGGTGTCGTTGCTTATGCACACACCGGGATGTTTCGGGGCCGTCGGAGTTCTCTCCGCATGGCGCGCCCCATCTTTTCCCCCGGACCCTTCCGGTCTTGGGGAGGTGCTGCCCGATTCTCGCCAGGGCCAAGAACAAGTGAACAAATTGAGCCACTCAAGAACGAACTGAGTTTTAATCCAATACACAGTAAACTCTGTGAACTGAACCCCCTGAACAAAACACTTGAATCATCACGCTAATCCGCCTAAACAAACGATTAAAGCACTTAAATCTTCTTTCCGTAAACATAATCCATCCATAAGATGAACAACTAATCAATAAACCGGCTTACGGTTCAAAGAAACAAGAAACAGAGCATAAAAAGGGTTGAAACAAAACCTCTTTGAAGCTGTCCCGGCATGGCCTAATCCGGCACGGCCACCCCTCATCGCGCCGATTTAACACCTCTCTCGTAACCCTCCTCTTCTTTGCCTAAAACGGCGCCCCTTAACCGGCGCGCCCCCCCTCCATCTCCATTTACAGCTTAAAACGGCGCCCCTTAACCGGCGCGCCCCCCCTCCATCTCCATTTACACCTTAAAACGGCGCCCCTTAACCGGCGCGCCCCCCCTCCATCTCACCTTAAAATGGCGCCCCTTAACCGGCGCGCCCCCCCCCCCCTTCAATATCACCTAATCCGGGGTGCTTGAAAGAAAAGAAAATGCTTAATCAACAAAAAAGGGAATTGAAGTTAATGAACAAAACTTTAAGTCTCCCCTCTACTATAATCCAAATTTTGTTCCGGGGGTGCTGCCCCCGAAAACCCCTGTAAGGGGCGTTGCCCCCTTGACCCCCACGACCTGACCGGGCAGGTCGAACCCCGCGACCTGACCGCGCAGGTCGATCCGCGTGCGAGGGCGCACGTTGCCGAGTTTTGGCTTTACACTTAACAACCCGCTCCCCCGGACTGTGCGTGAAGAGAAAAGCAATGATGCCCCGTGGTATCGGACGTGGACCTCGGGATCCCCGACATAGTCATGATCCGTGCACCTCTTGGGCCGATAGTTCATCAGCTTGACCCACTTCTTCCGGGATCCGATTCCGCACCCACGTGAAGCGTGCCGTACCTACGGTAGATATCTGAATGTCTTTGTTATTACCTTCGATGCTTCGAATATGGACTCTCGACCGAATACTGGAATTGTCTGTTAGTGACTGATATATATATATATACCGGGATCTAATCCCGCACTTTCATTAAATTCGCCGCACTCGCAGCAAGTATTTGTATGGTTTTTGAACACCGTTTTACATACCGACGCGGAGGGTTTAAATCATGTCAACCCAACTCGCATGCTTTAATGAAAAAATGATCTTTAGGTCATTTGACCCCTTTTCTTGGCGATTAATCAGAGGTCTTCCCCTCTCCGAGGGGATGTAATTAACGTCGCGGCCTTTATGGCGCGGCGGGTCTCCAGTCCCGACCCGATATCCACAATCGTCTGATCAGTCAGATGGAGCGCACCCCGGGCTTCGGACCACTCCAGTCTCGAAGCCCGAACACATTATCACCTAGGTGACTGGCACGCCCTCGCACTAGATAAACCGATAAAAAGAACACCGATATCCCACGATATTTTCGTCCCACGAAATCCAGTGTGTTCCACGAGCTGGCACGCCCGGTGGGACTGGACTACCTCTCATCTTTTCACCGAGATTAGGGGCCCAATGGCCTTTTCCGAAGTCTTAACTTTCGCATTTTTTTTTAAAATTGCATGAGGGATCCATTTCTGAAGAACCAATGGCTGTCACTTTCGGTCCATTGGTTGTGGCGAGCCATGCCGAGCATGGCTACTTGGCAGTGCCGATCCAGTTCGGCGATTTTCCCCCGGTCGTTGGCTTCCCCAACTTCCTCGGGGTTATGTTTGTGGACCTCCTGGATGTCAAGGAGGTCGAGCCCGTCGCCCCCGTGGAGGCGACACCCGAAGCCGTGAAGATGGTGGGCTATTACGTCCACCACATTGAAGCAAAGAAGAAATGCACCTCGGTTGCCAGGAGGGCGGCAAGGAGAACCACTAGCACGCCGCAAGGCCGGCTTTCCCTCTCGGGCAAATCTGTAATGATCGGAGGAGTCCGAGTGTACCTGAATGGCCGTCAGGCCACGATCTCACCAGATAGGGTAATCCCAATGGTGCCGGTGCACAACCAATTCCAAGCACTGGCCCGAGAGCGAGAAGACCGCAACAAGTCCATGCCAAAGCAAGAGTCGGCCCAGAAGCCGACTAAATTCAAGCAAGCATGGGTCCCCATCAGGCGGGCCCCAGCCTCAACTCAACTGGAGCTCGTCAGGACTGACCGGCTCAAGAAAAAGATGAAGGAAGATGAAGAAGAGAAGATTGAGGCGTCAGCTCAAGCGTCTCGAAGACCTGCCTTCCGTACTCACGGTCGGCAGGCGAACATCTATTTGAAGGAAAGAAGATACAACATGATGCACGAGCGGAGGCGTCTCGCCTATAGACCGCCAGTGCAAGCATCACCACCAACTGTCTGCCCCAGCCGGGGAGAAGACGACATCACTCAAGCCGTGAGGGGATATCTCCACAGCCTTGGAAACACCCTCTTGGGAACTCAGCGGCTCCAAGAAGCCGTGAATGATGCTGAAAGAAACCGGAAGCAACAAGTTAACCCGGAAGATATCGAAGATGCGGAGTCAGGGTGCTATGGGCCACCCCTCTGTGAAGAAGCTCCACCAAGAGTCTCGGTGTTTGACAGGCTAACCTTTCCTAGACTGACAACCAGGGAGGTGGCTCGAAGAAACCAAAAGATGCGGGTTTATACCTGTAATATGGCCGGAGTGGCCAACCAATATGGAGCCCTACCTGAAGACCAAGAAGAGATGGCCAGGTTGGCTGGCAGGTCGGGTCCCCTCACCAGAAGAGGAGCAGCTGCAGCTGAGATAATACAAGCCCTCGCCGGTGAAACAAGTTCAGATGCGGTCGCCATGGCGGCGAACGTGATTACCGCTGGGGATGAAGGAGAAAGGGTAGCACCTTCTCTAGATACTCTGACAGAAGGGGGAGGCCAAGCTCCTAGCCCTTCCACCTCCGACCCGGCGATGCTGATGCTGCTTCAAGCCTATCGACAGGAGATCGAAGCTCTGAAGCGACAGGTGGGCGAACTGACCATGCATGCTTCCACATCGAAGCAGGTCGAACCGTCTCCAGAAACATCCAGGCAAGGCGCTGGAGAATTTGAGGGTTCACCCCAGGTGACGGCCTCTCAGCCAATCCCCAACTATGCTGGGGGCACGGCCCCAATGACCCCTTCGGCTCCTCAACACCAAGGCACCGCCACTATACCCCAGGCGACGGTGTTGACGACGCCACAGATGCAGTCAGCTCATTTCTACCCAGAAGCAGTGGATCCGGCAACGGCTAACAAGCTCATGATCGAGCAGATAGTCGAGATGAAGCTGGCCGATCGGGGAAGTGAAGAATATGCCTCATATGATGTGTACAAGGTACCCTACCCTGTCCATCATGCGGGGAAGAGATTGCCTCCTGGCGTCAGCAAGCCGCCAAAGTTTGACAAATTTAATGGCCAGGGGTCACCGAAGGAGCACATAGCCTATTACGTCAATGTGATGGGCGATCTGGCGACTGATGAATCGTACCTGCTGAAGTTCTTTGGGTCCTCGCTCACAGGGCTCGCCTTCGAATGGTACTCGAACTTGCCGGCGGGGTCTGTTAATGACTGGCCAGATTTGCAAAGAAAATTTCGGGAGCGGTTCCACGTCACCGAAAGAGAGGTCACAGTGGCCGAGCTCTATGCAACCAAGCAGAAGAATGATGAAACTGCTCTAGAATTCATCAAGAGATGGCGGAACCTCAGCATGAGGTGTAGACGCCCGCCACACCAAGAAGATGCGGTTCAAATCTGCAAGCAGAATTTGAAGCGTGAAGTTTTCAAGAAAATGATCGGGATGGAGATCAAGTCATTTGATCGATTAAATAATGTGGTGGTGGAAATTGAGTCCTACCTCTCCAAATACTCTCCCGCACCGGCCACCTCAGCCCAAAAAGGAAAATCAATTGAGAAGCGGTCCGTGCCCAAAGAAGTCAACACTGTCGACTTCAAGGATTTCGAGAAGCAGAAGGACAATGATAAAGGAGTCACCAGTGCTCCTCCGGCCAAGCAGGCTGAACAACAAGAGGCCGCCTCCTTGCGGTCAAGAATGAAGAAACTTTACTCCTTCCCGAAGGAGAAAACCCGGGTCATCTTCGAGTGGGCCACCAAATATAACAAAATTACTCTCCCGGAGCCGAAGAGACCCGGTGACATCAAGAGGAAAGATGATCCTCGATTTTGCCCGTACCATCAGATGCTCGGGCACACCCTCGAAGACTGTTACGTCTTCAAAGACATCATTGAAGGCATGATCAGGAAGGGAGAGCTCCAGATGGGCGAACACAAGGTGGACCCGCCCCGCCCGCATGAGTTGCCAGTGCTGGGGGCAACCGTAAATATGATATCCTTATACCAACAACTGCCTGAAGAAGTGTCAGATACTTGTACAAAGCACACCTATGAGGCATTTGTTCTCGCTCCCGCAGAGAGCCAGGGAGATTGGCAGATGGTGCCAAAGAAGACAAGAAGAAAGTCGACATCCCGCCCTACCCCGGGAGTCCGAATTCATGGCGTCACGCCTCAGCCACCACCACCGGTTGTAACCCCGGTCTGGTATGAAACTGCTCCTCAGTTGGTCCTCCGAAGAATGACTGACAACAGGAAGAAGCCACTCTTGTTGCGGATGCACATGCAAGTCAGCCCGGCGGTTAAACGGCTGCAGGCGATCATTGACGGGTTAGAAGAATATGAACAACCCAAGATCCAGCCAGTGCGGCTGAAGGAATATGTCCCCTGGGAACATTTTGAATCCCTAAAATTGGCTGAAGAAGCTGAAGCCGAAACACAAGAAATCGGCATATGGGATGAACTTCCCCGAGAACAGCTTCCAGCTGTAAAAGAAGAGAAGAAGAAAAAGAAGAAGAAGCTGAAGAATAAAAGAAAATGCAGCTTTTTGTCTTGCAATACCTTGTCGGCCTTGTTCAACATGGCCAAAAACTCTAAAGAGGAGGGAGAAGAAGAAATATGCTTCACACCTACCGAAGCAAACCAAGTCGAGGCCTCTACTTCCCAACATGTCACCAGGTCTGGGAGAAGGTGGGGACGTTTGCCCCCGGCCAATCACAATATTATATTCAGGGGCGAGCGGCCATACCAAATCCCCGAACCTGAAGTGAAGGGCGCAGCAATCCCGCCTCCATCGGGCTTGTACCCTGAAGATGCAGCAGGCGAAGTGGTACCCTCGTTCGCCGAATTTTTGCTCGTAAAGAAGAGCAAACAACCATACCAACAGCCCGGGTCCAAGGCCAAGAGCACTCTTGCCTCCGCCTCGGGAACACCCCCTCCGGCGAATAAAGATGATGAGGGCGCCACCCCTGTGGCCCAGCCCGTGCAAATGAAAGAACCAGCCGACCAAGCAAGCCGGAGTCGGGCGGCCCCCGAAGAAGATAAACTATCTTCCCCGCCGACTCCTCCAGCACCAGAACATGGCAAGCATAGCAAAGCCGAAGAAGCAAAGTTAGCTAACGTCCGAGCCGACACTCGGATATTGAAACAATTGAAAAGAATCCCAGCAAGATTCAGTGTCTGGGAGATACTCTCCCTGGATGAAGAAACCAGGCAGGCTGTCATTGCGGCTCTGCAAACCCCGGCGCATTATGAAAGCTGTTTTGCTGAGTTGCAGTTGGGAACAACCATCACCTTCACCGAAGAAGACATGCTCTTTCCTTCGGTCAGCCACAACAGACCCTTGTACATGAGGGGGCAGTTGAACAGCCAGCCTATAAATAGGATCTTGGTCGATACAGGGGCAGCAGTAAACATACTCTCCTACCAGGTTTACCAGAAACATTACTTCAATGTGCACCTGATCAAGGTCAGGGATATGAAGATAACTGGGTTCAACCAGAAGTCTGAAGTTCCCATGGGTGTAGCAGAGTTCGAGCTGTCACTAGGAGACTTCACCACCAAAGTGCAGTTCCACGTCATCAACTTCGATACCACATATAAAGCATTGCTCGGACGACCGTGGCTGCATCAGAATCGGATAGTGTCTTCAACCATGCACCAGTGCATTAAGTACTCCCGGAATGGAAAAGAAGAAAGAATATTCGCAGACTTACACCCCTTTGAGGTGTTTGAATGCCACCTGCTCGATGCTGCACTTTACATGGAGGAGCCGAAGCAGAATCCCCAGCCGACCCAAAGCAAAGAAAAGGAGATAGCAGAGGACGACGACTGGTTCCCTCCACCACCGCCCGACTATGTGGCACCGCAGGAAGTGTCACACATTTCTAAAGTTGAAGGCGTGGTTCGAGCCATCCCCTCTAATATTTACCTCGAGAGAGGAGTGCCGAAGCTCGAGGATTTACCTGGGTATGTGAAGGTCCCTCCGGGGATCACAAAGCCACCCACAGATTTAGACTGTCAAACAGTCGAATTCTTGAAGGTCTGGGAGGTGCCCAACCCAGAGGGCCCACCTACGATGTTCTATGTGGCTGATGAACATCCAGTGAAAGGGGATGATGATTGTAAATTCCCCGAAGAAATCCGTGACCCGGTCGGCCCAATCATGGGACTTCCGGATATATCCAACAGAGTGGTGAAAATGGCTAGAGGGCAACAGCTGCCCTTCTTTCAGACCGAAAGTCGGAATCAAATGTTCAAGAAGTTGTGGTATCCACCGAACCTGGATAGGGAACTCCTGAAGATTACCCAGCACCCTGGTTTGGGTTTCTCAGCAGAAGAATTCTATGAAGCAAACATGATAGCCGTCTCAGCTCTAGTTGGCGGCGGTCCCCCAGAAGACACAGATGCACTAGAAACCAAGAGCAAAGAGCAGCATATGCCTTCAGCCGACAAAGCTCAAGATGAAGAAGTGTTCCTCCAGAACCCACCTCCAAGCAGGGATATAGAGGGGGTACCATCCACTTCCGAGGCACCACTCCCAGATAGTCACAGTGGCGGGGTGCTGCCACCTCCACTCGATGTCGGAACGGAAGATAGCAGTCCAAGCTACACTCCAGATTTCTCCCTTTGTGACCCTGTTATGCTCGCAATATGTTGTGAGCAGCAGCAGGAGATCGAGATGTTGAAGGCGCAATTGGCCAAGATGATCGAACTACTGTCCGGTCTTACCGAGGGTATCCACCTCCGGGAGGGCAGATCCATGAACCCGGGGGGCTCCTATGCCACCACGGAAAGATGGGAGAATCAGTCCCTGACCACCAACTTTAGTGCTTTTATGCACTCAAGGAGGAAGGTGAAAGAAATAGCCGGCCCTTCAACTAGCCGGCCGGTGGAACGAGTCCTCACGTTGCAGGAGAAGATGAAGAAGCCTTATTCCTTCCCGAGGGATAAAACTCGGGAGATCTTTAAATGGGCTTGCCACTATAGCAGGGTTACCTTGCCAAAGTCCAAAAGGCCAGAGGATGCTACAAGGAGTGATGACCCTAAATTCTGCCTCTACCATCGAATCCTTGGCCACCCTATAGAAGATTGCTATGTCTTCAAGGATATCGCCCAGAACCTGATCAAGAGAGGAGAATTGAAGATGGAGGATTATGAGGTGAAGCCCCCACAACCCCATGAAGCAGCTGTCTGTGAAAAGGGAGTCCATGTGGTTTCCCTCCTCGCAGGGGTCACAAGCCCGGCCGGTGAAAGATGTCCTGAAGCAGATTTCCCTCAGCCTGACTCCACCTTGCCCTCACTGCTCGGCGGGTTACATCAGGAAATTGAAAGGCTGGAGGAGCACCTAGCCGAAATAAGTATGCGCTGGTTTGACCCAGCAGGGGACATCCTCCCTCAGCAATGTAGTCACTCAAGCCCGGAGCACTTCCTCGTGACCAGGGCAGAACTCTACAGCCACAGGCAAGAAGATGATGAGCCCGTCCTGGACTACATCAGAAAGTGGAGAAGCCTCTATGTGAGATGCATATCCCCGTTAAGCCACGAGGTTGCCACTTGGGCTTGCGGGGAAAGTCTAAAGAAGGATATTCAGCAGCGGATGGTCGGCCTTAACGTCCACTCCCTTGATCAGTTGGCCATGATAGCGGCTGATATTGAAGCCTTCCTGAAAAAATACCATCCTGCCATCACCCTGGCAAGACAAGAAGACAAACCCGGAGGTGTCAACTTCAGCACTTCTGGGCATTCGAAGGAGAAGACAAAGGAGGTAGCCAATCCTTCAACCAATCAACCGGCCTCATTGCGAGAGAAAATGAGGAGGCCTTATTCCTTCCCAAGACACAAAACTCAGAGGATTTTTGAATGGGCTTGTCGTTACGGCAAGATTACCTTGCCAGAATCCAAAAGGCCAGAGGATGTCGAACGAAGCGACGACCCCGAATTTTGTCCTTATCATCGGGTGCTGGGGCATCCTATTGAAAATTGTTATGTATTCAAAAATATCGCTCAAGGCCTAATCAGGAAGGGCGAACTAAGGCTGGGAAAATATGAAGTGTACCCACCGCGTCCGCATGACGTGGTCGCTTATAGAAGCGGGGTCCACATGATCTCTTTGCTCACGGAGGTCGCAAGCCCCGCCGATGGAAGATGCCCCGAAGCTAGTGAAGCACCCCTTTCAACCCCTCTGAAAGAAGATGACAAAGCCCTGCCACTAAGCGGGGTGGTACAAGAAGACATCTATGATGCCCTCGAGGCTGAAGAAGACGATGAAGGCTTCATCGACTTGCAACCGGCTCCCCCGGAGATAGAAGATGGTGGCCAAGCTACTGTTGATGAGCTGATCGAAGTGGATCTGGGTACAAAAGATGACCCCAGACCAACATTCCTCAGCGCCCTCCTTCTCCCAGAAGAGAGAGAGCGATACATCAAGCTCCTACAAGAGTTCCGAGACTGTTTTGCTTGGAACTACAAAGAAATGCCGGGCCTCAACCCGATGATTACTCAGCATATGTTGGCCATTGACCCCAAGGCCGAACCAGTGAAGCAGTCACCCCGGCGAATGAGGCCGGAACTGATAAGCCAAGTTTGCAAGGAAGTCGACAAGCTCATAGACGTTGACTTCGTAGCAGAAAACCAGTATACCACCTGGCTGGCCAATATTGTGCCCGTCAAGAAGAAGAACGGCCAGATCCGGATATGTGTGGACTTCCGGGACCTGAACAAGGCTTGTCCGAAAGATGATTTTCCGGTGCCCGTCACTGAAGTCATGATCGATGCCACCACTGGCCATGAAGCCTTATCTTTCATGGACGGGTCGTCCGGATACAACCAGATATGGATAGCCGAGCATGATAGAATTCATACGGCTTTCCGATCACCCAAGGGGATATTCCACTATAAAAGGATGCCTTTTGGCCTCAAGAATGCTGGCGCCACTTATCAAAGGGCGATGACCAAGATATTTGATGAATTGCTCTATGACAAGGTCGAATGCTACATCGACGACTTGGTTGTCAAGACCCAAAAGAAAGAAGATCACCTGAGTGACCTCAGGGTTATATTTCAAAGGCTCCGACAATACGAGCTGAAGATGAACCCGCTGAAGTGCGCCTTCGGCGTTTCCAGTGGGAAGTTTCTGGGCTTCATTGTCCGATATAGGGGGATTGAAATAGACCCCTCCAAGATAAAGGCCATTCAGGAGCTGCCGCCTCCGAAGAACCTGACGGAACTGCGATCACTGCAGGGTCGATTGGCCTATATCCGCAGGTTCATCTCCAACCTGTCCGGCCGATGTCAACCATTTCATAAGTTGATGATGAAAGATGCGCCATTCGACTGGAATCAAGAATGCCAGAAGGCTTTTGATAAGCTAAAGGAATACTTGAAGACCCCACCAGTGCTGGGGGCACCTGTCAAAGGGCGGCCGCTAATTCTCTACATAGCCGCCACCGAATGTTCACTCGGGGCAATGTTGGCTCAAAACAACGACGAGGGAAAGGAGCAGGCACTTTATTACCTCAGTCGAAGACTGGTCGGGGCAGAAGCAAAGTATACCCCGATCGAGAAAGTTTGTCTTGCCTTGGTCTTTGCGGCCAAGAAAATGAGGCATTACATGCTCTCGCATGAAATACAGCTGATATCAAGGGCCGATCCAGCCAAACATCTCTTGTCCCAGCCGGCGCTGAAAGGGCGACTGGGGAAGTGGGCCGTCATTTTGATGGAATTTGATATTACATATGTGCCGCAAAAGGCTATTAAAGGCCAGGCGATAGCAGATTTCTTTGCAGCACACCCTGTGCCTGAGAATTCCCCGCTTGTCACGGAACTTCCGAAGATGAAACACTGGAAGTGGACCAAGTCCGTCAAGCCATATGGCAGTTATACTTCGACGGAGCATCCAGAACTGAAACATCTCAATCAGGGCATGCGAGGATAAGGGCTGGAGCAGGCATCATCCTCAAATCCCCAGAAGGAGAAGTGTTGCATACATCGTGTTCGATCAACAAACCGTGCACGAACAATGAAGCAGAATATGAGGCCTTGATTATCGGTCTTCAAATAGCCCTCCACATGGAGATCCGAATGCTGCAGGTGTTTGGTGATTCTATGCTGATTGTCAAGCAGATACAAGGAGAGTTCGACGTCCGGAAGCCCGGGTTACTTTCGTATTGCGCCAAGGCGAAGAAGCTCATGGGGCGGTTCTACTTCATTGAAGTAGGCCATGTCGTCCGAAGCCAGAATGCCCAGGCTGATGCACTAGCAAAATTAGCAAGCTCACTGGCGGCCCTGCCAGGCGAATCCCTCAACATAACAGTCATAAACAGGCGCCAGGTCCCCAGCATGATAGAGGAGCCAGGTGACGAAGAAGAATATGAAGCTGCGACAGCAGAAACAACTAACTCTCCTGATTGGAGGCAACCCCTAATGAAATGGTTTGAACACCAAGAATTGCCCAAGCAGAGGGAAGAAAGGATCAGATTGATCAGAACAAAAGATTCTTATGAAGTCAGAAATGGAACTCTGTTCGAACCATGGCTGATGCCGGAAGAAAGGTGCTCCTCCGATGTATATCCATGGAGGAGGCTTGGATGGTTATGAAGGAAGTTCACGCCGGGTCGGCCGGTGCTCATCAAGCTGGGCCGAAAATGAAGATTGAAGTCAAGAAGCTGGGATATTACTGGCCGACTATGTTCGATGACTGCTGCAAGTATGCCAAGTCATGTCATAAATGTCAGCAGCATGCTGCGATCCCAAGAAGACCTCCAGCTCATTTGCACCCAACGGTGCCCAGTTGGCCTTTTGCTCAATGGGGTACTGATGTTGTGGGCCCGCTCCCCGCGTCTTCAGCAGGATGCAGATACATTCTAGCAGCAACAGATTACTTCTCTCGCTGGGCTGAAGCTGTGGCTCTAAGAGAAGTGACGGGAGAAATCGTGGCCAGATTCGTCCGTCGAAATATCATATTCCGATTTGGCGTGCCCGATCGAATTGTCTCTGACAACGAAAGCCACTTCTGAAACCAAAGGGTCTATAGATTGGCCGATAAATTCAAGATTGATTGGAGGACCTCCACTCCGTATAATCCGCAGGCAAACGGGTTAGCGGAAGCCTTCAACAAGACACTATGCACACTTCTTGCCAAGACGGTCAGCTCTAGCAAGAAGGATTGGGAAGACAGGATGTATGAAGCACTATGGGCGTACCGCACCGTGTACAAGACCCCCACGGGTTGCTCACCATTCTCCTTAGTGTACGGCTCAGAAGCGGTCGTCCCGATAGAGCTGGAGATACCCTCACTACGTGTGGCGATCCAGCACGAATTAGTCAAAGATGGCCAAGCCAATATAGAAAGAAGACTAGAGGAGCTCTCCGGTCTAGAAGGACGACGGCTCAAAGCCCAGCAGAACATACAAGTCTACCAGGCCCGCATGACCCGCGCCTTTGACAAACTCGTCAAAGAACGTGAATTCAAGAAGGGAGACCTAGTCATGGTCAAGCGAAGAGAAGTCATGGCGGCCAACCCCAAAGGCAAACTGAATGAAAATTGGACAGGACCTTATGTGGTCCAGAAAGTCTATGAAGGCGGTGCTTATGTCATCGTCAACCACCGGGGGGAAATTCAATTCCCACCACTCAATGGGAAACACCTGAAGTTATACCATGCACCGCTTCCCCTGCTCGGTGATCAACTGAAACCAATACCCCACAATGAAGAGGATTCCGTCATGGAGCTTTTTACATAAAGCACCCGAAAACTCAACTCGGCACCCGTGGCCCTCCGAGGCCTCAACCGAGTAACATGGCTTAGACCTTCCTTCTAAGCCGATTAAACCCGATTCCATTACGTTGACATAAACCCAATGTCGACGATACTATCATACCTTTGTGATCCGGTCCCACCGCGATCATCAAAAAAAAAAGAAGAAAAAAAAAAGAAAAAAAAGAAGAAGAAAAAGAGAAGAAAAAGAATAAAAAAGAAGCGGTTCCTTAGTGTTCCTTAGGCGGCACCCTCGCCGAAAGCTCTGGTTTAGACCTTTCATCTGGGTCGGAAGAAAATTGAAATCCTTGCGTTGATGCAATCCCAGCATTGACGAATTTACCTTACTCGGCACCCTCGCCGAAAGCTCCGGTTTAGACCTTTCATCTACGTCGGAAGAAAACTAAAATCCTTGCGTTAATGCAATCCCAGCATTGACGAATCCACTTTACGCGGCACCCTCGTCGAAAGCCCTGATTCAGACCTTTCGTCTGGGTCGGAAGAAAACTGAAATCCTTGCGTTAATGCAATCCCAGCATTGACGAATTCACCTTATGTGGCACCCTCGCCGAAAGCTCCGATTTAGACCTTTCGTCTAGGTCGGAAGAAAACTAAAATCCTTGCGTTGATGTAATCCCAGCATTGATGAATCCACTTTACGCGGCACCCTCGCCGAAAGCTCCGATTTAGACCTTTCGTCTAGGTCGGAAGAAAACTAAAATCCTTGCGTTAATGCAATCCCAGCATTGACGAATTCACCTTATGTGGCACCCTCGCCGAAAGCTCCGATTTAGACCTTTCGTCTGGGTCGGAAGAAAACTAAAATCCTTGCGTTGATGTAATCCCAGCATTGACGAATCCACTTTATGCGGCACCCTCGCCGAAAGCTCCGATTTAGACCTTTCGTCTGGGTCGGAAGAAGATTGAAATCCTTGCGTTGATGCAATCCCAACGTCAACGAACCACCTTTAACGGTGCCTAAGGCCTTTCTGGGGCATCAGCCGTGCAATCTGATCTGGACTTTTCGTCCAAGTCATAGAAACTAGAACCCCTCCTTCTTGCTTCGGCACTCTGCCATGCCGACGACCAAACCTCCACTCAGATATGCCAGTCCGTGTGCATGTGCGGTGAAGCGATCCCCTCATCCCTTCGCTGAAGGAGTGAGCACTTTCCCGTGAATTCGCACCGGACTAGCATCCCACTGGCTCGGAAGAACAGACGTCCCGTCGAAGAACTCTACACTCGCGATCCCCGCGCACTCATCCCTCGCTTGCGCCACCCGCGAGTGGGGGGCATTTGTGGACGTCGAAAAATGTCGATGATGATCATACGGCATGCACATCTCGACACTCGAGAGCAAGCCGAAGATGAAAATGTCAAATAAACCTCATGCCTCGCCCGATCAGGATGAGGACTCGCTTGGTGGTCCGCTAGCCGATGAGGGAGCCCCCCGGGTGGAAGATATGGCCACAACTCTACAGCCGGCCATGCTGAGAGCTGAATCAAACAAGAGTCGGGGACTCCGACACAGCCCGACGTGCACCGAAAGTCACGCAGAGTCTGGGATTGGGCCCCAAAGGCTGCGACTTCGAGAAGAATCCGTTTAGTGCTTAAAACGGCATGAGGGGGCTTTAAAACGGCGCGCCTTAAAACGGCGCGCCCCCCCCCCTTTAAAACGGCGCGCCCCCCTTTGGATATGGCGCCGTTTTAACCCCTTTTCTTTTCATTGGCTACACGACGCGCCCCGAAGCCCCCCTTTGATGCTTAAAACGGCGCCCCTTTGAATATGGCGCCGTTTTAACCTCTTAACCCCTTTCTCTGAAGCGCTTCCAAGCGAGCAACCAACCCATCCCGTCGGCATTACGGTCCCCTGTTTCCTGCGAACAACACGTCGACGAACTGCTTAAAATGGCAAAAGGTATGCTTCGATCCGTTGGGCATCCAAGCATGTTCTTCAAATGGAAACCCTCGAGCCCTGCACCGTCGAACGCCCACTTCGTCCGTCGGCCGCCCATGCTCCTGCAAATGATGAAAGCCGCGTGTCTCGCGGTGGACATGCCAGTAGAGGAGGAGGCCATGCCTCTGCCCCTCTCCCGATCACACTGTAGCCGCGGCGGAGGTGACGTCCACGATAGCGGCACTCGACACGGTGACCCCAGCGACGTCAGCAACGGCAACTGCGAACAGAACAAAAGCCATAGAAACGGGAAGCTTGCTTCCCTGCTCTCCCTATAAATACAAGCCCCAGGCAGGAAGCAAAAGGAAGAGGGACGCTCTACTGACGGCGAAGCCCTGCTCCGAAGTGTGAAGAGAGATAAGAGGGTGGAAGAAAGAAGGAGAGGTGAGGGGAAGAGAGCTCGCTTCCCCCCTTTGTCTTTGCATTTCCTTCTGCCCCTTTGATTTCCTTTTGGTGATCTTCATATGTAGAACTTTATCTTCGTATTCCCTTTCAATGTAAGTGGAGTTTGGTCTGTTGTGAAATGAAAGGAAAACTCCCCTTTGGGAGATCTTGATGCCTCAATCCCCCTCAATACTCAGCCCATAGTGGCTCTCTCTTTTTTTTACCGCCGTGTTCTTGTGTCGACTTCGACTCTCACGTGGTCTTCAGCCACGCGATCACGGCAACCCTCGGGTCGTCGGAGTTCCTTTGTAGGCTGGCCCTCAGGACCTCCGGCCCCGAACGGGGGGAGTCGATACGATCGCAACAACCCATGGGTCACCAGTTTCCCTTGTAGGCTAGCCCTCGGGATCTCCGGCCCCTAATGGGGTAACTTTACTGGTGTCGTTGCTTATGCACACACCGGGATGTTTCGGGGCCGTCGGAGTTCTCTCCGCATGGCGCTCCCCATCTTTTCCCCCGGACCCTTCTGGTCTAGGGGAGGTGCTGCCCGATTCTCACCAGGGCCAAGAACAAGTGAACAAATTGAGCCACTCAAGAACGAACTGAGTTTTAATCCAATACACAGTAAACTCTGTGAACTGAACCCCCTGAACAAAACACTTGAGTCATCACGCTAATCCGCCTAAACAAACGATTAAAGCACTTAAATCTTCTTTCCGTAAACATAATCCATCCATAAGATGAACAACTAATCAATAAACCGGCTTACGGTTCAAAGAAACAAGAAACAGAGCATAATAAGGGTTGAAACAAAACCTCTTTGAAGCTGTCCCGGCATGGCCTAATCCGGCGCGGCCACCCCTCACCGCACTGATTTAACACCTCTCTCGTAACCCTCCTCTTCTTTGCCTAAAACGGCGCCCCTTAACCGGCGCGCCCCCCCTCCATCTCCATTTACAGCTTAAAACGGCGCCCCTTAACCGGCGCGCCCCCCCTCCATCTCCATTTACACCTTAAAACGGCGCCCCTTAACCGGCGCGCCCCCCCTCCATCTCCATTTACACCTTAAAACGGCGCCCCTTAACCGGCGCGCCCCCCCTCCATCTCCATTTACACCTTAAAACGACGCCCCTTAACCGGCGCGCCCCCCCCTTCAATATCACCTAATCCGGGGTGCTTGAAAGAAAAGAAAATGCTTAATCAACAAAAAAAGGGAATTGAAGTTAATGAACAAAACTTTAAGTCTCCCCTCTACTATAATCCAAATTTTGTTCCGGGGGCGCTGCCCCCGAAAACCCCCGTAAGGGGCGTTGCCCCCTTGACCCCCACGACCTGACCGGGCAGGTCGAACCCCGCGACCTGACCGCGCAGGTCGATCCGCGTGCGAGGGCACACGTTGCCGAGTTTTGGCTTTACACTTAACAACCCGCTCCCCCGGACTGTGCGTGAAGAGAAAAGCAATGATGCCCCGTGATATCGGACGTGGACCTCGGGATCCCCGACATGGTCATGATCCGTGCACCTCTTGGGCCGATAGTTCATCAGCTTGACCCACTTCTTCCGGGATCCGATTCAGCACCCACGTGAAGCATGCCGTACCTACGGCAGATATCTGAATGTCTTTGTTATTACCTTCGATGCTTCGAATATGGACTCTCGACCGAATACTGGAATTGTCTGTTAGTGACTGATATATATATATATACCGGGATCTAATCCCGCACTTTCATTAAATTTGCCGCACTCGCAGCAAGTATTTGTATGGTTTTTGAACACCGTTTTACATACCGACGCGGAGGGTTTAAATCATGTCAACCCAACTCGCATGCTTTAATGAAAAAATGATCTTTAGGTCATTTGACCCCTTTTCTTGGCGATTAATCAGAGGTCTTCCCCTCTCCGAGGGGATGTAATTAACGTCGCGGCCTTTATGGCGCGGCGGGTCTCCAGGCCCGATCCGATATCCACAATCGTCTGATCAGTCAGATGGAGCGCACCCCGGGCTTCGGACCACTCCAGTCTCGAAGCCCGAACACATTGTCACCTAGGTGACTGGCACGCCCTCGCACTAGATAAACCGATAAAAAGAACACCGATATCCCACGATATTTTCATCCCACGAAATCCAGTGCGTTCCACAATATCAGACAGTTAATGGGTCATGACATTGACGCTCCGTTAATTCCTTGGCCAGGGTCGTGTGAGTTCGTTTAGAACGGACGTCATACACTTTAAGGAGGTCATGGTCAAATGGCACGGTCTTGGGGTTTGACAGAAACCATACCCTCGATCGTTCCAGACTCATAGAATGAGCGAGGGATTATATCGATGCGGTAATTGTACACTTACAGGTACCAGACATGTTGGTTTAAACCTGGCGTCCTCTAGGATCACGCGGATTTACTTGACCCAACATGATCAAAGGTTCGGAATAAATTAAACTATTATTCGGCTCTAGTAGAAGTGAATAATAAGTTTAATTTACTTCTAATTAGGAATTAGAAGTTAATGGACCTTAAACTAGAGTGACTAAGGGCGTAGAGGATCACACACAATGGATTCTTGGGTGACGGATTATTATTGTACAAATATATATATTAATTCCTTTGAATACCTTTTGGAAAGGAGTATAAAAAGGGCTTAATATATATGTATAATAATAGAAAGGTCATATATATAATTTTGGTCCTTTGAAGCTCTTTTAGAAAAAGGCCAAATTCTATATACATGAATGCTACGAGAATCACTTCCTTCTCTTGGCTAAGCAAGCACATAAGCAAGGGAATGAGTGATTAACTCCTCCCCCCTCTCTCTCTCTTGCTCTCTCTCTCTCTCTAGAAGCTCTCTCTCTAGAAAGGGAAGCTAAGGAAAGATCGGGGCTGGGAGATACCATCGCTGCGAAGGATCCTTGTGGATCTGCTCTAGAGGCCGTGCATCTGTGCGGCTCGGGATCCTCGATATTCTACATCGAGCTTTGCGGACAACGTCATTCCGCGCAAGGTAAAAATACGCAACCCGTAGTTAAGGGTTGGGACGATTAAAATGTCGATCAGAGCATGGATCTGGGATTCCATGCAGCCAGGTTCGGGCAAATGAATTTTTGTTATCCGCAGTGCTGCCCGATGGTGCTGTTCGGAACCTTACAGTTCCGCGGGTGAAAGGGGGAGGGGTCGCCGCCGCAACCTTCACCCCTGCAGCCTTGGGTTGTAGCGCCGCCGGCCTTGGGTCGCCGCCGCCGTCCTCGGGTCGCCGCCGCCGTCCTCCGCCGTGCGCAGCGAAGACGGAAGGGGGAGACGGGAGACGGGTTCGCGGCGTCCGCGGCCGTCCGCGGGTTTCCTGTGGGTTTGGTCGAAAAGGGGGGGAAAGGGTTAGGGCGTGAGGGAGAGAACCATCGGTTCTCTTTCTCACGAAAAACCCTTCGACCTATATTTTTTTTAAAAAAACCTTTGAATTGCTAAAAGCCCCCAAGTTAAGCAAAATTTGATATATATCCATTTCATTTCTAAAACCCTTATAGATATACACAAAGCCCAATTAATTAGGCTCAATAAATCCCTAAAAAACTTCTAAATTCACGGAATTAATTCTATTTTATTACTGGTAAAGATCCGTTAAAGGACGGGTCTCACAATTAAACCAGTCATCTGTCACGAATGCATAATTGTGATTCTCTGTCTGAAGACTTTCCTTATAATCTGCTTATCTATTGAACTATTGCAAAGGGTGTTACTCTATTCAATTCTTCTATTCCATAGTATTCCTTACTCCTTGTTTGCTGATGGCAAAGGGGGAGAGAAAAAGTACTTCGTGGTATTTTAATTAAAGGGGAATTGTATTTCGGGATAATCTTGTTACAGGGGGAGAACATCTTCAGGGGGTAGATGTGTTTGGGAGGAGTATCTAGTGTCAAGAGATTTTGGGGGAGAGCTTCTTCAGGGGGCAGAGACACACTTGGCAAGTTCATGGGGAGTCTGCATATGCGTGCTGCATTGCTAATGTGTTTCATAGCAAATACGTATGATATTGGATTAATCTTGTATTATCAAAATACATCATAATTTCATAATTTTGGGTGTTGTCATCATCAAAAAGGGGGAGAATGTTGGGTCTCCTCTGGAGTTGATCAGTAGTGTGAAGACTGCTATGCATTGATTGTGTTTTGAATGATTGGCAACAATAGAGTTGACTTTGTTGACTATAGAGTTGACTTTAATGACTTTATATTGATCATGGTAATATTGTGTATTTTGATGAATTGGTTATATGTCAGACATTTTCATAAAACATTTCTGCACACTTTGTTATTCTGAATCTAAGGTCGGTGCATATCTGTGTTATGCTTGCATTTAGTCGGTGCATGTTAGTGAGAAAAGCATAATAGGTCAGTGCAAGCAGTGCCGCTCGCACACCTCAGGTCGGTGCTAGTCATCGTCTTTACTTAGTGAGGTCGATGCAAGTTACCATGTGCATACATAGTCAGTGCAGCGTCCGCATTAAGCATATAGGGTCGGTGCAGATGTTGTTGTGAGCACATATAAGTCGGTGCAAGTTTGATGTGAGCATATAGAGTCGGTGCAGATGTTGTTGTGAGCATTAAGTCGGTGCAAGTTTGTTGTGAGCATATAGGGTCGGTGAAAGTTTTGTTGTGAGCATATAGAGTCGGTGCAGGGTGTGCTGTGAGCATATAAGTCGGTGCAAGTTTGATGTGAGCATATAGAGTCAGTGCAGATGTTGTTGTGAGCATTAAGTTGGTGCAAGTTTGCTGTGAGCATATAGAGTCGGTGCGAGTTTTGTTGTGAGCATATAGAGTCGGTGTAGGGTGTGCTGTGAGCATATAAGTCGATGCAAGTTTTGATGTGAGCGTTTAAGGTCTGTGCACATTTTGATTTACACATAATAGGTCGGTGCATCTTTGTGCCATTTGCATGTCTACGTCATGCATATTAAGGTCCGCGCATGTTTTCATACATGCGTAATCAGGTCAATGCACACTTGTATCCTGCCCAACCCAATTCAGTGCATTGCTTGCTTTACGATGTATAGATGGTCTGTGCACATTCTGTTCTATATCATAACACGTAGAGCCTCACGCACACTTAAGGTCGGTGCATGTGTATTTCAGGTCTGCGCTAGTTGTATGACATAGTCTGTGCTAGTCCCTCTTGCATCTGTGCACATACATAGACTTGTGAATTGTCTAAGTCCATAACACGTGATTGACACTGTGTTCGTTAAAATGACAGGTGAGGCTTATGATCAAACACCTGATGTGTGTCCCAACTACCTGCGAACTCCAAGTCACGAGCAACTGAAGTGCCAGGATAAAAGGCACGTGATTGTAGATCGTGATAAATCCACACATGAAGAAGAATTTAAATATAAGAAAACATAATAAAAATAAGGGGAGATGATATAATAATAAGGAAAAGAAGAAGCACGTGGTGCTACTAAGGAGGGTGATCGCCAGAGGGGTTACCTCAAGAAGAAACAAAGAAGATCGCGAATACCTGGTGGAAAATAGAACGCGGGATGGATTGTAAATTCCTCCTCCTCCTTCAATCGGCCGGCCGATGAAGGGGGTTTTCCTTTATTGATTACCTTGCAAAAGAGACAAAACGAACAAGCAAAAGAAGTGGATCAGCCAAGTGAATGTAGTATCAATCCCAAAGATGATATGATGATGAAATAAGAACAAAACATGCGCACCTTTCTTTTTTGTTTTTTTAAAACCCCTAAAGAATTAGGGAAGGAGGAGATATGATGCTAATGCAAACGTAAAAAGGGAAAAGAATACAGTGGACGTGATGATGATCGATGAAAACGAAGCAACACAAACAGAATAAAAGAAAAGCCCTGCTGTCCCTGACGACAGTAAAGGGAAACCAAAGTGGACGCGGTTGACTGGAAGCAGAGGAAGTAGAGGAAGCAGAGCCCTTTCTAAACGATCGCACAGGAGGAAGATGAAGCTCTGTAACTCTGATCTCGTAACCCGTAAACCTCTGATCGTAACCTCGTCGTAAACTCTGTAACCTCTCTAACTCTGTCTAACCTGTGAACTCTCTGACCCATCAACCCTTGTCTAGATCGACCAGAGCATCCTTTTATAGGACTTCAATCGAAGATAAGCTCAAATTTGGGAAGATAAGGATAGGCAATGATCAAAGAAGGCAGGACTCTAACTCCAATTCGAGCAAGGAGACCATTGGAGGCAGGGAACTACTCAGGAAAGGCATACTCAAACACGACACCGAAGGATAAAACACGACCTTCAAAAAGGCGTCAAATCACAAATTGACGACCTACATCAAGACGCTACTCAAAACATGACCACGATCAAGGGCGCCACTTCTTGGATTAAATTTTGACAATAAAACTTACTTCATTTGAAAATTACGAGAAAACGCCTGAGATGAAGGCGTTAATTGAAAACACGCCCTGAGGAAGGACGTTACTCAATAATTTGAATTTATTTTCAATTTATTTTAAAACCGGATAATACCAGAAATTGACGCCCTGACGTTTGGTCGTCCTTTCTTTTGAACACGCCCTAGATAAGGTCGCTATATAAAACACGTCCCTCTTCAGGTCGCGAATCACAAAAATGCAAAGACCAAATCAAAAACACACCAAAATAGAAAAACTTCATATTATGAATGTATTGAAGTTCACTTTGGGGTGTCAACATAGTGACATGAGATTTGATCATCATAGCGTCAACTTTGGCGTGTCTACAGATGCCCCGCCTTGGCGTCTGCTTTGCAAGAGAGTAAGATGAAATGGAGTGAAATAAACAGAATGAAGTGGAGCGAACTGATAAGTAGATGTCAAGGTGTGATGTGACACGCCTCAGACACTAAGCATTGGAAATCTTTCCAAGATTCAAAGTGAAACAACTCCGAGTGATTCCAAGGAAGCATCGATTTGCTGGATAAAGGAGACTAAACTAAACAAGTAAAAATGTGCGCATGGCACGATAAGGAGACACCATTGGAGAGCGGTTACCAGCCAATGTGGACGTGCTACAACCAAGGTGGATTTGTAGAAAAATATAGGGAATCGAGATGGAGATCCAACAAAGGGACATTTTCAAAGAAATCAGCCTGAGCGGCTTCAAAGAGAACAAAGTACTCAATTTGGAATGGAATATCTCATGTCAACTCAATCAAGAACGAGTGACCTTCATTACTACCATAATATGAAGATTTTTAGCATGAAGCTCAAAGTCCTACATGATGCATGCTGGGCTAAAAGGAAAATATAAGACAAACTAAAAGATAGAAAATAATCAAGGATAATATTGCTAAGCCATCCAGATTTGGTCAAGAATCCAGATCTCTAAGCTGACACTAGGCCGAAGCCCGTTTGTCCATGCATCAACTCAGAAAAGTGGAACCATCGTCCCAGACCTTTAACGACTCAACGGCCTATCCGTGTGATCAAGACTCTCTTGGAATTATCACCGTTTTTGATGAAGGGGAACTCAAATTCCAGGTTCATCAGAACCACAAGGTCCTTGATATGCTATAACAGCGTAGATACCATATAGTAATAATACTTACAACCGGAACAACATGATGTTACCTCTGCATTAATCCGGATATCTCGAAACCTGCAATCTTCTGCACTCAAGAGTTCATTAGTTCTCTCAAAATTTCAATATAAATAATCCTCAATTCAAAGCATAACATGATCATAAGTGCTAAATAAAATAGAATTCTAACGAAATAATAGCACTTAAGTTCATCAGAGCGTGTAGGGAAGGAAATTCATAAGCTCACAAATTCACGCCTGCACCGAACGTCGTCAAAACATGAAAGGCGTCTTATAATGAGGGCGTCAATAAGAGAAACACGCCTTTCACTAAGGCATTAAATGCACCAAGAGTTCAAGAAGAAAACGACCCTGGAAAGGGCGTTAAACAAAACACGACCTCGGTCAGGTCGTCAATTCAACAATTGACGCCCTAAAAGAAGGCGTTAATTAAGCACGAACTTCCATTTCCGATTCGCAAACTAAACCCAGTCCTAATGGCAATCAACCTGCTAACTCCGAACAGCCTTAAGACTCCCCGGACTCCTATAAAGGGAAGGCAACTCCTCAAATCAATCAAAGCAACCTTCGGAGCTCTGCTCTTCTGCTACATCTTCTGTCTATTCGTGTTCTTCTGCAGGCACCCCAACCGTCCGAGCTTCTTCCTACAGCAGAAGATGGAGAGGGCGATTAAGAGATCAAAATCCTCAACTCCCAGGCTAACCGATATTAACGGGCATATTAGCAGTAGAATTTCCATGAACCAGGTAGAGAGAAAATCCTTCTGTTCTTGTCTTCTCTTGTCTTTACTGAAACATTGTATTCTCTTCTGTATGCATATTCATTCTTCTTTCTCTGCATTGTTCTTCCTTTCTTTCTTATGCAGGACTACCCAAATGTCCCAGGAGCAAGGAGATTTACAAAAATTAAGTGGCTGCCTCTTATACTCTCCAAATTTTCTTCAGACATGAGAGTCTATTTAACAAGATGGCATCTTTTAGGCTTAATTACTCATGCCAAACACTATGACCAAGTTCACCTTGATTGGGCTGCCATAGGAGCTCTAGTTGAAATATGGCACCCTTCCACCCATATCTTTCTTTTCTCAACCTTCAAAACCACGATTTTATTGGAAGAATTAGAGATGATATTGGGTTTAAAAAGAATGAAGCAAGGGGAGGAGGAAAAGATGGCCATCACGCCAAAGCCAATCTCCTCTCACGAACTATTAACCAACTTGATATCTAGCCCCAACCTAGTGAATCAGATCAAAGCCACTAAAGGAATCAACCTTCTGAAGCTCGCCTCATGGGTGTACAAGAGAGCAGATCAAGCCAAAGAAGATGAAGAGATAGAGCGGGTAGCAAAGGCCTTCGTGGTGTGCTTAGCAGGAGCACTCCTATTCCCATCCACGGAGGACTTTCTAGAAGAGGCACAGTTAAGCGCCGTAGTGAGCCTATGGGAAGGAGATAGAATGGGACCGGCTATTCTAGCCTATCTCTATAGCGGGCTTACCTCGGCGGCGATGGGAAGGCCCATCTACGGATGCATGCTAGCACTCTCTAGTTGGGTAGATCTCCACTTCAAGTTCGATCCATGTGATGAAGCCCAACAATCCTCCAGAATTTTCTCAAAAGCCCACTCTCTTATATGACCGGTTCACTTGGGATAAGCAATAGAGTGACGAATCGGATTCCTCAAATTAAGAAGAGAGCGGAATGGAGAGAGCACCTCAAAGTAATGCCAAAGAATCTCTACACTTGCGCCCCGGGAATACTCAAGACTCAAGAGCTTCGTGCAAGATTTTCTCCCAGGACGGACCTTCGGCTCATAGGCGCTTCAGAATTCATCTTGTACAATTCATACCGATGCCTCCTTCAACTCGGGCTTCCACGGTGAGTATTCGAGGACCCATCACACCTCCCTCCTATCAAGATACGGGGACCTTGGCAGCAATGAAGATGGAGAAGAATGCACAACTATTCAAGCTCTATGGAAAATCAACAAGGCTCATCAACCTGTAGAAAGCTTGGAAGAAGACATAGATGAATGGAAATCTTATGTAATAGCTCTGAGAAAACTGAGGCCCAAAGTGACTCATTAAGCATTGTAATCTTTTCCTTCCAATAAATCAATGATATTTCCTTTGATCGAGCCATCTTACTGCGTTTCTGAATAACTTTTTCCAACGTTCTGTAATTCTGTTGCAAATAACGACTCAGGCAATGTCGTTAATTCTATAAACGACGCCCCAGCACAGGTCGTCTTCCATGATTGATCGCTCATAACTGACGCCTTCACCAATGGGCGTTAACTGAAAAATGTCCTAGGACAAGGCGTTAATTCGATTCATATTCCAAAATATATTCGTTGAAATTCCAAAAGTCACACCTTCAGCAAAGCCACGTTTCATATAAATAACGCCTCAATCGTAGTCGTTACTCAAAAACAGTAATGATTATTCCCATCAAATCAATCAATTGCCATTAAATGCGTCTGACGACGGTTATCATTCCCCATGTAAACAAAAATAACGCCTTAAGAAATGTCGTCAATTATTAAGAAACGCCTTGATGTCAGTCGTTGATTCCACAAGACGCGGCCTTCCTTAAGTCGTGAATTCTTTTTAACCGTTCGACTTAACTTTCCCTCCTTCCTTCTTCTTCCTCCGTCCATTTCCCCTCTTTCTCTCTTTCTTCTACAACCCTAACCGAGAACCCCATCTCCCATTCTCTCTCTCTATCTCTTCTCCCTTCTACACCCTAGCCCTAAGCTATGGCCGGCGGAGGCTTGAAGAGGCAGAGGGTGGCCGCCCCCGAGGTCGTTGACCTGGGCGATGACGCCCATGGCGAGGAGGAAGCCCCTCCCGCGGCGGCGGATGAAGAAGCACCGGCGGTGGCGGCCGGCGACGAAGCTGAAGGAGGCCAAGAGGCCAATGAAGGAAATGAAGATGATGTCGGAGAAGAGGGAGAAAATGAAGAGGGAGAAGAAGGCGAGGACGGTGACGAAGAAGAAGAAGATGGCGATGAGCCACCGCCCACGGCGGCGGCTCCTCCCCGTGCCGGCCAGCTCCGGCGGCCTAGGCAGCCACGGCCTCAGCCACAAGAACCCAAACACAAGAAGGTAGGCCCTCAACCCAATTTCCATTTTGTTTTCATTTTTAATTTTATTTT
Source organism: Amorphophallus konjac (assembly GCA_022559845.1). Lineage (NCBI taxonomy): Eukaryota > Viridiplantae > Streptophyta > Magnoliopsida > Alismatales > Araceae > Amorphophallus > Amorphophallus konjac. Next base: position 221,495,970 of record CM040122.1, on the reverse strand, counting down.
TATCCTGTAATTTCCATAACCCTCGGGGTATAAACCCTGCAACCCAAAAAGAAGGCGCCCTCAGGGGCGTCACGTTTTAAAAAAGACACGCCCAACCCAAGGGCGTTAATTAAATTATTTTCCTGAAAAATAATTAACCCTATGAGAACACGCCCTAAAGCATGTCGCCCATTTAAATTCATATCATGCTGTTAATTTCTATTAATTCCATGCTTTAATTATTTCAAATATTTTTTCATGAATTTGTTTCGCATGCCATTATTTTTATTTTATTTTCTGAAAAACTTGAAAACAACGCCCACATGCCAGGGCGTTAATTCAACAATAGACGACCAAACCAGAGGTCGTCCATTCATTAATTCCTGATTAATTAACGGACCCATTTTGGAAAACGCCCCACCCAAGGGCGTGACTTGAAATATTTTTTTAGGAATTTCAGAAATTAACCATTGAACCACGCCCAACACAGAGACGTTTCTTAGATGAACAGCGACCTAGGATAGGTCACAAATTCAAAGCGCATTTAGAACCACGCCCTCCTCAGGGGCGCTAATTTAACAAACCACGACCTGAGGATGGTCGTTAATTAAAATCAAACACCAATATAATCCAAGGTAATCAAAATGAGATTCAGCATGAATAATCAACATAATTAAGTGAAAATTCTTTTCTTTACATGCAGGGCTTGATGAGGACGCGCATCTCCTGGGTCATGGTCCGGGCAGCATACTACGGCCTCCCCGAGTTTCAGAGAGCGAGGGTAGATGCTATGGGGTTTGGGGCCTTCCTTAGCATAGAGCCAGTTAGGCCCGACCTACCACTTATCCAGGTTCTACGGGAGAGATGGGACAGGACTAGCCAGGCATTCTTGATGCCATGGGGGCATATGGTTCCCACCCTAGAGGACGTGGCTAGGATCACCGGGTTGAGGGTAGACGGTGAGGCTGTGAGTCGGATCACCTACCCTGACTACACTGAGTTCGCCCAGAGGTTGCTAGGGCTAGAGATGGTCTACGAGACACCTAGCGAGTGTAGGACTATCTTCCACACCGACTTTACTACAGTGATGGACTTAGGGAATGCTAGGCACAGGTCCGGGGAGACCCTAGAGCAGTTTTCGCAGAGGTTGATAGACGGGGCTAGGGTGGTCGACTGCCAGGACCCAGCCGATAGGGAGAGAGCGGACCGAGACCTGAGGAGGTTCCTGCTGCTGCTGCTACTCGGGAGGCTATTGCTCGGGATGAAGGGCGACGTCATCAACTGCCGATTCCTGGGGATACGCGAGGACTTGGAGGCAGTTGGCAGCTACGCCTGGGGAGCGGCACTACTGGCGCATATGATGGCCGACCTGTCCACGGGGACAGGTCGAGAGACGACCGTCAGTGGCTTCTCACCTTTTCTTCAGGTATGCATTTTTCATTTTTCTTTTCTTTTATTTTTATCATGCTGGTGAATGCTTCACTAATATGATGCATGGATGCAGGTTTGGAGCCATCTATACATGCCGATGGGGCGAGCTGACCCACGGCCTGGAGGTGAGGGAGCTTTCCCTCTAGCACGGTGTTGGCTGCCGATTGTGTTTGGAGCCCCACTCGGCTACGAGTTGTGGGTGCTGCGGAGAGAGTTCCGCGACTTCCCTCCCTCGCTGGTATGAATGTTATGCATTTTTTTTGCTTTTTTTTTGCATTTACTCTGAATTTATTATGATGATGATGAAATGATGACATGTATGTTTATGAATGCAGGTTCAGTGGAGACCCTATGAGGGGATGACGGGCGAGGGCCAGCCGTGGGTCATAGCGGGCCGTCCTCGCTTTGAGCGTGAGCTTTGGGTTCATTGCCTGAGCGAGATCGAGCCGTTACGGCTTAGGTTGGTGATGAGGACACTGGGCCTCCACCAGGAGTGGGTAGAGGTAGGCGAGTCACGCGGCATCGGGAAGAAGACGTGCGTTCGTACGAAGGCGACCGTCTGGAGGGTGCGGTTCGAGGAGCAGTACGTCGACTGGCAGCGAGGCGGGACTAGAGTCACCTCCCGGGCGACTGACAGCTCCGAGTACCTCTGGCGCTACTGGGAGGTATACGCCGGCCGACCCCAGATGAGGGTCTTAGGGGTATGTATGAATGCAATTGTTTCTAAATTAAATGCAAATGCTTATGTTTCTATCATGTGACTAATATGTAATGAATGCAGGATGCGCGGGACATAGCGGCGATGGATGCCCAGGCCCACCTACACAGCCTGGAGGACCAGCTGGCCGCCACACGGGCCGACCTAGAGACCCTAGTGAGTGTTTAAATTATTCCTATATGCAAATGTATATTTTTTTTTGTTGAATTATTGATGATTAGCCACTGACAATCTCAATGAATACAGCGTGCCCATCAGGGGGCAGTGAGGAGAGACCCAGGAGAGGCCTCCAACTCGAGAGGGCCCAATGCAGAGGTGACTGCACTGACAGAGCAGCTAGCCGGAGCGATTGCACGAGCCGAGGCAGCAGAGCGCGATCTCGCTTCACGGGTAAATTCCAAAACACAAATCCATTCAAATATTGTTTATATAATTGTGTACTGATGAAAATTCATTTTATAGACTGAGGAGCTTCGAGCCGCTCTTACCTGTGTTGATGAGGGCTTCCGTGCGACGAGCACACAGGTGAGTGGTTTAAATCATGTATTGCTTGAATTGAATCATTGCATTAATTGTGGAATTGATGATTTGTTTACCTGTTTGCAGACGACTCAGCTCCAGGCGGTACGTACCGAGTTGGCGATCTGTGATCAGCGGATCTTGGAGCTAGAGAGGTCCCTGAGGCGACGAGAGGAGCTGCCTCAGGACGTGGCCGAGCTGCGGGTGGCTCTTGAGCTGGAGCGACGGGAGCGTGCCCGGGAGCGCAAGGAGCGTGCTCGTGAGCGGGAGGAGTACCAGGCGGAGCATGCTCGGTACCAGGAGCAGGTAGCAGCACGTGAGCGAGAGCTGGCAGACTCGAGGACCCAATTGATCCTTTCTCAGGAGCGACTACGAGTGTCTGAGGAGCGTCTCCAGCGAGGGCGTGAGCGAGCACGGGCCGCGGGGTACTCCTTCACCAGCTCCACCTTCGTGGCGGGCTCTTCCCTCCGAGAGAGGAGCGAGGCAGGGGGTCAGGTTCGGGTTCCAGCTTCATCACGGGGGCCCATGCCTCCTCCACCAGCGCCAGCTCGGGACGGCGAGGAGGAGGTTAAGAGTAGGAGAGAGGAGGGTGGAGGCGAGAGCTGAGCGACTTACTTGTACTCCTCCACCCTCACACTTGTACATGATAGACATTCATGATGTATATATATATGAGATTGAGATTTCTTTGTTACCTGAGCACTTTGTGTGGTTGTGACCTTGTGTTTGTGTACTTTCCTCTTTCCACGTTCTTCGTGTTTGCTTTACTGTGCCCTGTTTCTGCGACTGTAATCCACACTTTGAACAAACAGGTTAATTCATCTGTTCGACTTGGCCCCTTGCCCAATAAGCAAGGGGTAGCAATATTTTGACCTTAAGGATGGGTCAAGGGGCCAAGCCTTTAATCAAATAAGGCAAAATAAAATAGCTGATAGCGGGGAGATGCATCATGCAAAGCACGCATATGCAAACCATAAATAAAAGATGCCCATGCAAAAGAATGCAAGCATACATCGTGAAGAAATGCATTTTTTCTTTCTTTTCACTCATTTATATTTTTTTTGTTATTTTTCCTGAAAAACGCGCCTTAGAGTAGGTCGTGGTTCGCATAAAGACGCCCTAGAAGACGGCGTGAATTTGAAAAGGAAATCTGATTTTTGAAAAAGTAACGACCTGCTCAGAGACGTTATTCAGAAAGAGACGACCTAATCTAAGACGTTAATTCTATAAAAAGCGCCTTCGCCAAAGGCGTTAATTGAATTATTCTGTAAAAAAGGGTTGACAAGGCTATCAAGATCACGGGTCCTACACGGTCACCATCTAAAATCCATTAACCTTTCTTGAGTAATTAAAAGGGAGTGGACGTGGTCATAGTTGACTTGTATTCAAGATTTCGCACAGTGCAATTTCTTAAGTCCGTCTTGACCATCCTGCCAGTTCGTGACTTACCACATAGAAAGGATGGAAGAAAATATAAGGGAAGCCCATAAGGGATTCTGAGATGCTCAAGGTAAAGTTACCTCCCCTACCCTATGCCTGTTGGGGTTCGGTCTTTGGCGTAGGGAAATTTGTTACCTTTTGCCCCTTTTATATTGCACGCATACGCCCAAGGTTTTCCTTGCGGGGACTTTTCCCTCTTGACATACTTTTCTTTTCACAACTTGACTTTCACTTTGGAATTGATTTGCATTGATGAAAATAAACCTAATTGTACTTGGGCTTTTGTGGCATTTGCTCCCTTTTGGGCCCTGACTTCCACCTACTAGGGCGGCGGATAGGCTTGGCGTGTCTACCCTGAGGTCTCCCTTCCTCCCTTATGGGCCGAAGAAGAAAAGAACGGGTATTGTCTTTCACTTTTAGTCAGGTTTTTGACTTTCCATCAGATTTTGCACTGCTTGAGTTCAAGAATAAAGCGTGTAGTGTGTGCGGGAGTCAACCCCTTTTTAAGTTAGCAAGACTGATGAATGAATTCTGAATTTTGACCTTTCGGACCTTGATCCTTCGTGTGCCATGGCACCAATTTTGATCTCTTTTTGATTTCGAAGAATTTCTATTTTTTTATTTTACTTTTTGGAATTTCTATTTTTTTGGTTTTTAGAAATATTCCACTTTGTTTTGGATTTTTGAAACAACATTTATTTTGTTTGGATTTAGAATCAAGGGTAGTATTTCTTAAGACACAAACCATTCCAAGGGTGAGTTAACTCTTCTCCTTCAGCATTAATCAGTTTATAAGCATTGCCTAGATAAACATCTTTTATAACGAACGGTCCTTCCCAATTGGGTTGGAGTTTTGAACGAGGGCCACCCGGCTTTACGAAAATCCTCTTAATTACTATCTCACCGATTTTAAATTTTCTCTCAATCACTTTCTTTTGATAAAAACGCGAGAGCCTGTTTTGATAAACGCGCGCATGCTCAGCGGCGACCAGACGCTTCTCATCTAGGAGTTCCAATTGGGCGAGGAGTGAATCACGACGCTCATCAATAGAAAATTCCTTATCCAATTGTACTCGTAGAGAGGGAATGAGAATCTCATAAGGGACTACCGCCTCCATTCCATAAATAAGGGCAAAAGGGGTTTGCCCAGTGGGGGTTCGAATGGAAGTTCGATAGGCCCAGAGAGCTTCAACTAGCTTGTCTGGCCAGTCCGAAAATTTATTAGCCTCACACGTCTTTTTGACAATTTTTATCAAAGTTTTGTTAGTTGCCTCTGCTTGGCCATTGCCCTGCAGATAATAGGGAGAAGAATGATGCAATGCAATGTTATACCTGTTGTAGAGATCCTTGATTTCTTGAGAGATAAATTGGGGTCCATTATCGGTGACGATGGTGCTTGGGATGTCGAACCTTGCGATGATGTTCTTCATTATAAACTTGCAGACGGTTGACGCTTTGATCTCCACGTAAGCTTCTGCTTCTGCCCACTTGGTGAAGTACTCCGTTGCCGTGAGGATGAATGATTTTTGCTTGGTCAGGAGGTTCGAATCACCAAGAGGTCCAATGATATCAAAAGCCCACATGGAGAAAGGCCATGGGGAGGATGTAGGATGGAGTGAAGAAGCAGGAGAATGAATCTTGTCGGCGTGCAGTTGGCACTTAACACACCTTCAAACATAGATGGAACAATCCTCTTCTAGAGTTGGCCAATAGAAACCTAGCCTAAGAATCTTCTTAGCTAGCATCTGGCTATTCACATGACCATCACACACTCCAGAATGCACCTCTTTCACAATTTTCCATGATTCATCATCGTCGAGGCATCTTAGTAAAACACCGGTGAGCCCTCTCCTATAGAGCACACCTCCAACCAAAACATAACGCTGAGCCACTCTTCTAATTGCTTTCTTTTCTTCTGCAGTGGCTTCCTCGGGATAGGACTGATCATTGCAATATCTGGAAATCTCATAATACCAAGGCTTCTCTTCGTCAGCCAATTCTTCTTCCCAGTCTAAAAGCATGACCTCTTTGCCTTTAAGAGATTCCTTCTGCTTGTCCTTCTCAAGTACCTTATCCCTAATATCGAGGAATGCACGATCCTTAATAGCTGGCGTGTCACGCTGATGAATCAGGGGAACATGAAAATCACGCTCAGGAGGGAAGACTAAAGCAGAGGCCAAAGAAGCAAGAGCGTCAGCTAGGATGTTCTGACTACGAGGAACATGGACGAAGATCAATTTGGTGAAGAGTTTGGCATAAGCTGAAGCAAGTTCCTGGTAGGATTTGAGCTTAGGATTGATAGTGCGGCATTTGACCAGCACCTGGCGTAGAATGAGCTGACTATCACCCACAATCCTCAAATGGGTGACACCATATCGATGAGCGGTTTGCAGACCGGCCAAAAGAGCTTCATACTCAGCTATATTATTGGTGGCGGGAAAAGTGAGCCGAGCAACAAATGGGATGGTGACCCCTTCTGGTGTTAAAAGAACCATGCCGATCCCTCTTCCTTGAGAATTTAGAGCTCTATCAAAATGTAATGTCCACATAGGATCATGAGGTTGATTAATGGACATTAGTTCTTCATCTGGAAACTCTGAATTGACAGGATCAAAATGAGGTAGAGGGTGATGAGCAAGGTGTTCGGCAATGGCGTAACCTTTGATAGCTTTCTGTTGAATGTAAGTGATATCAAACTGAGAGAGGAAGCTTTGCCAGCGTGCTAATCGATCAGTGAGGACAGATTTTTCAAGGAGGAATTTAATCGGATTCATGCGAGCAATGAGGTGAACCTCGCGAGCTAGGAAATAGTGCTTTAACTTCTGAACTACCCAGACCAAAGCAGCGCAAGTTTTCTCCATGGCTGAATACCTCTGCTCACAGGGGTTAAGAAGTTTAGACAAATAGTATGCTGCCCTCTCCTTACCTTCTTCATCTACCTGAGCTAAGACAGCACCTACAGAGTCATCCAGGACTGAGACATAGAGAACGAGTGGTTTGCCTGGAATCGGCGGCCTCAGGACAGGAGGATTGGCCAAATAATCCTTCAATCCGTCAAAGGCTGCCTGACACTTGTCATCCCAATTAAACTTGACTCCCGGCTTGGTAAGCTCGTAAAACGGCCTACATCTCTGTGAATGCTGGGAGACGAAGCGGCGAATAAATTGCAATCTCCCGATTAATCCTCGAACTTCCTTCAAATTCTTGGGAGGAGGCATATCTCTAATGGCCCTTGCCTTGTTGGGATCAACTTCAATTCTCCTCTTGCTAACAATGAAACCAAGCAACTTCCCTGAAGAAACGCCAAACACGCACTTCTTGGGGTTCATCTTCAACTGATACTCTCGTGATCTTTGCAAGACCTTGGCTAGAACCCCAGGATGTTCAATCCTTGTCCTTGATTTCACAACCAGGTCATCCACATACACCTCAATATAAATATGAATCATGTCATGAAAAATTACCATCATAGCCCTCTAATAGGTGGCTCCAGCATTCTTAAGTCCAAAAGGCATGACCACATAACAATAAGTACCCCATGGTGTAGTGAATGATGTCTTCTCTTGATCTTCTTCAGCTAGACGAATTTGATTGTAACCTGAGAAGCCATCCATGAACGAGAGAGTCTCAAATCCTGTCGTATTATCGATCAAAACATCAATATGAGGGAGGGGGAAGTCATCCTTAGGACACGCGTGGTTGAGATCCCGGAAGTCTATACAAATCTGAACTTTTCCATCTTTCTTCATAACCGGGACGATGTTAGCCACCCAATTGGGGTAGAGGACAACTCTAACAAATCTAGCCTTATGGAGCTTGTCGACCTCTTCTTTCATCTTTAAAGCCATATTAGGGTGGAAACGCCTCAACCGTTGCTTGACCGGCACAGACCCTGGCTTAAGTGTTAGGCGGTGTTCAACGAGCGCAGGGTCTAAACCAGGCATATCTTCATAACTCCATGCGAACGTGTCCTTGTATTCTTGCAGGACCAAAATGAGCGCCTCCTCTTCGGAGGGCGGTAAATTCTTGCTTATGAGGACAATCCTAGGGTCTTCCTCGGTACCCAAATTAATTTCTTTGGTAGGCTCTTCTACAGAGGCTGATGGTTCGTCAAATCTTCTCATGCCACTGACAAAAGCATCAGCCTCGTCCTCATATTCTTCATAACTTTCATCCCCCTCTTCAATAGGGTCTTCGTCATTCATAATTTCATAGACACCCAAACCCTCATAAGAAATAACAGCATTCTCATATTCTAACTCTGGCAGGATGATTGGATTCTCTATAAATTCAGGAAGAGCTAAACAAGCCTGGCATCTGATAGCTAACTCCAACAAAAACCTACGAGGAATCTGCTTACCCTTGGACTTCTTATGTGAATCTACCCCTTGAATTTTATTAGAAGAAGAAGAACAACTAGCTTGACTAGAAGAAGAAAGAGAAGGAGGTGAAAAAGTGGATACATGAGGTAATACAGAGGAAGTCCCCTCATCAGAGGGGGAGAAAAGATTTAGCAACGAATCTTGAAAGAGCGGCCCCTGGGTCGGGACGCACTCAGAAGAGAAATAGGAGGTCTCCTCAACAGAAATGGAGGATTGGAAATTTGGGAATTTGGCGTTTTTTTTTCATTTTTGTCTTTTTCTTCATTTTTATTTTCTGTTTCAAGAAGAAAGCAGTGTGAAGGGAGAATAGCAGGAGGAGTGAAAATTGCCAGATCAGAGAAAGATTGAATCAGTGATGGCCCGCGCGGGGGCGTGATGGAGAGTTTAGAAAATCGCTTGAGGAGCGAAGAAGGAATTGGGAGAAGAACTTGGATTGAACCTGGAGATAAATTGATTATAATCGGAGGCGGTCTTGGCACGCGACCAAACCGATGAGAATATACAGAAGCAAACACAGATGGATGCATTGAAGTGAGAGAAAAGAGGCCGGCCCACAGCCTGTCCACAGTGAATCCTTCTTCAAACGGAACATCTGGCTCTCCAGTAACAGTGTAGTCACTCAGCAGCTGCCTCTTATCTATAATTGCAGCTGGCATCTCAATCAATTCATGAATAAGTGGCGGCCATTCCGGATCAGTCGGCATGAAGAGGCGGCTCAAAGAAATAGTAATATCCTGCATATCGAACCACATGTACCAGTCACATTCTGGGTCATCCATTTTCCTTCTTTTGTCAGGCCTTAAGGACTCCAGGGCTTTGTATGTGGCCAACGGGGTAATATGACGAGCAAACTGTCTAGCATGAACATCCTGACAGTCTAATATGGAAGTGATTATTGTAGTTTGCTCATTATTTTGAAAGCCACCCGTGACAAAATGTGTTTTCAATGTCCGAGTGAGCGGTTGGCGATCTATTTTTAATGTGGATGTCATAAATGCCCATGGTTCATCTTTGTTTTTGCCTGGCCCTTTGTAACCTAGGCCACCTCGTGTAATCAGCTTCTGAGGTTTAATAGGCCTAATCCTGCCTTGACAATTGGCACCCAGACCTTTGCCATTTTGATACCCCATTTTCAGTAAAATGTTCCAGCCAGAGGTGTTCATCATTGTTTTCTTCTTTTTCCCCTTGGGAGGCAGGGGTGTCATAGCAACCGTTGTGACTTTTTCTGGCATTGGTCGTGGACAAGGGACGTCCAGCATAGATAATAGTGGTTTGTTGGCCGGCCACATGGATGGAACTGATGAAGCCACATGAATATCCTCCTCTGGCAAAATCGGCATACTGGTAACTTTAATAATGCGGCCCTTATGTGGGAATTTAAGGCAATGGTGATTTGTGGAGGGCACCGCATCGAGTTGCTGAATGTAGGGGCGTCCCAGAATGCCATTAAATGTCGGGTCCATATCCAGAATGTGAAAATCTACTGTGATGGCGGCAGGACCCAAACTTACTTTTAACGTAATCATGCCTATAGGAGGTTTCTTCGTGTTATCATATGCAGTGACTGTGATAGTAGACGGCCGAATTTGGCTTTCCGGAATGCCACACAACTTCAAGGTGCTAGGTGGCAAGACATTGATGGATGCCCCAGTGTCCACCAGACATTGCTTGACAGCCACCTTATTAATGTCAACTGTGATGCATAGAGCATACTTTCTTGCTGGGAGCGGCGCCAGTTCATGTTCATGGAAAGTAATCGCCAGCTGACTGCTAGCGGGCGTTAAAACCGTGACTATCTGCTCAACTGGAATGTCCTCATTAACCATCACCTTTTACATATATTATTTCAAAGCTAGCTGATGAGTGGTGGACCTTTTAATTAGTTCCAGGATTGAAATCCTTGCTGGTGTTCGGTCCAAGTGCTTTAGCAAATCATACTGAGTCCCTGGCACTGACTCTTGTTCTTGTTCTTGCTCTTGCGGCCCCTGTACGGGCTCTAACTCTCTCTGTGGAAAAATACGGTGGAACATCCGTCCACTGCGGAGCGGCGCCACGCCTTGACGTGCCTCTGTCGGGGCAAGTGTGGGAGGAGGATTAGAAGAAGAAGAAGGTGTATTGGTGTTAAGAAGTGGTGGAGTGGAAGTTCCCGCAGAGGGAATCCCTATTGGGGGTGTTGGTGCCCCGGTAGGAGGCGTAGGAGTAGAAAGGGATACCCGAATGCGGGGGGAATTAGTGGGGGGTGGAATGAGAAGAGTTCTGGGTACAAAAGGTGGTGGAACCGATGGTGGGGGAATCCTTGCCGGTGAAGGAGTAGTGGTGGCGTGTGTAGTGGGCGTTGGTGATGGGCGGATGAGGAGTGGCCTAGATGGCAATGGCGAAGGGTTGGTGGTGGATAGGTTTTGTTGTGGCGTAGGCTGTGGAGGTGGTAAGCGTGTAAGAAGGGGGCGAACCGGCAAGGTTGGAGAATTGGTGATAGGAGGTGAATTAACGAGGCGCAGAAGAGATCGGCCCACTTGAGGGGTAGGAGAAGAAGAAGGGGTGTGCAAGAGGCGCGGGGGTTGATTTTGATTGTGATAAAGTGCCCCGACAGAGGCGTTTTCTTCATGCCATCCCTGCCCTCTCTCCACCTCATAGAGAGACGTGACAGGGTTTACGTGCTGGTTTGCGGGTGCTGCGGCAGTGGATTGTGGACAATCCCCATATCGTGCTGAGGCGCTGGAGCTTGTTGTTGCTGCTGTGGAGCTGGTTGCTGTGGCTGCTGAGCCTGTTGCTGCCGAGGAGACTTTCTTTCTTTCATGGTGGTGATGAATTGCCTCATCTCATCCCAATTGATGTCACCCTGGTCATTTAGGTCATAAATGTAATCTCTGAAGTGGAAGCAACGATCAAGGTTGTGACCAGGTGCACGATGGAAAGCACAGTAACGGGATGTGTCAACATTAGCGGGCCACACTGTTCTTTCCCTTGGTAACATGAGCAAATTGGTGGCCATTAAAGCATTGAAAATATCCGGGAGACTTTCTGGTAGTGGAGGGTAGTGGTCCCTTTTGGGGCCAAGTGGTGGTTTCCGTTGTTGTTGGCCATAGTTGGTAGGTGGTGGTACCTGGTGGTACTGTTGTGGAGCTGGAGGGTTAGCGCGGGGCGCTTGGTTTGGCGGTGAAGCAAAGGAATGTTGGGGTGCGAATTGGCGTTGTGGAGTGGAGTTAAAATGGGGGTTTTGTGGTGGAGGTGGGTTAGGACGTGGGTTAGCTTGGTGGGGGTGGCCAACTACGCCAACCTGCTCGTTTGCAATAGTGCCCTCCGTCGTGGGCCCGCTGTTGTTGACAGTTGTGGTTTTCTTGAATAGCCGTGGCTTCGGCTCAAACATGCCCATAATGGGCGAATCCTTCATCTGCGTCTGGATATAACGAGCCCTTTCATAGAGCTCCTCCATGGTGGTTAACCTATTCATGGCCAAGATATGCCGGAACTAAGGAGTTGCATTGGAAATTATCATCTTGACTTGTTCTTGTTCCGACAGTGTATCTTTCAGCTTTTCGGCCATCAACCGCCATCTATCAGCAAACATTATGAAGTCCTCCTCGGGCTTCATTTTTTCCGCAACCAGGTCCATGAGTGAGAGGGAGGGTCCGACCCGGTCTCTGTACTTCTGTAAGAACTTCCTCTGAACGATGTCAAAGTCACCGGCATCAGCAGGATCCAATGAATAGAACCATTCAAGGGCTGGCCCCTCCAAAGATCTCCTGAATAAGTAAGCCAAGGAGGCCTTGTTGTCTTGCCAAAAGGAGGTCTCGTACATAAAATCCTTCAAATGAATAAAAGGGTTACCAGTCCCATTATATCGCCGAAAATTTGGCATCTCAGACGGTGGTAAGTGGAAGACTGGCAATGTAGGGAGCGAGATCTCCGGGGCATTCTTAGCCATAGTGACCTTCTTCAGTTGCTCTTCCATGCTTGCCAACTTCTGAAGCAGTAGAACATTAGTGTCGGACTCGACTGGGGCCGGATTTTGAATAAAAGAATGCGGTATAGGCGTCCTTAGAATTCGGGGAGGTTGGAGAAATTGGTGCCTAACCGCAGAGTGGCTCGCCTGTTGGGCCGGCATGGCCGTACCGGGCGTTGGTGGACGGGAAGGAGGTTTATGCAGGACCGCTTGGTCATTAACGGGGTGATGGCCACTCTCGGCCGAAGGGGGATTAGAGGACGAAGAAGGAACAGACTTTCCTTTCAAGGCGGCCTGAACTGCCTGCCGCTGGGAATCATCCAACTGAGATAGTGCATTAATTAAATCCGTGACATTGAAGGATGGGGAAGGGTTCCCCGAAGTATTGGAGGGTAAAGTCTGAGAAGAGGGCACAACCTCTTGAGGAGTGGTATCAACCACATGGACTTGAGGGTAATGAGACTGAGGAGGAGGGTAATTTCCCTCATGATAGATGGAATCTTAGAGGGGAGTTTCATATTGACCAAAAACATTCTCATCCTCATCATCATAAGAATATCCATAGCCTGCCATGTTGATGATTTTACCTGAACGGAGTTGCATGTTTAAGAGAAGAGACGGGCTTATAAAGGAACTATCAAACAAAACCCACTCAATCCAAACAAGCCAAATCAACCCAAGCAAGTGTATGCAACCAAGTTGAGATGAACGCAAGATTTTAGTGTTCCGCTTGAGATTAGAGTGGATTAAATTGCAGAATTTCCCTCTTTTGCAAAGTGAAACCTAGTTTATCCCAAGTGTGATCTCCGGGTTAACTAGATTCTTTCTCTCTTCTCACCAACGATAGGTTCTCTATACTCCGGGTACTTCAAGGGTACAACCAGCCCGGCGTCCGTGAGGGAATCCACGGGTGCGGGGACTTACGGAGGTCTTGGAAAAGGGATTTCCGGTCCAAAGAGACGGAGTGCTCAATGGAGGGTTGTCCCGATTCCAAGAGAGGTGTGTGGAATCCTAGTGTAGAGAGAGGAGGTCTCTCAACCAAATGCCACAAGATGCAAAATAATATGATCAGATCACAGCAATATAGGCAAGCAATGTAATAATCAATCCAACAATCACAGACAGCAACATGAAGCAGGTTTTCTGTAAAAATGCAGGAAAGAGACGACCTGGGGCAGGTCGCTATCAACCAAAGAGACGACAGAGTCGCTGTCGTGAATCACTGTGAAAGCCCATGAGCCAGTAGTGAAAAAATGAAACACACCTCTGGGTGAGGCGCTATGATCTAAAAGGACGCCTCTGTGAGAGGGCGTCAAATCTGAAATCGCGCCTGGATGTGAGACGCTATGCAATAAAAGGGCGCCCTGTCTCAGGGCGTGAATTCACAGATAGTGTGATAAAAGCAGTAGAATAATAAAAGACGCCTTGGCAGAAGACGTGACACAGAAAGAAAACGCCCTGGATGAAGGCGTTAAAAGAAAAAGCGCCTCTGGTTGAGGCGTTAATTAAGGAAATATATCAAACAATCACAAACTGGCTGATCCCGGGAGTGTGCAGTGTGCACGGTGGAGGGTGCCCGTGGGGCACAAAAGGAGAGGTACCGTGGGTACCGAGGGGAAAGGGCACACGTGGGTGCCGAAGGGGAAAGGGCACACGTGGGTGCCAATAGGAAAGGGCACACGTGGGTGCCAATAGGAGATGGTAATCAAAAGAAAAACAGTGGAGGTCCCACCGTGATCGCCAATTTGTAGATCGTGATAAATCCACAGATGAAGAAGAATTTAAATATGAGAAAGCATAATAAAAATAAGGGGAGATGATATAATAATAAGGAAAAGAAGAAGCACGTGGTGTTGTGGATCTCTAATTTAGAATAATCCACTTAAGAAAAATATCAAAGAAAAGACATGCAATAATCATCAATATGGAGGAGAATATATGCAATAATCATCAATATGAATAAATAAGCATGAAATAGCACGAGGTGCACAAGGGGAGTGTGTGTGATCGCCAGAGACGCGAGGCCTCAAAAGATAATCAATAACAAATAGGGAGGATGATCGCGAAAAATACCTCAAAAGTGCGGGGATGTGAGTGCTTCCTTTCTCTTCAAATCGGTCGGCCGATGAAGAGAGTTCTTGCTTTTATTACCCTTGCAAAACAAACAAATACCACCAAAAGAGTTGAATTAGAAACAAGGTGGGTGTAGCATCAAATTCTTGAATAGATGAGCATGAAATATCATAGGATTAAGACACACCTTAAGGGTGTTGGCCCTTAAACCCCTATGCAATAAGGGTGAGGGATATGATATGAATGATATGAAAAATATAATAAAAAGTGTGCAAGAGTGCACTACGGGGGAGATCTCAACGTGGTTGAGAAGGGGAGTTAACAGAACATGATGCATGCATGTGATGAAAAATAAAAACAAAAGAGAATAGAAGGGAGATAAGAAAAGAAATCTGTTGGTATGCTCCTTTGGCTTTGATCCTCGATGGGGAGAAGCCTTCAAAAGTATGAAGCAGTAAAAACCGTGGAGCCCTCCTTTAGCCAAGAGCAACAGCAGCAGCAGTTCCCTGTGAAAAGAAAAGAAGAAGAAAAATAGAAGAGGAAGGACCCAAGAAGAAAACAGAAGAACAGCAGAAGAAGTAGAAGAAGAGGAAGAACAGAAAAGAAGAGGAGAGGGAAAAAATCGAACGAAAAAGCCCAGATCGAAGGAGAAAAAAAATCCCACGCATAACAGAGCCAAAAGCTCTATTAAATTGGATAGAATCAGATAAGAATGGCAAGAGTCCAAGAGAGGAAGGATAAGAATGGGCAAGAGCCCAAATCAAGGCAGGAGTCTAACGAGGCAAGGACTCTCTGGGGGAAGGGCTGCGAAGCCAGAAGATGAAACACGCCCTTGGTCAGGGCGTCAATTCAAGAATTGACGACCTGTCAAGGGGTGTTAATTTAAAACACGCCCTTGGTCAGGGCGTTTCTTCCTAGATTAATTTTAGAAATAAACATTTCTTTTATTTAGAAATTGTAAGACACGCCTCAGGGAGAGGCGTTAATTGAAACACGCCCCAATGTAGGGCGTGAATTAACATTTTTTTAAAAAATTAGATAATTCCAGGAATTGACGCCATTTCCAGAGGTCGTCACTTCTTCAAGAAACGTCCCAGGTCAGGTCGTGATTCAAAAAACGCGCCCTTGCCAAAGGCGTAAATTTCAAAAATCATAAAAGGGGAGATAAATGCCCAGAAAATCTAGAAAAATAGGAAAAAGGAGGAAATGAGGAAAAATTCAAGAAAAGTGGGAAAAACCATTCAAATAAGCCGATTTGAGGGTCAAATGGGGCATTGCACAGTAATATGAAATATACTCAAAATAATGTCAATTTTGGCGTGTCTACAGCTGTCCCGTCTTGGCGTCTGCTTTGCAAGGGAGCGTAGCAAACTGAAAAGTAGATGCCAAGGTGTGATGAGACACGCAATCAACATCACTTGATGAGAATCAAATCAAAAGCACGAGATGAAGCAAATCTCGGGAAATCCAACGAAATCAACAATGTTTGGATAAAAGGGGAGTTGTGCACGCGGTGCACGAAGGAGATAAAATAAAATGATCAACTTCCAACGCGGTGGAAGTACCCCAGGTCACAAACCTGTAAGTTTCACCATTGGGGAGCGGTTACCAGCCAGTGGACGTGCTGCAGCCAAGGTGGATCAAAGGAAAGGATTGAAATAAGATGATAAAAATCCAAACAAGGAGCTCTCGAGAAAATCACCCAAAACAGCAACAAAACGAACTGAAGACTCAATCCGGCATGGAATATCTCATATCGGGAAAGATTAAGATCAATTCAACTCTCAACATCAGCTTATCAGAATGATTTTCTAATGTTAATTCAAAGTCCTACATGAATGCATGCTGGGCTAAAGGGAAAATAACAAATGAAAATATAATATAATCAAGGATAATATTGTTAAACTGCCCATACTGGGTCAAGAAACCAATTCTGCGAGCTGATACTAAGCCGAAGCCCGTTTATCCACGCACCAACTCGTAAAAAGGGAACCATCGTCCCCAGTCTTGGACGGCTCAACGGCCTATCCGTATGACTAAGACTTCTCTGGAATCATCATTGTTTTTGATGAAGGGGAACTCAAATCCCAGATTTACCAAAGCCACAAGGTCCTTGATATAATCTAGTAACATATGTAACATATAGTAGAATGCATACAGGGAGAGATGGTGGAGCAATAAGCATGGGAACTGAGAAATGAGCTGCAAGCACCGTGGGACTTTGAGTGATGATGCCCTGCCGGCGGGACCAAGAGCCTCTTCCTGCGCTCAAAAATTCATTAGCCAAGATATAACAAGCAATGAATAAGGCATTTAATCATAGCATGCATAGCATGAATCAAAGCAACCAATCATAGCATTGTTTGTTGTTTTATCATGAGGAGACAATCTGGCTAATCAAGATTTGGAGATGAATAATCAGGATCTGATAATGCCCATCGGCGGAGTAATCAGATGAAACGAGCAGGAGTTGATTGAAAGATTTGGAGATGAATAATCATGAGATATGATAATCAGAATGATATAGGGAGATGATGCCCCTAGGTGGCATGTCATGAGAATATTGGGAAGAATCAATAGATTGATAGCAATAAGTAGAGAGAGGACCCATCCCGTGCTTTTGGTCTCTGCAAAGCTGTTCCTGCAAAACACCATCAGAAAATACAATGTAATTTTTTTGGATTTTGGAAATATGCAAATTTTTATGAGTTTTGGAATATGCAAATTTTTATGAGTTTTGAAAATATTTGAATTGTTATGGAGATTTTTGGAAAATATTTTAAATTTTTGTTGGGATTTTGATCGGGAAATATTCAATTTTTTTTGGATTTTGGCTTAGACATTGTTAATGCAGCATTAAAGGGTTGTTTTGAACCACTGGCTAGGGGTCCTTGTTCCTTCCCTTTTCGCTAAAACTGCCCAAAGTTGGGCGTGCATTGAAAGTGGCATCCTATAACCGACCATCTTTGATCAACGGTGCCCCTACCAAGGCCATACCCGAGAAACATTCGGTCTTAGAGGGAAAAGAGAAGAATAATTGGAGATAAGCTTTATGCAGGATGGGAGGTATCGAGACTTGAATTCCTTCCAAGGTGTTCCCTTCAAAGAGGTAGTCTGTTGCGCTGTGGCTTTATGCCTTTGATTTTTAGACCCTCGACATGCATACGACCAGGGTTTTCCCTGCGGGGACTTTGCCACTCTTGTCATGCCATAATTCACAATCTTGCTTTTATCAAAATTCTGACTTGATTTTCATAATAGCCCTTTTGGCGAGATGTATATCATGAAATTCATATTTAGTTTGGGTCAAGACTGCCCCTATTTGAGACTCCTCTCGTATTGGGGATTACCTAGGTTGGTCATCTCATCTATCAACCTCTTGCCCCTGCACGTGACCGAGTAAAGAAGAGAAAAGACTTTCAGATATACTCATGGCATGGCCAAGGTAGCAACGGTGTTTTACCAAAGGAGCCGGCTAAGGACGCCGTGAAGTGTGTGAGGTGCCCAGCTGAGGGTTGATCTTAACAAGCAGGGAGAGAATGTTGAATTCCCAGCGCGGGGTTCTTATTAACCAATGTGCTGCATAAGCAAGCCTAAAGACTCTTTTTAACAATGATTTAATTTAACAAAAGCCTAAGATAAAGATCTAAAACACCACTCTTAATCTTGTTAGGAAGCACTTCATTTTGAAAATCATACGTGAAGTAATGAGGTAATGATATCATATAAATGCATACTTACGCCAATATGTTACCTTGCAACCTTTGTTAAAGCAGCTGCCGCGAGAGGGTGATCATCGTGGGATAGTCCTCTTTGGCAGTCAAAAGGATTGGAAGCAAAGGATTGAAAGTGGCTTAACAAGAAGGAGTGGTGCCAAGACCAGACTCAGACGAATAAAGAAAAAAAGGAAAAGAGGCGAGGGCTAGAACTCCCTCACTAAGGCGCGGAGACCCTGATCACATGGAACAGTCTACAGAAGGAGAGGAGAATTAGAAGGAGGAATGAGGACTAAAGCCTCGAAAGCAGTGGGAGAATGGGCAGATGCCCAAGGCAGTGGATGTGGAAGAAGCTGGGTCAGACCCAGAATCGGGAGGAATCAGAAGAAGAAATTGGTAGATGGAAAGAGGCGGATCTAGAGGGTCCGAAGGTGGAGGAGAATCGTGAGAGGAGAAATCCGGAGGCTCCGGAGGAATAACAAAAGAAGGGACGCGATGTCCTGAGAAGAAATCTGAAAAAGAGTGATGAAAAAGGAAGGAGAGAACGAAGGAGGTGATGTCTTGGAAGAACAAAAAGATGAACTAGAAGAAAGATGGATGGTCCGGAGGTTCCGTAGGGAGAAAATGGAAAGGGGCGCGATGCCCGAGAGATAAGTCCGGAGGTTCCGGAGGAAGAAAATGGAAAGGGGCGCGATGCCTGAGGGAAAGGTACGAAAGATCCGGAGACTCCGGAAGAATAAAGTGGAAAGGGGCGTGATGCCCTGGGGGAAAATCCGGAGGTTCCGGAGGAAGAGAATGGAAAGGGGCGCGATGCCCGAGGGGAAAGTCCGGAGGTTCCGGAGGAGGAGAATGGAAAGGGGTGCGATGCCCGAGGGGAAAGTCCGGAGGTTCCGGAGGAATAGAATCAGAAAGGGCGAGATGCCCAAAGAGGAGGGATATCTGGAGGTGCCGGAAGGCGGGGAAGATACGGGTTTGGAAACTCGTGAAACAGGAGGTGCAAATCCATGCAATGGGATGGATGCGATGAATGTAATGAATGCGCGAATGCAATGAGATGCAAAGAATATGGAGAATATGAAGGGAGAGAGGATGAGATCCTCCTCCTATCCCTGGGAATGGCCCATGGAAAAGATGTGATAGACAAGAAGGTGGATGAAATAGCGGAAGGCCTTTCGGCACCAAGATAACTGCCTCTCCACGGCAGTGAAAGAATACAGCCAATTGGCCCAATAAAAGGAGCTTCAATAAGTGGCAACCCCCTTTGAAGGCAAAGATCAACAATGTGAGGTAGTTGGAGAGTTGGAACGGGAAGCATCGTGTTGCCCATTGAATGTGGTATATATGGAAAGTTGAGCAAAATGGGCATTCGCCCTTTGTAAGGAATAATGAATTCGGAACTCGAAAATTGGAACAAGGGGTGCCCTGCCCGGCCCTTACACAGCATCAATGCTTGGCATGTCGGCGACTTGGCTTCTTTGACCGTGCTTGGCACAATAACCCGGATTGGCATCTGGCAAATGAATTCTTGAATCTTGAATGGCGCGGCCAAATCCTTGCTGCTCGGCTCTTGATCGTCCTCGGCATCTGTGCTTGTAGAAGGCCCCCAATTCCGAGTAGTAAGAGGAGGTGAAGCGGAGGCGGAAGGCTCCATGAATGGTGGAGGCATGATGGAAAGCGTTGGCAAATGGGTGAGCGTAAGCGGGGGTTCAAACACGTCGAGTTTCTCCCTTTGCTCGGAAGCAGTTGGGATTGGCTCGGGTGCAAAAAGAGGTGGATCCTGCTCAGGATTAGCCATGGGTAAGGGTAAAGGGTTAAATGGTGGAATAGGCAAAGTGGGTTTTAAAGGGATAATGGAAGGCCGAGGTGGCGGTAATGGGAGGTTAATTGGGGAAGGTTCAATGGTGTAATTAATGGACGCCGATGGTGTGGAGGTAGATGGCTTAACGGGTGGAGGTTTAATAGTGGAAGGCTTGGGGGAGGCCAGTGTTGCGGAGGTTAATGGTGTAACTGGAGGAGGTGTAATGTATGCGATGTCAAGGATAGGAGGAGACTTACAATGTGCCGGTGTGGGTGATTGAAGTATCGACCCATCATCGTAACACCAATTAGTCTCATAAATAGGGGTTGGATCAGGGGTGGTTTCCTCCTGAGTAGGGGGTTCATCGAATGAAAATGGGGAAAGTGGAAAGTTAAGGAAACTCGGAAGGGGTGCCCGTGGAGCTTCATCATCATCGTACACTGTCTTGGATTCTTCAATTGCCGGCTCTTGATTGCTTGAAATGCCGAAGTCATAATCATCTCTCCTATCTTTCCATTCTTTCTCCATCTTGGTGATATCATCCAGGAAAGCATGAAGGGGATTGACTGGAATAGGAGGAGCCGTGACCCTCTTTAATTGTTCCTCCATCAAAGTGATTTTATCGAGGAGAGTTTGCTGGAGGGGTGTAACATGAACAACCGAGGGTTGGCAGGGCCTTGGAGGAGGAGGGGCCGCATAAAAAGGCCGTGGAGGTGGATTAATGGGCCGACCCATAGAAGAACCCGGATGGGCCGGATTGCAATGAATAAATGGGCCTTGGGGCCGTGATCGAGAGGGAATAGAAGGAGGCGGGTGATGGGCTACCCGAGTAGAATGAACAGGAGGAGATGGGTAATGGGCTACCCAATCAAGATTGGAAGGAGGAGGTGGGTGATGGGCCACCTGTGTAGAATTGGAGGGAGATGCATGAGATGTACCCTCAACGGCGGCCTTAAGGGCTTGGATCTGTTGAGGGGTAAGATGATCTAATGCATGCAAAATCTGGGAGACCTTCTCATCATTGGGACGAGAGGGCTTAATGGGAATAGTGGCTCCAAATTGAGTGGAAGGACCATTGGACTGGACATTGCCCAAGGGTCGGGCAACACCATAAGAGTGAGGACGTGGTCCTTTGAAAGTATGGTGAGAATTTTGAACATGTTGAAAGTGAGGATTATAAGAAGTGCTAGGTTGTGCATCCTCATGAATTGAATTAAACATGTTATCTTGTTTATAGTAAGCCATCATGCAATCAAAGTTCAAAATAATATGCAAAGAAGCACACAAAAGATATGGTTATCTTGATTTGATTTGTTTGAACCTTGGTGAATTAAGGATTTTATCAAAGTTTTGAATGATTCACACAAGGGGGGGGGGGAACCCTAGTTTCAATATGGTTTGAACTCCAATGCCAACTAGGAACCCTTTCTCACCACGTATATGGCCAACTAATTCGGGACTTCAAAAGGGTACAACCTGCCCGGCGTCCGTGAGGGAATCCACGGGTGCGGGGACTTACGGAGGCTTGGAAAAGGGATTTCCAGTCCAAAGAGACGGAATGCTCAATGGAGGGTCGTCCCGATTCCAAGAGGGTGTGTGGATCCTAATGAAGAGGAGGGGGCTCCCAAACCAATGCAAAGAATGAATGCAGCAGGGTAAACAGGCCAACCACAATAATATGATCAATCAACAAAGATAAGCATGAAATATCATGAAAACTCACCCACGGGAAGGGTTCTGGAAACCCACAGTAAAAACACGCCCTGGCAGGGGGCGCTACTAACAAAAGACATGACAGTGTGACTGTCGTGACTCAAAGCGAGGTGCCAGGGGCAGGGTAAAAAGCGCCTTAGGGTGAGGCGCTATCAATAAAGGGACGCCCTGATGTGGGGCGCTAATCAACAAATAAACGCCCTGGGAAAGGGCGTGAATTCACAGGCAGCAATATAAAGCAGGAAAACTCGGAAATATGCTGGAAAACGCCCTGTCAGAGGGCGTAAAATATGAAAAGACGCCCTGGGTTAGGGCATTAAATCAAGAAAAACGCCTCTTCCAGAGGCGTGAATTCACTTTCTCCAGAAAAACTTCACGGCCAGCAGTATTAACACTCAATCACACAATCATGGCAATCAATAGAATAAGCATGCTCATCAAGAATTTTAAATAAGTGGAAATTTTTAAAGAAAAATCAACAAACTGACCAATCACTTAGGGGAGGGTGAAAAACCAATGGAGGGTGCCCGAGGGGCACAAAAAGGGAGACGCACCGAGGGTGCAATAGGGGAGACGGCACACGCGGGTGCCTAAGGGGAAAGGGGTAATAAAGAGAACACAAAGCGTCCCACTGTGATCACCAATTTGTGGATCTCTAATTTAGAATAATCCACTTAAGAAAAATATCAAAGAAAAGACATGCAATAATCATCAATATGGAGGAGAATATATGCAATAATCATCAATATGAATAAATAAGCATGAAATAGCACGAGGTGCACAAGGGGAGTATGTGTGATCGCCAGAGATGCGAGGCCTCAAAAGATAATCAATAACAAATAGGGAGGATGATCGCGAAAAATACCTCAAAAGTGCGGGGATGTGAGTGCTTCCTTTCTCTTCAAATCGGCCGGCCGATGAAGAGAGTTCTTGTTTTTATTACCCTTGCAAAATAAACAAATACCACCAAAAGAGTTGAATTAGAAACAAGGTGGGTGTAGCATCAAATTCTTGAATAGATGAGCATGAAATATCATAGGATTAAGACACACCTTAAGGGTGTTGGCCCTTAAACCCCTATGCAATAAGGGTGAGGGATATGATATGAATGATATGAAAAATATAATAAAAAGTGTGCAAGAGTGCACTACGGGGGAGATCTCAACGTGGTTGAGAAGGGGAGTTAACAGAACATGATGCATGCATGTGATGAAAAATAAAAACAAAAGAGAATAGAAGGGAGATAAGAAAAGAAATCTGTTGGTATGCTCCTTTGGCTTTGATCCTCGATGGGGAGAAGCCTTCAAAAGTATGAAGCAGTAAAAACCGTGGAGCCCTCCTTTAGCCAGGAGCAACAGCAGCAGCAGTTCCCTGTGAAAAGAAAAGAAGAAGAAAAATAGAAGAGGAAGGACCCAAGAAGAAAACAGAAGAACAGCAGAAGAAGTAGAAGAAGAGGAAGAACAGAAAAGAAGAGGAGAGGGAAAAAATCGAACGAAAAAGCCCAGATCGAAGGAGAAGAAAAATCCCACGCATAACAGAGCCAAAAGCTCTATTAAATTGGATAGAATCAGATAAGAATGGCAAGAGTCCAAGAGAGGAAGGATAAGAATGGGCAAGAGCCCAAATCAAGGCAGGAGTCTAACGAGGCAAGGACTCTCTGGGGGAAGGGCTGCGAAGCCAGAAGATGAAACACGCCCTTGGTCAGGGCGTCAATTCAAGAATTGACGACCTGTCAAGGGGCGTTAATTTAAAACACGCCCTTGGTCAGGGCATTTCTTCCTGGATTAATTTTAGAAATAAACATTTCTTTTATTTAGAAATTGTAAGACACACCTCAGGGAGAGGCGTTAATTGAAACACGCCCCAATGTAGGGCGTGAATTAACATTTTTTTAAAATATTTATTCTTTTTCGAAAATTAGATAATTTCATGAATTGACGCCATTTCCAGAGGTCGTCACTTCTTCAAGAAACGCCCCAGGTCAGGTCGTGATTCAAAAAACGCGCCCTTGCCAAAGGCGTAAATTTCAAAAATCATAAAAGGGGAGATAAATGCCCAGAAAATCCAAAAAAATAGGAAAAAGGAGGAAATGAGGAAAAATTCAAGAAAAGTGGGAAAAACCACTCAAATAAGTCGATTTGAGGGTCAAATGGGGTATTGCACAGCAATATGAAATATACTCAAAATAATCTCAATTTTGGCGTGTCTACAGGTGCTACTAAGGAGGGTGATCGCCAGAGGGGTTACCTCAAGAAGAAACAAAGAAGATCGCGAATACCTGGTGGAAAATAGAACGCGGGATGGATTGTAAATTCCTCCTCCTCCTTCAATCGGCTGGCCGATGAAGGGGGTTTTCCTTTATTGATTACCTTGCAAAAGAGACAAAACGAACAAGTAAAAGAAGTGGATCAGCCAAGTGAATGTAGTATCAATCCCAAAGATGATATGATGATGAAATAAGAACAAAACATGCGCACCTTTCTTTTTTGTTTTTTTAAAACCCCTAAAGAATTAGGGAAGGAGAAGATATGATGCTAATGCAAACGTAAAAAGGGAAAAGAATACAGTGGACGTGATGATGATCGATGAAAACGAAGCAACACAAACAGAATAAAAGAAAAGCCCTGCTGTCCCTGACGACAGTAAAGGGAAACCAAAGTGGACGCGGTTGACCGGAAGCAGAGGAAGCAGAGCCCTTTCTAAACGATCGCACAGGAGGAAGATGAAGCTCTGTAACTCTGATCTCGTAACCCGTAAACCTCTGATCGTAACCTCGCCGTAAACTCTGTAACCTCTCTAACTCTATCTAACCTGTGAACTCTCTGACCCGTCAACCCTTGTCTAGATCGACCAGAGCATCCTTTTATAGGATTTCAATCGAAGATAAGCTCAAATTTGGGAAGATAAGGATAGGCAATGATCAAAGAAGGCAGGACTCTAACTCCAATTCGAGCAAGGAGACCATTGGAGGCAAGGAACTACTCAGGAAAGGCATACTCAAACACGACACCAAAGGATAAAACACGACCTTCAGAAAGGCGTCAAATCACAAATTGACGGCCTACATCAAGACGCTACTCAAAACACGACCACGATCAAGGGCGTCACTTCTTGGATTAAATTTTGACAATAAAACTTACTTCATTTAAAAATTACGAGAAAACGCCTGAGATGAAGGCGTTAATTGAAAACACGCCCTGAGAAAGGACGTTACTCAATAATTTGAATTTATTTTGAATTTATTTTGAAACCGGATAATACCAGAAATTGACGCCCTGACGTTTGGTCATCCTTTCTTTTGAACACGCCCTAGATAAGGTCGCTATATAAAACACGCCCCTCTTCAGGTCGCGAATCACAAAAATGCAAAGACCAAATCAAAAACACACAAAAATAGAAAAACTTCATATTATGAATGTATTGAAGTTCACTTTGGGGCGTCAACATAGTGACATGAGATTTGATCATCAAAGCGTCAATTTTGGCGTGTCTACAGTGATCCAAAGCAAAAGGTGAAGCTCTATGTTTGACACGTGGAAAGCAACCTAGTCAAGATGCTGCCACGTGGACATTTCAAGCTCAGATCTAAACAAATTTTTGGGCAGGAAACATGGTTTCTACAAGCCCATCATCTGATGCCTTGTAAAAGGGGCAGATCACCCATTATCGAAGTGATAGAGAATATACATAGAAAGAAGACACTGAGCATACACAGAAGCACATACAGAGAGAATAGCAGTAGCCAAGTCAAGAGGACATTCCAGCGAAATCAAGAGAGAAAGAGTTTAGAGATTTGAGAGAGTTTTGGGAGGAGAGCATAGATTCGTTTGAAGGGTGTGAGTCTGAATTTCTGTAAGTCATTGTTTCCGACTTCTTGGTACGATACCAGAGCCGATCTGCTCTTTATGAGAGCTACAGATTCTTTTACTATTTTTCTGTTGCTTTTGTTTTTTAATTTCAAACTCTTGTTATAGCAAGCTGTGAGTCAGCGGTGGGTAAGCTGTAATCCCCAACGGTAAAGGAGGATTCCTCTGATAGCTTAAGCTGTAAGGCTCATCGTGTGTTGGGAAGTTTTCCCTGAAGCTGTGGATCAGCGGATTAAAAGTTGTGTATCAGCAGTGAAGCCACACTTGGTTTAAGTGTGGGATGGACGTAGATCTCTGCAGAAGATCGAACAACCTAAAAATCGCTTGTCTATGCTTGATGGTTTGTGATTGCTGCATTTATACATCTCATTGTTATCTTGCTTCGTTTGATTAATATATTGAGTATTCTAGATAGTGAAGAAGGTATATCAAAAGGTACTGCTGGAAGGATAAGTTAGGCTTATCTGAAAAGCGGTTTATCTTGCGTGAGGACACTCTTTGAGTTCTACCTCCACCAAGTACCTCTTCACACTCCATCTCTCTAGAATTTAGCTTTGCTATTGTTGTGTTTCACCTGTCTAATTGAATTTACTCATTCTCTCTGTTCACATCACTAGACTAAGTCTTTTGTTAATTAAGTGACTCTAGTGATTCTGTGTCTACATTGGCTGTTCTGATTAAGTAACTTTTAATTCCGCATTTTATCTACTTAATATTGGTTTAAGATTTGGGGTAGATCTATTCACCCCCCTCTAGATCCATATCAGAGATGTCCAAAATGAGGCATCTACAGTGAGGTCCGACGGCTCTCTCTCATCTCTCCTCACTCTCTCTCTCATTGTTACAGGGCGATGGTAGGTCGGAGAGAGAGTGGGGGAGAGCAGTAGGGAGGCAAGGGTTACAGCGGGTACGACGGCCCTCTGTTACCCTCTCTCTCTTTCTCTCTCATCTCTCTCCACTATCTCTCTCACTGTCACAGGGGGTCTGGTTTACAAGAGCGGCGATGATCTAGAGAGAGGGCGGGGGCGAGCGAGATGGAGGCGGGAGTTGTACCCTTTATCACCCTTTCTCTCTCATCTCTCTCTCTCTCTCTCTCTCTCTCTCTCTCTCTGTAATGACCCAAGATCCAGATACTAGAAAATACCCGATACCATTCGAATCCTAGTCCGCCACCCACGAGTCGGAGGGCTCGGAAGGGTTAGAAGGAGTGTGAAGGTACATTGAAATATGAAATAAAGCAGGCATAATTGTATAATTAAAAGTTTAAATAACTGAAATAGAATTACATTTTTAATTAAATAATCTAACTACAGAGTCCAGTCCAACAAAGTACAGTCTACAGGGAAAGAAATGTACTCAATGCCGAGTGCACACACGGCCCGACGAGCTGGCAACTACGAACCTCCGCACTGCACCTCCGAATCTCGAGGAGGAACAACTACACCGGAAAAACAGGGGGTGAGCCTCATCTCATTGGCTCAGTAGGGGTCCCGCGGAACCCTACCACAAAACAACGGCGGTAAACAGCAGTGATAATAGCAGTAATAACAGCAACAACAGCGGGAGTAGCAACGACAACAAAGACGGCGGAAGGAACAATCGTAACACGGTGGCCGATGGAACCACGACTTTCTAAACTACTACTTCGAAACCAAAAGCAAACCCTGCTCTCACAGTCGAGGGACCACCGGACTAACGAAAAAACCCTGGCTACGCCGCCAGAAGAATTGCCACAACAGCTCTGTCGTGAAGGCCCACCCTCACAGGCGAAGACCAACCCAAGACCACGCGGTCCGGGGGAACCGTCACGACCTCGCAGTCATGTACCCTACACCGTCTAGGGTAAAACCTCGGTAACCCTATCGAAAACCCTAGACCTCGACATAGGGAAAGCATGGGGAAGCTACCCGAAAAACCACGTCTCGCAGATGGGAAACCAAAACTCAAGTCACAAGAATCCCACATCACGTGACGAGAGTACCTACCCACCAGAAGTAAGGCCAGATGCGTCCACTGACATCTTACTCCGCGCCCCAGGTGTCTCCCTACTCGCCCCAGGCAGAAACTGAGACACCGTACACAAGTAACCATATGACAAGGGTCTAGTTAGGGCCGTGCTCGTCAGCACGTGTCTGAAGTCCCCGACCACGTGTGCACACACTGACTGACTATGCTATGTCAAGCCCTCTAGCTAGTTTTCTCCCAGCCCGGACTCAGGCCGACACAGTGGGAGGCCCTACGGAAAACCATCTTAAAAATCATCACTCCCGGGTGCACCTACTCCATGGTAGGTAAGCACACGAGTGCCCGGCAAGCTACGACTAGTGGGTGGTCACTGAACGTGAACACTCTCCGTAGAGAGGAAACGTCGAAGGCAACGCATGCACCCATAGAGAGTAACACAGAGTACCGAGTGGCTCGGTGCCACCATATTCTGGACAGGCAACTAGACCAACTAACCCAACGGTCCTTGAGTCACGAGACTCGGGTCAAGATCATCGTACAGCACGGCATCATGCCATCAATCTGCCCTACCCCTAGGGTCAGAAACCATGGTCGAATACTCTTTATGGTGGCCCACAACTGCCGAGTCATTTCCTTTTCCAAGGGGAAAGCTCGAGAAAATTCCAGCCCCAGGTTGGGTCACTGAACATACAGTTCATAGGCCATACGCATGCCCACATGGAAACCACTTTCTGAAGAAGCTAATGTCATACGGGAATAGCCCTCCGCACTCATACCGATACATGGTGACTCGATCAAGCGAAATAGGAAAGCCCGGAACACATGGGGCCACCCGGACCCTCAAAATAACACGGGCATGCGAATTGAGGTAACACGGTACCTCCGAACACCCAAAAACACGGTCACGGTACCCACCGGGTGTCCGGGACTATCACGTCCCGAGATGTATGAACGGCGGAAGTAAATCGGGGACATGAGCAGTCGACTAGTACACCTCAAGCGAGTAATATAATCAGAGCGCTAAACATTCACACCGAAGATGAATGCACAAGAATATATATATATATATATAAATCCCACTTTATTGAATAATAATAATCCAAGTACATTGACATTTCATAACGACTCATTAGACTCAATAAAGAGAAAATTACATAGTTGACACATGACTCTTGACACTATAGCAATCTAGGGCTTCTCTCTTGACTTTAGTCGCTCTCGGATCCACCACTTGAGTAATCCGAATCCGACCCGCTTGAATTTCCTGAAAAGATTGAAAAAGTAGGAATGAGCACACTTGCCCAATAGGTATCTTTGTATCAACATGAAGGTAATGTTTAAGTAATTAGCATTTTAGCTCTAGAAAGTAGGATAATAAATATGTGATAAATCATGTGTCTAACACTAAAACAATGACTAGTAACAGGAATAGGATAGTTCAAGATTATGTGAACAAGATAAATCAAGCATGAATATAGTTTGGCCTTTCGTGAACGAGAATGCACTTTTCATAACCATGTGGGTTACGCAACAGAAAGTCATGTAACTAGCAAGCATGTAAATTTAATTATGAGATTCGTGGAATTCACCCATTTATAAAAAAAAGTACTCTCAGCGTAATGCGACGCCAGTGTTCACCATACCCCATGGTTTATAGTATGTTTCCAGCAATCAGCCGAGGGGGCTAACGTCGAGCCCTTGGACATAATCAGTGCCCGATCTGCATCTTCAAGTTATAAATCAAGTTACTTCTACGAGTATATCAATAAGTTATGGCCAGCAATTAACAAGTCAAACAATAAGGTTCATGACAAGTAAGCCAAGGTAAGAATGCACCAAATAAGACCATATGAGTTCAAAGATGATTTAATGACAAGGTTATGCTATGGGAGGAATCCGGCAGCATAACGGCACATTCTTTAACTTTAATAATTCATTAATAACTTATTGATCAAGATTTTGGGTTCTAGATAATCAATAGACCATCTAGGAACATAGGAAAATCAACCCGTGGGTCAAACCTCGGGTTAAACACACTGAGACATAAAGTGGTCATGTCTGGACCATTTCTTGAGAAGGCAGTCAATCCAGGACCGCTACCTTTAAGTGGCGGTCAAGCAAGGATCGTTTCTTTACAGGTCGATGCCAGAACATGAAAAGGGTCGACGCAAGACTAATCTGGCAGAAGGCGGTCACGGGAAGGCCGCTACTTGACAGTGGCGATCGCCAGATGGCAGCAACTAGCCAGGGTATAGAAAAATGCCGGTATGACATGTGCTTTCTAATCCATTGGGCTTTTAGGGTACTACCAGCTCGACGTCCTAGTGGGAATCCAAGGCTCGCGGAGACTTATAGAGGCCTTGAAACAAGATCACCTAGTCCAGTGGAAGGAATATCCAACGGAGAGGATGACAATTCCAAGAGAGTGTGCCTATAAGTGCAAGTGTAACTAATGACATCGTACCGGAATACGTGCCATGTACTTAAGAAAGACTCAAAGATGAGAGTGAATCGCGTAGAAACAGCGATCAAATCATCAATAAAACAAGTTTCCATAAACCATGTGAAAATTAACTTTAATACAAAACTATATAGTTTTTGGCATGAAATTAGCATAAGATTAAAATAAGTTTATAAAACATGCTGAATATAAAACCTACCATGATAGATGCACAATATAACCAATATCATGAATATGACGTCAAATCTGGGATTATAGCCTAATAACTTAGGTTTAACATATATTTATAAGGGTCGTTCTGCGTTCTGTTTAGGGTTAACAGAGTGCAGAAAACCAAAAGCAAAAAGCGGTCTAGAGAGGACCGTTTCTATGAGGTGGCGGTCGTTTGGGAACCGCTATTTGATGATAGCGGTCTCCTTGAGACCGTTTCTTGCCTGCTACAGATAGAAATAAAAACCGAAGTATAGGGCTAATCTAGAGCAATAAATGCATGAGAAGCATGTAGAATAGAAGGTTAACCATATGGGAACATGTTTAGAATGTCAAAGATGCATGGGTTGCATGGAGTAAGCCAAAAGTATCATCTTTTCTATTAAGGTACAGGGCTATGCATGCAATAAAAACCTAAGTGCGCAATCATGGTGAAATATGAAATACGACGCGTAGAAAGCATGAAATCAGGAGAAAACAGAGGACTTTTACCCTTAACTTGATGTTTGTGCTAATCATGAGATAACCTACCTCTGGACTAGGCTCTAAACTTTGAATTTGTTGCCGGAAGGAGATCCAAGTTCCTACACATCCGGCGTGGAACCTTTAACTTCCAGATCCTCTAACTCTTTATCCTCTTGTCTTAAATTCATGAAATTTGGAGGATGACGATAAGATATAAAGAGGAACAACTTATTCTAAAGGATGAACTTAAAAATACCTCAATTTGGCTCCCTAACCTCCTTATCTTCACTTGGAGAACACATCTGATGCGGGAAAAAATGAGACTCGATGCCAATTTGATGTGAATCTTGAACTCTAGGCGACGACGCGACTATTTGGACGACGCGACCAGCAATGACGTGAACAACAGGGTTAACTAGACGCGACACCAAGAGCTCCTATGGGATATATTTCGTTAACAGAAATGCAAACTCACGAGTCGTCCCTTGCGAGGGAAACGCGGGGATGTGAGAGAAACCGCCAGTGAGTCAAGGGTATTCAGCTCTTTTCACGTGCTCGGGTCAAGTCACGGGATGGGTCACGCTCGCTCTCTCGCAGCGGTGATCAAAAATGATAACAAGCTAGAAACCTATCACTCAAACCGCGGCATTCAAACATATATGAACTAAGCAAATGCCAAACAAGAGGAGTGAGAACGTACCTCCACACTCCGGGCGTGGGGAAGACAACCCCAATCAAGAATCGTAACTCCCGGTACAGTAAATGTAAATAATTACAGTAATAAAATTACATTCCACTCCACGCAGGGAGGTAAAAGGCTACAACAGTGATCCGGGAGCGCCGATCTTGGGTTGACGGGTGGCAAGGCGGGGACACTCGAGCGGATGCGGACAATAGGTTCGGTTCGGTTCAGCTCGGGCCCACAGGACAGCAAGCGAGTCCGGCTGCTGGGACGGCGGCGTCTGGGCGTCTCCTTACTGCGGAGGCCGGCTTTAACGTTGCTGGAGTGTCCCTAGTCAATTCCCGAGAGTGGTGGCCATTGGATCGTAGTCGGGGATTTATGGGTGAATTAACCTTCAACTCTGTCCTGCAGTCCTGTCTCGGGATAGACCTGTGTGATCCGGCGAGATTGGCTCCTATGCCCAGATCCGGAGTCGGATCGGAGCGAAACTGGCGTTGTTGCAAAGTAGACTCAGAGAGATACGACATATATGAATTTCAGATCCATCCAACAATAGGATTGGAAATGAAAAACTCTATGGCACTATAACTTTTCTGGCTCGGATTACAGAACAGTCAGGACAGATTGGGATCTGCCTGAGAATGACTTTTGACCGAAGGGAAAACGATGGATCTGGATGACAAAATTATATTGGGTGAAATAGGGGGATGTGGGGGACATGCACAAATTTTTTGATAATTTTCTGTTATGGCTAAGGGGTGCGAAAAATAGAAGGACATGGTACTGTCCCGCAGATCTACAAATAGGCAAATTGCGTGGGTGGAAAGAAATCACTAGGAGGCAGGGGAAACGATGGCGGATTGACACGAAATTTGAACTGGAGATTGCTAAAAAGAAGGGGAATGATCTATCAAATTTTGAAGATCATCAGATAAACGGATTTTGAGAACCAACTATTTCTTTGAGCTTCTATCCTAGATCTCAAAATCTTAGACAATAGAGTAAAGATCGGGTTGTGGCAGCACGATGGCGACTCGGATGGCGGCGACGGTGGCTGAGAATCACACCTAGCAGAGGTGATAAATCTTGGAATCACTCCAAGATCAAGGCATCACACCTTAGAATCATGCAACCATCACATGTTAGTCTGTGAGGACTATGTGCAATGGTGCACACACGGATTCAGAGGGGGGTGAATGAATCCCCTTTAAAAATTCTACCCAATTTAAGCTCTAATTAGTAAGCTATGCGGAATTAAATACTGATTGACTTTAACTAAATATGAAGCACATGATCAAACACTTGGTGACTAACTGTGAGCTATGTTGAGGCACACCAAAGAACAGGTCGTAGGTCTATGCAGTGGACTACACGGCAGCAACTGTGCAGCTTACAGAAACACTCTAGGTATGCAATGCATTCAAGAGTCACTCAGGCAGACTTGATTGAAAGCGAACCTAGACATTCATCTACCGTAAACGAATGAACAATTAAACCATAGTGAACAGATGATTTTTAGGTGGTTAGGTCCTCCAAACCTACATCCACCCCACACTCCAACTAGAGTGTGGATTCCGCTGATACACAGCTTAAACTACTGGGCCTTACAACTTGCCTACAACTGCTGACTTACAGCTTGCTACGCTGGGCAATACAGCTTAGCCACCGCTGATTCACAGCTTCAAACCGCTGGGCCTTACAGCTCATGCCATCTCTGATTCACAGCTTCTGAAATGGAATGTAGAATAGAAAAACAAGAATGATAAAAATCAGCAACAGAAAGCTGGAATTAAAGCTCAGAAAATATAGCTCGCTCTGGAGCAATGTAGCTTGGATTTGATCCAGAAGCTACAGATCTCCCTCCTCCTTGGATCTTGCTGCTGCACTCTCTTCTTCTTTTTCAAACACATGAACTGTTGGAATTTCACTCATAGATGGCTGCTCACTCTCTCACGATCTCTGCACTCAAAACTCTCCCTGATTCTTTTTCTGACTTTCTTCAATTCTATCTCCCTCTCTTTCTTTTTCTCTTTCTCTGGTTGCCGCTAGCTTTCTGCCGCTCACCCTTTCTTCAAGCTCTTCTTTCTATCTTTGAAAATGACGATCAGCCCCCCTTTTATAGCCAACCAGCGATGGGCGCATGGAAACCACGTTTCCCGCCCAAACTTTCACGCAGATCTGGATCTCTTCTTTCCACGTGTTGTAATCTCAGTACTTTCACTTTCCACGTGTCAAGATCTCCAGTTAATAGATCAGTCTTGGATCACGAGCCTTTACTTTGAGTTCACGTGACTTTAAGTTCCTGTCAGTAGTTTGAGAAGCATTCATCAAATACTTGGCTTACATAGTAAAAAGTCAATATGCATTGTCATTATATGTAGATATGTCATAGAAAGAGAGAAATAATCAATTGTCATGCCCATAATGAATGTTCAGATCAAACAGATAAAATATGCAGGGAATTCTGTGGAATTGGGCATGAAATTAATGCTAACATCGACCTGGATGTAGGGTGATGCATACTAACATCAACCCTGGAATGCAAGACAAAGCATGCTAACGATGACCTTGATGCATGACACAACATACTAACGTCGACTTAGATGCATGAGACACAGTTGCCTTACTTTACTAGCATCGACCTTATCTGTGTGAAAAACACAACTAGCACCAACCTAGTTATGCATGATGCAACTGGCTTTGACTCTATAGAACCATGCACCGACTATGTATGCAGTTATACAGAGTGCACCGACTTGATATGCATAATAGCAAAGTATGCAACGACCTTGACTTGTGCAAGGGCCAACATGCACCGACCCTGTTTTCCACAGGGTAGTCGTGCACCCACCTTCAATGTGTGCAGGGCACAATGTGCACCGACTCTAGTGAACAAAACATATGCAAGTGCTTAGACCTAGATGATGCATTATGACAAGGTGCACCGACCTCCTATGTGCATGATGCAAGATGTGCATCGACCTTATAACTGACCATGGCAAATATGCACTGACCTCATGACAACATGCAAAGCAAATATGCACCGACCTTGTATAGACACAAGGTGAGTGTGCCCCGACCTTTGTGCATGAAAACTAATTGTGCACGGGCCTTATATGAGTCTAACAAAGTATGCAACAACCTTGGCAATGCAGAATATAGAAGTGTTGCACCGACCTTCTAAGTGAGCATGTAATTGTGCACCAACCCGGCGAGCAAATGTGCTTGGGCTTTATATGCATGCAGTTTAGACAACATGTGCACCGACCTGTGTGAAGGTGTGAACAGTGATATGCACTGACTTGAGTTCTGCGCAAGCATGATGTGCACAGACTTGAATAGTGTGTGCACCGACTTTATATAACTAAAGCCTGAACATGCATCGACCTTCTATACACAGAAAAATGAAATGTGCATTGTCCTGAATACACAGAAAAGAACACATGTGCACTTACCTTCTATACATGGTGATCGTTATGCATTAATCTTGTCCATAACTAGAGAGACACATGCACAGCGAAGCATATATGAATCATAGTGGTTGTATCATCAGAAACAATTCATCAATCCATCAAAGCACATATGACATCATGCTCATAATGAGTCATAGTGTTTGGCATCATCAAAACCATAGGGATACAATATCACAGCTGCAAGGGGAAGAGAGAGGGGCGCCCTTGGGCAAATTGAGACATTTCAGATTTTTTCTTCAAATTCCTCATGAAATTAATGAAATACAAGAGTTTTATAGCCCTAGTTAAATGACCTATACTAACCTCAGATCTAGAGTTAGGGAGGGGTAATTAGGGGATATAAAATTCTAATTTCTTCTCCCCATGGTCAAATAAAATAAAAATACAAAAGGGGGTGGAAAGGGGGGGGCGCCCTCCTTAGATGGCATCTTGGACTTTTCTACCTTGGTCCAAGTTTGAATGGTCTTCTTGGTCCAAGTCCACCATGGACCATGGACCAGCCCCTATGGCGGCCCAATGGGAGAGAGGGTGGGGGGCCCGTTGGGCCTAAGTGGCCTTTTTACAAAGAAACCCATTAATTCCTAATGACTAACCCATTGGCTTATAATTGCCTTACAATTGAACCCAAATGACTCAATGATACAAATTCAATAAAAAAGTTAGATGCCTTGCTCCGATGTCCAATCAATTCTCCCCAGGTGGGAAGAACTCGACCCCGTCAAGTAAGGGGTGTTGTTGCTCATGTATCGCTCCTGCGAATCTGGATCCATCCTTGGTAGCTCTTCCTGAGTGATCCGCGTCTCATCAGATGTGGGCCATGCTCTCCACCGTACCAGGTAGCACGGGTATGCTCCACTCCTAGTAGTCGTCACCTGCTCATCCCGTATATGTTCTATATGCTCACGCTACTGTGGGAATGAGGCTAGTGGTGGACACTCAGGGGCGGGGTCACTCTCAAGGGGAGGAGACGGCTCGAAAGACTCATTGGGAATCACCGTTGGGTCCTTATAGGTGACTAGATCCGAGACGTTGAACATGGAGTTGATTCCATAATCTTCTGGCAAGTCCACAACGTACGCATTAGACCCGACTTGCCTCACACTTGAAAGGGACTAGCACTGCGAGCTTGCAATTTTCTACACGATTCCATAGGGAAACCGTTCAGGTTTGACCCTAATCATGACATATTTATCCTCTCGGAACTCACGGTGGTGCCTTGAGCATAAAGCAACTCATTGCATCATGCATTGCTGGCATTTGACAATGACTATGCAATTCCTAATATGCTTGACAAATGCATGTGCAGACTCTGAACAAACTATACAAATAAAGGAAAAGCAGACTCACACAAGACCCTAAACTCATACATGATGCAAGGGTGGTCCAGGACACCCATAGGTTGTTGTGCCCCTGTAGTTTTGATGATAGCAAACACTATGAGTCACAAGTCAGTGCATCGTTCACACCAGTAAGTCTATACTGTGCATACTACATCGTCAAAGTCTATACATTGCATTGTAGCATGCACGCACTCAAAGTCCATACACTATGCATTTGGGCATCGTTCAGAACACAAGTCTATACACTCCGTTGCATACAGACGTAAGGCAATGTCTTGTACTCAAAGTCATACATGCACACTGCATTACACATCAGCAAGTCTGTACACTGGTGTCGTCTGCACACATGTCATCGCAAGTCTGTACATTGGTGGCAAGTCTGTATATTGCCCTGATTCAGGCACGCTAAGTCTCTATATCGTATTGGCACTAGTGAAGATTGTACAGAGTCTGCCTAGTCTGCAGCATTCAATGTCTATACATTGCAGCATGTGCTTGTATCACGTGCATCAAGTCTATACATTGCTCCGTCTCACTTAGCGTCTCATGCTAAGTCTGTACATAGCATCGCATGCACCGTCTCACTTAGCGTCTCATGCTAAGTCTGTACATCGCATCGCATGCACCGTCTCACTCAGCGTCTATGTGCATAAATCAAAGTCTGTACAGCCAGTGCATCCTGCGTCTCACTCAGCGTCTCATGTGCATACGCAAAGTCTGTACAGCTAGTGCATCCTTTGATTTAAAGTCCATACATTGGCTGTCGCACGCACACTAAGTCCATACATTTGTTGACGGCAGTCTGTGCATAGCTGCATCATTAAGTCCGTGCATCCATTTCCAATGTACATACTTTGCTTGATGCATTCTGCATTACACACTACAAAGCCTGTACATCATTGCCGCATGCATACTAAGTCCATACACTGCCTGGTAACTTGCATATGGACTCATCATCATTGTGCACACTTTGTTAAATACAGTCTACATTACACCTCCTCAAGTCAGTACATTCACTCTTCTATAGAACATGAAAGTCAGTGCATCTTTCATCCTAGCATATATACTTTGTACAGCTTTGGCATCGTAGGCATGCACAAGTCGGTGCATGCTCACACTTGTTGCATAGTGAAGTCTGTACAAGCTTTTAGTCTTAAACTGATAACTCTATCCAACTGACTGACCGGTACTTTTCGTGAAGTTTAAGAACGGCACATGATCCGAGAAGGAAGGACGGCTCAGGATCGTGACATGTGTAAAGCAGCAAGCCTGGATGTTGCCACGTGACCAAATGATTGGGCGGGAAATGTGGAAGCCATACGCCCTCCTAATTGCTGCTGGTATAAAAGGAACACTTCTTCTATCTGAGCAGATGAGGTGAAGCTCGAGCAGAGAAAGTGAAGCAGCAGAGAGGCACCGAGAGCAGAGAAGAAAAAGAGAGAGAAGAGAATATTAAGAGAGAGGAGTTGAGAGAGCTTGTCTGAATGTTCCTCAGTCTCTTGGTTCAGATACCAAAGCTGAGTTTGCTCATTGCGAGCTATATTCTCTTTTGAGATTTCTTGTTTTCGTTTGATTCTATTTTGCTTTCTGAAACTTTGTTTTCAAGCTGTGTGTCAGCGGTTTACAGTGGAGGATTCCACTGGACGGGTAAGCTGTAGTCCCCAGCGGTTTGCAGAGGTGTAGCCTCTGGACAGGTGAAGCTGTAATTCCTCAGCGGGCGAGACTTGGTCTCGGACAGCAAGCTGTGAAGCTCAGCGGTTGTATGCTAAGCTGTATTTCCCAGTGGACGCAAGCTGTGTTGCGCAGCAGTAAGCCATACTTGGGTTTGAGTGTGGGGTCGACGTAGGTCAGGAGGACCGAACCACCTAAAAATCTGGTGTGTTATGTGCTTGTGTGATTGCCTATGAACTGGTGTGTGGTTGCTTCTCTTGATTCTCTTCTCAGATCGCTTCGTTTCTGATCAGATCCAACACTCTAGTTAGTAATCTTGTAGATCTGTTGAAATTCCGCATTAGAGCCTTATTTTGGTTTTAAATTAGGCCATCGATCTATTCACCCCCCTCTAGATCACACTTCGTGGTGACAGAGTGTTTCCATCTAACACAACAGTTGGTATCAGAGCCTAACTCTTCTACAGAGACTTACAGCCCGAAGAGGAAGGTACAGATGGATGCAAGAGGGTTGATCGCTGAAGGACATTCTACCACCAAGCCCCCTTACTTTGATGGATCAAATTATGCATACTGGAAGAACCGTATGCAAGTCTTCTTGAGGGCGAAGGATTATGAGACTTGGAAGGTGGTGAGTAAAGGACCTTTTGAGCTGTCCCCGAACGAGGATGTCTGGACCAAAGAAGAGATCCGAAGGTCCACTCTGAACTGGAGCGCCATCAATGCGATTCAGTGCGCCCTGCACCCCACAGAGTTCTCTCGTGTATCGTCTAGCACTTCAGCCAAAGAGATGTGGAATAAGCTAGAGGCTATCTACGAAGGGACCTCTCAGGTCAAAGAGACGAAGGCAAACCTCCTGGGGTCAGAGTATGAAGCTTTCAGGATGAAGCCTAATGAGACCATCAAGGAGATGTACACTCGACTGACAGTCATCACAAACGGTCTCAGAGGTCTTGGGAAGACCTATTCAGAATATGAGATTGTAAGGAAAATCCTGCGTTCCCTGACTCCTATTTGGCACACTAAAGCTACTGTAATGGAAGAGTCAAGGGATCTGCACAACACCAGGGCAGATGAGTTGATTGGATCACTGATGGCTTATGAAATACATCTGCGAAAGATAGAGGAAGCTGAGAAGAAGAAAAAACCGATCGCTCTGAAAGCTGGTGCTAGCAAATCCAACCGATCCAGCTATAATGGATCATCATCCGAGGAGAGCCTGTCTGTAGAAGAAATAGAAAGTGATGAGATAGCAATGATCACCAGAGAATTCAGGCGGTTCCTCAGGAAAGAAGGAAGGCGATTCAGCCGAAGAAACCATGGTGGTGGCCGACGAGATACAAGGTATAAATCTAATCCTGTAAGGAAAACTGAAACTAATGTGTGTTACCAATGCAGGAAGTCCGGCCATCTGAAAGTTGATTGTCCAGAGAATCAGAAGCACAAGGACAAGTCCAAGAGAAAGAACACTAAAGGGAAAGCCATGGTAAGTACCTGGAGTGATGAGGACGAAGGTACCTTGAGCAACAGCTCGAACAGTGAGGAAGAATCAGAAAAACCTATGTGTCTTATGGCAACCAGTTCTGAAGACAGAGAGGAAGATTCTGATGAGGTACCCTCTCGATTTGATAATTTTACCATTGCTGATTGGGTAGATGCCTATCATGATATTGCTGATAAAGTAGATGATATTAGAAAAGAAAATAGGCATCTAAGAAGAAAAATAAATTCCATGCAAAATGATAAAACCTTGACTGATAAAATTGCATGCCTCGAATCTGAAAATGCTAAGCTGAAACTCACGTGTTCTAAAATTGAAGAAATCAAGCATGAGTTAAAATTTTCTAAGGAAGAGAATGAGAGGCTAGAAAATGCAATTGATAAATGGAAATTGAAAATACAAAAATATGAGAGTGAGATGAAGCTTGTAAATGAAAAGTATGAAGCTGTCCTAAGTGTGAACACTGAACTGAGGAAATATGTTGAAGATGTTCAGAAAGATAATGAGGACAAGCTGAGAACAATAGAAAAGATGACCCAAGGTTCAGAGAACTTAAATGCCTTATTAGGGTCAAAAGTCAACTTCAGGAGAGAGGGTCTTGGATTTAATTCCAGTGCAACTAAAAGTTTTGCAATGAAGACTATATCATTTGTTGCACAGAAAGAGAAAAGACCTCTTATTAACATGCATTCAGACAACTCTGTCAATAAAACTGTGAACCTGAAGAAGCCCAGTGCTGAGGAGAAGGGCAAACAAAAGATTGGTGAGCCTAGCAGACCTGGTACATCCAAGCCAAATCCTAAAGCTCAGTCTCAGGTTAGGGGTCAGCCTACACATGCATATAAACCCCATGGTAAGGCCATCAAGTCTCCACCACCACCACCATCTCAGAAAAAGACCCAACACACACCTGTAAATAGGTCAGCAGGGTCGAAGGTGCAGGGGAGACAGAATGCATTTAGAAGTCAACCCAAACAATTCTACCAACCTAGAGTTCAGTCCTACTACACTGCACAGTCAACCTATTACAATAGGTCGGGGTGGACTAGGACTCCAGGAAGGTATACAAGTCATGCAAATCAAGCTACACAGTCTCACAGACCTTACACCAGAAATAGGGTTGGTGGGTATGGAAATTGGACACCTAGGAACCTACATTTCTTCAGCCATCCCAGAAACTACTATGGCCACAATTTCGTGAATGCACCCTGGCCAAGGCACTGGCACAGAAGCAACAAATCTGTCAATAATCATGCTGGTGCCAACAAGAAGAAAAACAACAAAAAGAAGAGGAATAATAACAGAAAGAAATTTGGAAAATCTAATGAACAGAATTCTTAACAAATGTGGATTCCAAAAAGTTTGCTTTCATGTTTTACCTGCATTTCATCTCCTCTGGAGCCCAAACAGACTTGGGTTCCAAAATTCTCTCCCTAATTATGTGTGCAGGTATGCCTGGCAGCCAAGAACAATCTGTGGTACTTGGATAGTGGCTGCTCCAGGCATATGACAGGAGATAAGGCCAAGTTCTACATGCTGACAGAGAAACATGGAGGCCTTGTCACCTTTGGTAGCAACACAAAGGGTAAAATTGTCGGGTCAGGTAAGGTAGGTAAGTGTACTACCTGTTGCATTAAAGATGTCATGCTGGTTGAAGGTTTAGCATATAATTTACTTAATATCAGCCAGTTATGTGATAAAGGAAATTGAAATTGCTGACATCTTTACTAAGCCACTAGGGAATGAAAGGTTTAAATTTCTTAGAAGAGAACTTGGCTTATGTAAAGTTCAGCATGATGAATAAAATTCTTGCAGTCTGATCTGGATTTAAATTTGGTTGCCTGAATAAAACTCTGTGTCTGTTGAATGCTGCACTAGACCATGCATGCATAACATTCATATTTTTCATGACATATCAATTTGCATTACACTCATGATTCTCATTGCATATCATTCAGCCATGACTATGTCTAAGCTCTCTTTCCTCTAATTCTTCCCATTCATTTGCAAAACCACATGCATATAAACAGGGGGAGTGTTGTATGTAATTCAGAGAGGTCATCAACTTCATTGATACTCAAACTTGTTTCTCTCTTGATTTCATTAAACCCCTTGACCCTGAATGAGTTGAGTCTGACAATATGGCAATCTGTTAGTCAGTTCTAATTCTTAAGCAATAGAAAACAGACTTCTTCCTTTATAAGAATTTTAATTGCTTAAGGACTGACTTAATGGTCTAAATTTTATAAACTTTAGAGTTTAAAGATTGCAATCAGTAAATAAGAATGCTGATAATTGATAAAGCTCTCAACCCTTATTTCATTACATGTCAGACAAAGTTAACTGTATCTGAAATCTGAAAACTCACCTGAAATCCTGTTGGAGAAGGCTAAGTATGTGTATTGTCCTTAAACAAGTCATTCTGAAACAAATAAAGGACAGCTAAGAAAAATATTGAAAATCCTTGAAAAATAATGTTGGCAGAGCAATGACTGGTAAAGCACTGAGAAACTGAGTGATCTATCAAAAAAATGGATAACACTTATGTCATGATGTGCATCAGTTATCTCTGTATAAATGGTCAAAATAGTATGGTGGTTTCACTGAGTACATGGGGATACCTGCGTCTCATAAACGTGTATCCTCACACAAAAAGGTGTAAATCAGTCCTGTTGAATTTGATCATAGGCAGAATGGTCCATCATGTTGAGTATCTAGGGGTACTGGCGTCTGATAAATGTGTACCCTTACGCAAAAAGATAAATGGTACCTGAATGCCCTTAATGAAATAAAATTGAAAATGTTGTTCCTTCAAAAAGAAAACTCAGGTATGTCAAATTGTTTAATTTCAATACATGACCTGGTATCTCTTAACAAATTTTACTGAGTCTAAGACTGTAAGATACTTTGAAACTGAATCTCTCATGCTCAAATGTGATTCTGGTTTATTGCTATTATCATGCACAGCAAACTCATTCAATGATTGTAGTGCATGAACTCTAATTTTTATAACCTTCAAACCAGAATTCAATCTCTAAGCAGTTTCTAAATTCATGTGACTGAAGGCTCTGTGCTTTAGAATGCTTAATTCATGAACTACTTCCTCAGAATGCCAGTCAGATATCCTTCTTCCCTTACACTTTCTTTCCCTTCTCTTTGTTGATGGCAAAGGGGGAGAATATATTGTCTGTTTGATGAATTCCAAGGGGAGTGTATACATTGTTATTACAAAGGGTGAGTGTATGCATCATGTTATGGCAAAGGGGGAGATCTTGTTAGAACTTGCATTGGTTATTTCATCTCATAGCATGCATTCGGAGTCAGTGTAACCCATAGTGTTGCCATCATCAAAAAGGGGGAGATTGTTGTGCCCTGTAGTTTTGATGATAGCAAACACTATGAGTCACAAGTCAGTGCATCGTTCACACCAGCAAGTCTATACTGTGCATACTACATCGTCAAAGTCTATACATTGCATTGTAGCATGCAAGCACTCAAAGTCCATACACTATGCATTTGGGCATCATTCAGAACACAAGTCTATACACTCCGTTGCATACAGACGTAAGGCAATGTCTTGTACTCAAAGTCCATACATGCACACTGCATTACACATCAGCAAGTCTGTACACTGGTGTCGTCTGCACACATGTCATCGCAAGTCTGTACATTGGTGGCAAGTCTGTATATTGCCCTGATTCAGGCACGCTAAGTCTCTATATTGTCTTGGCACTAGTGAAGACTGTACAGAGTCTGCCTAGTCTACAGCATTCAAAGTCTATACATTGCAGCTTGTGCTTGTATCACGTGCATCAAGTCTATACATTGCTCCGTCTCACTTAGCGTCTCATGCTAAGTCTGTACATCGCATCGCATGCACCGTCTCACTTAGCGTCTCATGCTAAGTCTGTACATCGCATCGCATGCACCGTCTCACTCAGCGTCTATGTACATAAATCAAAGTCTGTACAGCCAGTGCATCCTGCGTCTCACTCAGCGTCTCATGTTCATACGCAAAGTCTGTACAGCTAGTGCATCCTTTGATTTAAAGTCCATACATTGGCTGTCGCACGCACACTAAGTCCATACATTTGTTGACGGCAGTCTGTGCATAGCTGCATCATTAAGTCCGTGCATCCATTTCCAATGTACATACTTTGCTTGATGCATTCTGCATTACACACTACAAAGCATGTACATCATTGTCGCATGCATACTAAGTCCATACACTGCCTGGTGACTTGCATATGGACTCATCATCATTGTGCACACTTTGTTAAATACAGTCTACATTACACCTCCTCAAGTCAGTACATTCACTCTTCTATAGAACATGAAAGTCAGTGCATCTTTCATCCTAGCATATATACTTTGTACAGCTTTGGCATCGTAGGCATGCACAAGTCGGTGCATGCTCACACTTGTTGCATAGTGAAGTCTGTACAAGCTTTTAGTCTTAAACTGATAACTCTATCTGACTGACTGATAGGTACTTTTTGTGAAGTTTAAGAACGGCACATGATCCGAGAAGGAAGGACGGCTCAGGATCGTGACATGTGTAAAGCAGCAAGCCTGGATGCTGCCACATGACCAAATGATTGGGCGAGAAATGTGGAAGCCACACGCCCTCCTAATTGCTGCTAGTATAAAAGGAACACTTCTTCTATCTGGAGCAGATGAGGTGAAGCTCGAGCAGAGAAAGTGAAGCAGCAGAGAGCCACCGAGAGTAGAGAAGAAAAAGATATAGAAGAGAAGAGCAGAGAAGAAAAAGAGAGAGAAGAGAATATTGAGAGAGAGGAGTTGAGAGAGCTTGTCTGAATGTTCCTCGGTCTCTTGGTTCAAATACCAAAGCTAAGTTTGCTCATTGCGAGCTATATTCTCTTTTGAGATTTCTTGTTTTCGTTTGATTCTATTTTGCTTTCCGAAACTTTGTCTTCAAGCTGTGTGTCAGCGATTTTCAGTGGAGGATTCCACTGGACGGGTAAGCTGTAGTCCCCAGCGGTTTGCAGAGGTGTAGCCTCTGGACAGGTGAAGCTGTAATTCCTCAGCGGGTGAGACTTGGTCTCGGACAGCAAGCTGTGAAGCTCGGCGGTTGTAGGCTAAGCTATATTGCCCAGCGGACGCAAGCTGTGTTGCACAGTAGTAAGCCACACTTGGGTTTGAGTGTGGGGTGGACGTAGGTCTGGAGCACCGAACCACCTAAAAATCTGGTGTGTTATGTGCTTGTGTGATTGCCTATGAACTGGTTTGTGGTTGCTTCACTTGATTCTCTTCTCATATCGCTTCGTTTCTGATCAGATCCAACGCTCTAGTTAGTAATCTTGTAGATCTGTTGAAATTCCGCATTAGAGCCTTATTTTGGTTTTAAATTAGGCCATCGATCTATTCACCCCCCTCTAGATCCACACTTCATGGTGACAGAGTGTTTCCATCTAACACAACATAGGTGTGACTTGCATACACACGACGCAACCAAATGTTGGTGGAATCATGGAATCCTAGACATCCTAATATGCACCATTCATGCAATGATTGCCTTTTGGATTTGGGAGGTTTGGGTGGGCC
Organism: Amorphophallus konjac; assembly: GCA_022559845.1. Lineage (NCBI taxonomy): Eukaryota > Viridiplantae > Streptophyta > Magnoliopsida > Alismatales > Araceae > Amorphophallus > Amorphophallus konjac. Next base: position 221,451,060 of record CM040122.1, on the reverse strand, counting down.
AGGAAAGCCAAATTCACTTTCTTCATTACCCCTATAAGATGGTAAAGTATGTATCTCTCTCCGATGAACGAGCCCCTTGCTGAGTGTAGGTGGACTGGCCCGTGTGGGAGGGGTGTGATAGGGGACATCCCTGACAAGGTGGAATGGAGGTTGTGGGTCACGAGGATCACTAGGGAGGGGATCAAAAGATCAAAGAATGTGTGACCCCTCGCGATGGGTTCCCATGAGAAATGGTCAAAAGGATCAAGAAAGGTTAGGGATCTGGTGATGTAGCTCCCTGTCGGCCCCGGGTATAGATCCCCAATGTAGGCCAGCTCCTCGTCAAATGAGGGGATCAAGGAAGTTGCTGGCTCTTTAAGATGTGTGGATTTCTTTATGGGAGAGAAGGTGTCATGGGGTGAAAAATGGTGGAGCTCGTCAAGTAGAGGTAAGAGCAAAATGAGATCACTGGTGTATGGACTCACTGTGCAGATGGAAGTAATAGAACCTAAGGATAGGTAGATGAAACCAATGCACCTGGGACGTGGGTCGGGCCTAACAGCCAACATGCTGGTCAGCTCCATTTGCCAACCTTGATCCCTCAAGCAGATCGTCCATGGTATCCACGAAGTAAGAGGATTGGAAGGTGGTGTGAAAAGAGGTAGTGGACACTACCTGTAATGCTGGCTCTATGGAAGGGTGGCAAGGGATCGTGACATCTGGAAATAAACCAATCCTTTGTAGACACACCGTTTTTGACATTACCGTGAGTAAATCTCATATTACACTATGATTCCCCAAAGCGACTTTCACATTTTGAATTACTTGGGTGATTTCCTATTTTTTGGTATTTTTCTCTATTTTTTAGAATTTTTTCGGGAAAAGTTTTAAACACGGTGGGGGAGGGGGACGCCTCCTTTAAAGGTGTCACCCTACCCTGGCGCCTTCTTAAATTTTCTTTTTTTGCCATTTTTCACTTTTTTTTAAAGGTGTCACCATGCCCTGACGCCTCCTTTAAAGGTGTCACCCTGCCATGACGCCTTCTTAAAATTTCCACTTTTTTGATATTTTTTCACTTTTTTTAAGGTGTCACCCTTCCCTGACGCCTCCTTTAAAGGTGTCACCATTCCCTGACGCCTTCTTAAAATTTCCCCCATTTTTGATATTTTTCCACTTTCTTTAAAGGTGTCACCCTGCCACGACACCTTCTTAAAATTTCTCTTTTTTTGGCATTTTCCTTCTTTTTTTCAAGGCGTCATGGTCTTAAGACGCTTCCTTCAACCCTCGTGTAGCACACGGGCGGCGCCAGCCACGCTGTTCAGTTTAAGGAATCAAATAAAACCAAAAAAGGACGTCTTGCTTACCAGACATGGCTTTAAAAGCCAAGGTTAGGCGCCAAAACCTCTCACTTTCGACGCTTTCGGTGGCTTTCGGCGCCGTTTTTGTGGAAGAGGATAGACGCGTCTTGGACCGTGGACGCGTTTAAATAAGGCGTCCAGGACCCTGGACGTGTCAATCTCAACAAAATCAATATTTTAATTGTCAACGCATCTGGTCAACGGGAGGCTTTAACTTTGAAGCGTCCCAGACCCCAGACGCGTCAATAAAAATTTTTCCTATAAATAGAGGACCCCCTCCCTCGAAACCATAGAGCTTCAGATCCGAGAGAGGAAGGGGAGACTCTGCCAGAGCCGTGCCAGGTCCGAGGCTCCTTCTAAGGGAGGTTCTACCGACTTTCTGGGTCTCCAGGTGCTCACGAGAGGAAGGCTACCTCATCCGCCGCGCTTCCACGTCATCCCCACGCTGCCAAAGTGTTGCCGAAGCTCTGCCGAATTCCGCCATCGGCGCCCCCAATAAGCCCTTGCTCCCCTTTTACTCTTCTTTATTCTTAACTGCACGCATCATCCTCCATTTCCATTCGTACTCGACTCTCTATTTAAGAGAGGTTCTGCATTTTACGTGTCATCCCACGCTGTCTCATTCATCATAGCATTCTACCACCCTTTGCACTAAAAGGGGTTTAAAACAACACCAACCAGGTGTCTGTCTTGCCATGATTTCATCATTTTTATCACAAGAGACTAATACTACACTGCCTTTATTCTGATTCATTTGTTACTTGTCTGTCTTTTGCAAGGGTAACCAAAGAAAACTCTCTCCGTCAGCTGGCCGAAGGGAGAGGAAGAAGCAATCCACATCATTTCCCGCTTTTGAGGTAAACGCGATCACCCTTCTCATTTTTGGGGTCTCTGGCCCCTGGCAATCACACCACCCACCATACACGCGCTCTTTTTTTTTTCTGTTGTTACCATCCTCCATTTAAAATCACGCGGAGAGTCATTTCTCGTGCGGTTCCCATATTGTTCTATTATTTTGCTTGTCCTTTCATTTCTACGCAAATCTACGTGGAGAGTCATTTCCCGCGGCGGTATCTTGCGTAAACCCGCGCAGAGAGTCATTTCCCGCGGCGGTTCCCTCCCCCCTTTTAATTTCAGTCATTTAAATTCTGTAAATTAAATTTTGCAGCACTCTCATCCCTCCGAGGTCGCGGCGAGTCACTTTCCACTATGGCCATTTAAATTTCTACAATTTAAATTCTGCACCATTCCCATCCCTCCGAGGTCGCGGCGAGTCACTTCCCACTATGGCCGTTTAAATTTTTGCATTTTTATTTCCAGCACACCCCCATCCCCTTTTTATTATGCTATATCTATTTTGCATACCCCATAAGGAGCAATCCCCCACGGTGGTCTCTCTCTCTCTATCTATCTATCTTTCCGTGTCACAGCAGAATCAGTGCGTGTTCCATCTCCATCCTCCGCGTGACGTCGCTAACATCTTGACGATCATGATGGGACTACTTTTCGCTTTCTTTTGGTTACCCTTGTGATTTCGACACCCGCGTGTGCCCCTCTACTCGGCACCCACGTGTGCCCTTCCTTATTGCGCCCACGCGCGCTACAGTTGTGCTTACAGTAGCACTTTTAATTTCCATCCCTCGTGCACCACGCGCACTCCCCCATAGTTTCTTGTGATTCCTTGAGAGGTTTGCATTGTTATATCTCTTTGGTTGTTATATCTATGTTCTCTCTGTCTGTTTGTGTGTCCTATATATATTTGTTCAGCACTACATTGCATGCATCTTCCCCCTTTCTTTTCATTTTTCTAAGGATCACCCTCTCTCGGTGAAGGAAGGACTCTCTGTTTGACAATTCCTCTCGACGGACTAGGATCTCCTCCATCGGGACCTCTGTAAGTCCCCGACAGCGAAGGATTCCCTCTTCATTCACTGGGCTGGTTGTACCATCGAAGTTCCCCGGAGTTAGTTGACCCATTCATGGTGAGACGAGTGACCCTAGTTGACACGGCGGCAAATCAAATTGTAACCAGGGTCCCTCCCACTTTGTGTGAACTTCAGATCTGTTAAAACAAAAAAAAGGAGAAAAAGAAAACGACAAAAAAGGGTGTAAAAGCATTCACTTGTTTTCTAATCTCTGCCACTTGTTCGTTGGTGTATGTTAATGTGCTCTGGTAAGGTCCTGCGCTCCGAAAAAGCTCGAGAAATGGTCGGATACGGTTATGAGGAGTTTGAGGCTGGATCCTTCGTAGAGTACCCCTCGGGTCACAGTCCCCGGGGTGAGCCACGTGTCCACGCCATGGTCACATGCCCTTCTTCCGAGCCCCCACAGGAGGTGCAAGCCATCGTTAGGGGCTCCTCCCCACCTCAGGACATCGGCCCTTTACTGGATGTCCTCACCAACACAGAGCTCACTCCAGAGCAGTTCCAAGCCTTCCAAGCCATGCTGAAAGGGAAGTCTGTTTCCCTCGCTCCCCAAGAGCCAGCCCAGGGCAGATCTGCTGCCACACCTCTTCAGCAGCCAACCTCGGCTGCCACACCCCTCCAAGAGCCTATACAGGCCATCCCCTCCCCCTCATTTCACGGGCAGCTGAGTCAACAGCCTCCCTCCTTCCAATTCCCTTCACAATCTCAAACCCCTGGCATTCCCCATACGCCACTTCAGCCAGGTCCATCTACTGGCAAGCAACCACAATACCCCACTTGTTCGGGGTTTCCTCCTCAGGTCTCCGGGAGGCCTCTTCCTCCTGAGTGGCAAGCGCCACCTTCACCTGCCAATGACCTCCAATCACACCTCAACAAGATGAATAAAATGGATGAGCAATATCAGAACTTGAAAAAGATAGTGGACGTAAAGTCAACCCTGGAGGTCTCCCTGTCAATCCTTCCGGTGTTCCACCTCCCTCCCTCAGAAATGCCTATGTACCGGAGGTACAATGGCACTGGCAATCCTTTCATTCACCTCAAGGATTTCATGTACAAATCCTCTTTCTGACAAAATGACCAAAGATCCCTAGCATACCTCTTCCGGAGATCCTTAGATGGCCTCGCTCTAGAATGGTTCTACTCTCTAGAACCAAGCGAGGCTGAAAACTTTGATGCAGTCCAAAGGAAATTCTTGTAGAAATATCGGGACCGGGTTGGCCCATCCCTTTCTATCACTGACCTAGTGACTGAAAAAATGAGGGTGGACGAAGATTTTGTCTAATATGCTGACAGATGGAGATCCCTGGCAGAGAGGATAAGGGACACCCTCTCAGAGTCAGAGCAAGTAAAAATGATCGTGTCTAATGCCACCCCACAGTTTAGGCACGTCCTGGACATGAATAAGCTCACCACCATGGAGGAATTGTATGACAGAGCTCGGTACATCCAAACACAATTGAAAGATTCCCCTCTCATGAATATGTTTGAGCCAGCAAAGCCCAGAATGGTCAAGAAAATAAACACTGGTGTCCAAGTGGAGTAACAGAAGGGGTCGTAACTAATAAGCAAGTGAGTGCAGTTGGCAGCCCCAACTATGCAGCCAACCCAAGACTTCCACAAATGCCACGACTTCCCCTCCAGCAGGGTCCATACCCCTCTCGCCCTCTACCTCAAAATAATCCTCCCCAGAACAATAATCCTCAGCCACTCCATCCCTAGCAACTACAACAACCACCACCTCAGTACCACTGGGTTCCACCCCCCGGAAATTATGGCCCTCCACAACAACAAAGAAGGCCCATCGGCCCCAAGAGAGCCCACTATCCACCACTGTTGGAAACTTTACCGGATATCTTCAATGCTCTTATGGCTGCCAATGCACTCACTCTGCCTAGGGAGAAACTCGCATGGCCCCCGAATGTCGATACCTCCAGATACTGTGTTTATCATTGGCAGGCGGGTCATACCGTGGAAAATTGCTTCCATTTCAAAGATTATATTTATGATACGAATGATGAAGGTGGGATTGACTAGGATGAAATGAGGATTTACATCACCACCCTAAAGGCCAGGAGACCTCCTCCTAGACCACAAGCCCCGCAGCAGTAACCGAACTTGGGCATTATTCAGAACCCGCTTCCGGAGGACCCTCAACCTAACCATCAGGTCAACCCCATCTCCTCTTTCCAAGAAGTTGGAAGAAGGCAGGGTTGGCATACGAAAAGTACCTCCGTTCTTGCCGCCAACCATATTCCTGGCCAACCCCCACGCCTTACCCGGCCAACACCTCTCTCCCCACCACAACCTGTAACGAGGTTCTCCCCATTTCCACAGCCACCACGTCCTCTCATCCGCATCCCTACCACTAACTCCCCATTGACCTACCAGCAAACGCCCTCCATCACACCCTTAAACCCTCTCATTTTCCCTCATCCCTTCATCTCGCCATCTACCTCCACTACACCTTCACCTATGCCTTCTAAACCTCTCATCATCTGCCATCCATCTCTGGCCCCATCTACCTACACTACATCTTCACCTATGCTTTCTAAACCCCTCATCACCCACCATCCATCTCAGACCCCATCCACATCCACTTTGCCTCCACCTCCACCTTCCAGGCCCCTCGTTATCCATTGTCCATCAAACACGCCATCCACTTCCACTGCACCTCCCCCTAACAAACCCCTAATCAAAACCCCTACACCCATCATCACACCGGCTCCACTAACCGTGCCTCCACCACATCCACTCAAACCTCTGCTAAAATCCACACCTACCCCCAAAGAGGTGCAAAAGTCGCAAGCTATGGTGCTCCGGAGTGGGAGGATCTTCCACCGGGTCTTCCCTCAGAACAGTCAAGCCCCTTAGTAGTATCAGCCAGAGAAAGGCACTGAAGAATAGCCAGAAGAATTCATCCCCGAGACACAATATGATTTGTTGAAACACTTGGATAAGACACCCGCCCGGATCTCCATCCTTGAGTTGCTTAAGAGATCCACATCTCATCAAGAAGCTTTAAAGGAATATCTCCAGAAGGTTATGTTGAATGAAGACCTCCTTGTAGAGAAGATCTTGGCAGTACTAACGCTGACGGACACACAACCAGCTATCATGTTTCATGACCGTGAGCTTGCCCCCAAGGAGGCTTGAAAATATGTGTTGTGTGTTTTGGTAAAAATCAATGGAGTGCCTGTGGATCCATGCTTAGTGGACACTGGTGCATCTATAAATGTAATCTCTACAAGCACTCTCCAGTTGTGTAGAATTGACATAGAACAGATAAGGCCCTCACCTATCACAGTCACGGCTTATGACAATAGCAAAAGTCCACCAAAGGGGATGATTACTTTGAGTGTAGAGTTGGGCCCTACATCAGTCTCCACGGAATTCCATATCTTTGATATGGATCCCACATTCAAGGCTATACTAGGCCGCCCCTACATTGAAGTCATGAATGTTGTACCATCCACCAACTATCAATGTCTGAAGTTTCCATACAATGGGTGGATTATCAAAGTGATCAGTACGCCTATCCTTCATAAGGTAGATTCTATTAATACCTCTCTGCCCTCTGTTTGGCCATCTCATCAGCCGATACTGTCACTGATGAATGTGTATGACCCCTGCCGCACCCCAATAACACAAGAGAAGCCGCCTCCCGCGCCAATGCCACGTCTCTCTTTCCCTTCTAAAGGATGGGAGATTATGAGAAACATCGACTATCAACAGGGCAAAGGCTTAGGGACACAATTACAAGGAACGCTGAGACCACCGAAGAAAATAAAGCCAATCCTCAGAGCTGGTTTAGGTTTTGAAGGGCCGTTTGAAGCAGATGGAAAACCCCTTACATGGACCTTATCCTCTCATTTCAAGAAGGGGCTCGTCATTCAGATGGGGGATTACCCACAAGAAACACATGGGGGGTCGCATGCTGTATATTTGGCTAAAAAATGTTCAAGGGCCACTAAGAGAGGCAAGGTTGATGACCCGGAGTGCGAATGGTACAAATGATTTGATATACAGGATATTTCCATCGCACTAGAAACAATGTTCTCGCCTCCACATCTAGAAGGGCCGACTTTGATCTTCAAGATGCCAGGGGATACCACCACTGTTGCCAGAATTCCGAACCATCCTCGCCAAGAAGACTTTGCCATCGACGGGTCGATGCCCGTCATCAAGTTTGCCATTGACGGCTCATTAGCCGTTATCTCCTCTATTCGCTCATCTCAGCCTTTGTTGTTGTCTTCTTCCAAGGCCAGATGTTTGTCTGGTGATCTTCCCAGGTCCCCTTCTCTACTTACGTACCTACGCGGGTTTCTTAACCCGTGCCAAGTTTTCAATCATGATTTGCTCTATGATCCATCCAACCCCCTCGCCATAATCCCTTTCTCTCCTTCTACAACTGTTTTCCATTGTTTTGTCATTAAAAGTGAAAGCTAAAAAAAATGCCAATTTCCAAACTCCTCAACAGCACATTTCCATTGAGGAGACCTCTTACATCTCTCACGAGTGTGCCCCGACTCACGGGTCACTCATCCAAGGTCCCTTGAGCGACCTTCTTTACCCCTCCTCTGAGGGGTCTTTTCTTGTACATTATTCAGAGTCCTCTTCGTCTTCTATAGGACAGGTCAACAGTCAGGTTGAGAATAATGGGTCAAGGGTAGTACCCAAAAGGAAGCCCAAGCGTAAGGAAATCCCTCGTCGGTTCCTCCTGGATTTAGCCAGCAGGTGCCAAGCATGCCTAGCCATTCCTCAGCTCCTAGAAAATCCCATCCAACTGTCGGAAGTAGGATGTGAGGAGAATTGCACGTTTGATGAAGGGTATGGAGTTTATGAAATCATAGATGAGGAATGCCCTATTGAAGAGGGGGATGAAGATTATGAGGACGCGGCTGACGCCTATGCTAGTTGAATGAGGAGATTTGACGAACCGTCAACCGCTGTAGAAGAGTCCACCAAAGAAATCAACTTGGGAACCTAAGAAGACCCTAGGATCATCCTCATAAGTGGTAATTTACCATCATCGGAAGAGGAGGCATTGATTGAGGTTCTCAAGGATTACAAGGACACGTTTGCATGGAGCTACGAGGATATGCCGGGCTTGGATTCCACCCTGGTCGAACACCGCTTAACTCTAAAACCAGGGTCCATCTCAGTAAAGTAAAGGTTAAGGCGTTTCCACCCTCAAATGGCTTTGAAAATGAAGGAAGAGGTCGACAAGCTCCACAAAGCCAGGTTTATTAGAGTCGTCCTTTATCCTCAATGGGTGACAAATATTGTAGCACCCCGAAAATTTAAATAGAGAATACATGAAAATAATCATGATTACTTGTCATAGAAAATTTTGAGAATTAAAAATTTTGATAAAGGAAAAGTGATACTAGTTATTTAGCCTAAATGATAATAAATGGGCACAAATAAAAGTATAAATAAATGACCAAGAAAATATGACTCCAGTATTTAGAAGGAATCTCATTCCAAAAAATATATTTACATATATATAAAGACTTTCATAGAATCGAACCCGACTCTGATACCTGAAACAACAAAGGAAAATTAATAAAAAAGATAAATAAATAAAGAAAATAAGGTCTATATATTTAACCCACATATATGGAGGAGCCCATAAACTGATTTTTCCCTTAACAAAGTATATACTAAGCCTTACCCCATTGAGTAACCATAACGTAAACACCCCACCTACACATGTAGGAGGCCTCACGTTCATGGGCCATGATAACATTGACCCTCAACCCCAAAACCCATGTATAACAACTCAACTCATGAAGTTATATATATACATATATATATATATATATATATGTATATATATATATATGTATATATATATATATATACATATATATATATATATATGTATATATATATATATGTATTAAAATCCTATAAAGCCTTAAAACCATTAACACTTATGGTGAGCCTGTATAACAACCAAAACACCCAAATATGTATATATGAAGCCATGAAATCTTTTACCCCACAGCAGCTCAAAGCCACATGAGACACATCTCTTAATAACCCAAACCCACGTATATGCATGGGCTAAATTCCTATATGGTCTTCACCCATTCACCTATTGGAAACCCAAACCCACAGCAGCTCAAAGCTGTGAGTCCTTGTTGCGTGGAGTCTTCTTCCTCCTCCTTGCTGTCGAGCGTGCTACCGCTAGGATTGCAGAGAACGTCCTCTTTCGGTTCTTCCACCTCTTCGTCCGCCCGTTGCATGTTAAGTGATGATGTCGTTGCTTTGAACGTGCTGCGGTTGCTATTGTTGGTGCAGTGAGGAAGCTAGGCCGATGTTGGGTTCGGTGCTATGTATTCAGAGGGGGGTGAATAAATCTACCCTTTAAAAATTTCTCCCAATTAAAATCTAATGCTCACAACTGAAGAATTAACGCCTAAAGGAATGAATTAAACTTCAGATCTAATCCTGTCAAAGGACTCTTGATACCACAATTAAACACACAGTGTGCAATCAAAACATATCGTCCCTATGCATGCATCTAGCGGAAGCATATAAGAAATCAAACCACTGCACAGAGGATTTTTAGGTGGTTCGGTCCTCCAGACCTACATCCACCCCACACTCAAACCAGAGTGTGGATTTCGCTGACTCACAGCTTGAACCGCTGGGCATCACAGCTTGCCTACAACCGCTGGGCATTACAGCTTGCCATCTGCTGGGCAACATAGCTTGCCATCCGCTGGGGACTACAGCTTAACCCGTCCGAGGTATCCACCTCGCCCGCTGAGCAACACAGCTTGCTGTCCAGAGGAATCCTCCTCTGCAAAACCGCTGACTAACAGCTTGAAGAAAGGTAAAAGATAAAACAAGAACACAAGAAAAATCAGCAACGGAAAGCTGGAAATGAAGTGCACAATGTAGCTCTCGCAGGAGCAAGTCTGGTTTGGATCTGATCCAATTTCCAGACAACCAGATTCTTCAATGGATGCTTCAGACTCTCTGCTCGAGCTCTCTATCTCTCTCTTTCTCTTCTACTTCTTCTCTCTTTCTCTTTTCTTCTTTACTGCTTTCACACTCTGCCTCTGCTCTCTTTCTCTTCTTCACTCTTTTCTTCTCTGGATCGTGCAGGCTGCTTCAGTCACACTCTCTTTGCTTCTGCTCCTTCTACTTCGATCAGCCTTCTCCTGAGGAAGAAGCTTCATATATATATCAGCAGCTAGGGCGTGTGTCTTCCACATCTCCCGCCCAAAAGCCTTGAACATGTGGTAGCATCTTAGCCTACTGGATCACACGTATCACGATCTTGGCACTCCCCTTATCCTCAGATCACGTGCCCTGCTTAATCTCCTTGATCATCAGTCAATGAGCAGTCTGAAATAGCAGAAGATAATGGATCGAGTAAGTTTGTGAATGTACAGACTTAATGGCGTGGAGTTCCGTATACATATGAGAAAGTATATACATTGAAGATGAGTGCTCAGACATGCCACCAATCGAGTGTACAGACTCTGTGTGCAATGTGCAACCAATGTGCAGACTTGCTAGTGGGTGTGTGCGAGACAATGTATAGACTTGATGGCATATGATGCAGTATGCATATGGTGAAGTATGCACATTGAAAGATGAATGCGCATGCAAGTCACAAAGCAGTGTATGGACTTAGTATGCATGCGACAATGATGTACAGACTTGCTGGTATGTAGACTTTGCGTCTGTGTGCGAGACGATGTACAGACTTTGCGTGAAAGATGCACAAATGCATATAGGAAAGTCTGAACATCGAGATTGAATACACAAACATGCCTTTTATGAATGTATGGACTTAACAGCAAGGAATGTACAGACTTGATGAACTGCAGCATAAACACATCAGCAGAGAATGTATAGACTCTGCGTGCATAAGGCAAGCATGCGATGCAACAGAATGTAGAGACTTTGTTTGTGCTGTGCAACCGATGTGCATACTTGCTATGGAGGGATGTGTAGACTTTGTAGCATGCAATGTATAGACTTGACCGATGCATAGAGACGCTAAGAGAGACGCTAGACATTGTACAGACTTTGAGTGAATGCATGCTGCAATGTATAGACTTGACCGATGCGTAGAGACGCTAAGTGAGACGGTCCAGACTTTCAGCAACACACGATGTACAGACTTTCTAGGCATGAAGGCAACCGCTGTACAGACTTCGTGTGCAATGGCCAAACAATGTGCAGACTTGATGAACATGCAGCAATGTATAGACTCTAAGTGAGACGGAAGAATGTATAGACTTGCTCACATGCATGAACAAGTGGCGATGTATAGACTTGGCCAATGTATAGACTTACCACCAAGACGATGCATGAGCAGGCTGACGATGTACAGACTTGCTCGATTATCAACAAATGAATGTATAGACATTGTGTGCATGCATTGGCTGTACAGACTTGAGTTCGTGCAAGCTACAGGGCAATGTATGGACTTTGAATGTGTTCATGCTAAGGACATTGTACAGACTTGCTACCAATGTACAGACTTGCTATGCTTACGCATGGACCAAGTCTGTATAGACTTTGAACGTATGTAATGTGCAAACGTTGTACAGACTTTGCCTGCATGCTGTGCAAGACAATGTATAGACTTGATGCAATGCATGAACAAGAAGACGATGTACATATTTTGAATGGCAGTCTATGCAACCAATGCAGTGTATGCTAAACACAAAGACTATAGCAATGAATAGATCAGACATAGCACACTCATGCATTCTCCACAGAACAGATCAGTCATATGCATTCATGTGATGACTCAATGTCTTGTTCTTAGCAAAACAATATGGTGACTCATTCATGTTGCTATCATTAAAACACCACATTATCAACAAAGCACAAGGGGCACAATAGCCGCTTCTTCTTATTTTTCTTCCTCCGCCACTCTTTCATCTTCCATCCGTCAAAATATCGTCAAAAGGTAGGCAACCTCCCAAGCAAAAATCAACACTAAATAGCATGCTAGATGACAGTGCATGTAGATGTTCTCTATGAGATTTCTGCTACTTATGGTTTACATTGTCTTGGTTACACGTGAACATAAACACATGGGTTAACAATTTTATAATCACGTAAATCTATGTTAAAAATCTTGGATACGCATATTTTTGAAACCTCTATATTTTCTCTTAATTTGTCATGCCTTTGTACCGTAATATTAACTATTTAACAATTTCAATAATTATATGGATGATTATTAACGTAACACGGCGGACACTATAGCAGGTATTTAGAGTTATTAGCTTTAATAACTTGTTAGTGGGCGTCGGAGTCTCCTATGGCCATGAAATTTTATAGGGATATTATGGGGATAGTGGTCGAGGTAGTGGGGTTGATACCTCCGTTTTCCGATCCTCCTAACCCAAAGTAGCCCTCCTCTTGAGTAAAAATATTTTTGAACATCTGGTTGGTAGAGTTTTTTGAGCCCTTCATTTTGATATATAGATTGCGCAATTCCGATGTGTATACCTCAATAACGGAAGTTTCAAAGATTTCTAAACTATTAGTTCATGAAATAACGACCGTTATATATATATATATATATATATATATATATATATATATATATATATATATATATATATATATATGAAGGGGCGTGATCTCGCGTGGCTCCTGAGCTGGGAGGATGATCACCGAACAGTGAACTGTAGAGAAAGGGAAACGGATCAGGGGGCCCAGGGATGGTTCCCTGGGGAAAACCCTCCGATGCTTAAGTCAGTAGAGCAATGGTGGAAGATAGGGAGGGAGGTAGAAAGAGGTGCACGAGATCTCCCAACACCAAGGTGGTGAAGTGGTTCCTGCTCAGGGGATTTTAGGCGTGTATTGCCCTTACCTTTCACTGGAGGGAGTCCCTGGTTTATATAGTGTGCTCACCTTATGAGTCCCGTAAGCTGAGGAGTTTCAGGCGGGAGTTACGTCCTCATCGTGGGATCTTTATGTCCTCATCGTGGGATCTTCATAGCCTTGAGGGATCATGGGTCTCTTATCCTCATAAACTCCTGCTCATAAAGGGCTCTCAACGGCAGCGTGGATAAGTAGTCGTCGGTCGGTCCGAGCATAAAAGGTGCCAACCCTGTCCGGGTGATAGGCATAGCTCGGATGAAGATAGGTCGGAGTGGGCGTTGGACGCTTGCCTCTATCCCGATGAGGGGATAACTCGGGCATGGGTCTTCCTCCGTTCTGACCGTCGCTCGGGCCTTCCGAGCCTAAGAGCAGCTGAGGAAGGATGGGATCTCGAGTAATCTTATTGGGCTTTTTAGCCTAAGTGGGCCCTATGGGGCTGTCACTTGGGTGAGCTGAGCCTCGTTTGGTCCTGATGGACCTAGTTTGGCTGCTCTTAGATGGGCTATAGAAATCTCCCTCTCCACTTGTCCCCCTCCTACTCCCGAGCTTTAGTAAACTCGGAAGAGTAGCTGTTGGGGTTTTAGACCAGCGTGGCTCAGGTGGGTGGAGATCTGGCGGTGTTAGGAAGCCACGTGCCATGGTCACATGGGCCCGTAATAATGATGATCCTGATGGATTTGAACTGAAGGGGGCCCCTTTTCTCAGAGGTTGGAACGACGCGCCGCCTCCTGCGTGGGGATATAGGCGTTGGGCGCTTGCTGTCATTCCAGATTTCCTCCGCCTTTAGGGTTTTGGCTCTCCTCCGTTCTTGCTTTTGGGCTCTTCGATGCGTCGTGAGGACACGACGGGAGAGCAGAGGCTTGCAGCGGTGTTCGTGGAGTTGGCGGAGATAACTACGGAGGCAGTCCGACGGCTTCCTCTCCCCTCGGAATCTTCGGGGGTCCCGAGATCGCCTTTCCTTAGAGTCTTCTCCGGGTTCCATGGCGGACCAGTGCTCGGATGCTGAGGAGTGGGAGGACGAGCCAGTGGTGAAGGTGCCGGTTCCAAACTACAGTGAACTGAGGGAGGCGGATGTGAGAAGGCTGGAGCACCAGTATCGCCTGCCCCACAAGTTTCGCTTTGTCACAGCTTCCCCACGCGAGACGAGCCTGGACTCTCGTACAGGCCATATCTGTACTTTCCTTCTGTCGTGGAAGGGTGGGTTCCGCCTTCCCTTCGAACCTTTCATTCTTCAGCTTCTCAATTTTTCTCTGTTGGTGCCCATTCAGTTGGTAACCAACTCTTATCTTCTCCTTTCCGCCTTCCGCATTCTCTGCCGCCAGTGTGGAGTTCCTCCTTCCTTGGACCTCTTTCACTATTTCTTTGAGTTGAAAGCACATCCTTCGACCGGGAAGGGCTTCTATTTCATCCAGGCGAGGCGGAATAGGAGCTGTATCTCCTTGGCGGCGAAGGATTCTTCGCATAAGGGGTGGAAAATTCAATTCTTCTGGGTGGGGATTTGTTCAGTGGAGGAAACTTGGAGGTGTCTAGTAATCCCTAATTTCCACCCGAATATCCCTCCCAGGCAGGATGAGTTCTCTCCACATGTGGAGAAATATGTGGCCATCTTGCTGAAGCATCGCCAATCCACGAAGAGCTGGTTACTCCAGAGAATATCGAGCGGTGTCTTCTTATGCGGCTGCATCCGTCAGGCTCAGGTGCCGCAAACTAGGCTCTCCTTTGGATGTGGGGGTCATTTTTCTTTTCCTGAATATGTCTTCCTCTTCGTGCAGACACCAGGTAGGAGGCTTTGAAGGAGGCCGCAGAGGTGATCGAGCTTGGCGATGATTCGGCTGCTGATGAATCGGCTGTTCCCCCGGGTTGCTCCCGAACCAGAGATAAGGGCAAGGGGGCGGCCCAGGGTGAATCCTCTAGGCCGCGGGGGTCCAAGCGCAAGGACACCGTGGAAGGCATGATCCGGGCCGCCGCAAGGGCCAGGAAGCGGGCCAAAAAGGCTGGGGTCATACCTGCAGTCGAAGGCAACCTTGCCGCGGCTCGCCCCTCTGCCGAGCATGATGGGGCCGACCCTATCGGGCAAGCTCTCCCACCCGCCGGGCAAGAGGGGGCCGAGGAGGTTGGGGCTGCTCCTGCGGGCGGCGATGATGCGGGCTCGGCTCTTCCTTCGGCCGGAGCCGAGGGTGCCGAGGCTGCTCTTGCGACTGGCGACGGTGCTGGCCCGGCTCTCCCCTCAGTAGTAGCCGAGGGGGGCGTGGCTGAGGCGGGGGATGCTGGGGCCGTGGCTGAGGCTGGCGCTTCAGGTGGTGGTGCAGGTGCCGAGTCGATCTAGGTTGGGGGGCCGCAAGAAAATCCGGCCGAGGCGTGAGAGGCGACCGAGGCTAGGGCTCGGTCCGAGCCACTCGGTGGGGCGCGGGGCGATGGGGGGTTCTCCATTCCGGTGGCCTTGGAGAGGCTTGGTATCTCGGGCCCTCTGCACCAGGTATGCCGCGGTATATCCGCGAAGGTGAGGGGGGGAGGTAGGCAGTACTCTCCATCCATGGCCCTCGCTGGGGTTATGGAGGGCGGCCTGGCCTTGGCCCAGATGGGGGCTACTCTGGCAGAAGCGTACGCTCAGTCGGAGTGGGAGCGAGCGAACCTGGCCTGGACCCTTAGTGGGTCTGACAGAAGGTTGGCTCGGCTTGCCGAGGTGCGTGATGGGCTTCGGTGGGAGCTTTCCTCAGTCAGGGAGCTGGTGCGGTCGAGCCAGGTGGAGACCCGGGCGCTAACCGAGCAGCTAGCCAAGGCCCGCGAATCTCTCGAGAAGAAGAACATGCTTCTTGAAGAGGAGCGCCTTGCACGCGTTGAGCTGGATGGCCGGTGGGAGACCGAACGTGCAGAGCTGGTAGACTGAGCGGAGGAAGCCGAGCGCCTTCGGCGGGAGGCCGAGGTTGATCGGTCCGAGGCGGAGAAGCAGGCGGCGGAGGCCGAAGAGCGGACGGCTGAGGCCGAGCGAAAGTCAACCGAGGTGGAGTGGGAGAAGGCTGAGCTCGCTGGTAGGGTGAGATCGGCTGGGGCGGAGGCTCTTGAGCAGTATAAAAGCTCAGAGGCCTACCGGGTCGACCTTAAGGAGGCTGCCCTCCCCTACTATGAGCTAGGACTTCGTCGGGGCATCCGCAAGGGGTTCAAGCAAGGCTACGACCGGGCCGTCTCTTACGCCGAGGAGCAGGCGTCCGAAGTAGTTGACTTCCCGTCCGGGCAATGTTATGACTCGGACTTGTCATCCTCCAGTTCCTCTGCTTCGGCACAGGATGAAGAGGATCACGGGGGCTCATCGTTCGAGGGGTCGCCAACTCCGGATGCCTCGGGAGGGCACGCAACCAAGGCAGTTCCTACGCCGGTGGGGTCAGTGCCAGGGTCGGCAGTCGCCGAAGATGCTGGGGGTAGACCGTTTGAGCCCTCCACTTCCGGACTTCAAGGTGGGCCGGAGGCCTGATGTATCTATTTTGCTTCTTCTTTTTGTATGTCTTCTTCCTTTTTGAAGAAGAAAAACTTCCTCTTTTGTGTAAAAAAATAGATAAGGCAGTAGCATCATGATGAAGACTTATCTGTTCCATATCGCCATTGTCGTATTTTGTTCAGCGTATCTGCAGTGGTTGCAAAGAGCCGATACTTTCTGCATGGATCTCGCCTGATGGTTGGGTGAGCGTCTGACAGGGTGTCTTTCCATTTTCTCATGCTTTGAATGCCTGGCCGCTTCGTGTATCCCGTTGGGGCGGAAAAATGAGAAGTTTGAGGCTACCGTTCGTAGGGAGAGATCCCTTTGGCGTGTTTTCGAGGAGAGAATCATTTAAGGCAAATAGTCTCCCTTCGCCTATAAAAGGTCTGAAGGGCGTCCCTTCCTCTCAACCGCTTAGGGGTTTCCCTAACAGTCTTTCCTCATTCTTTCTTCATGTAGCGTTGTGCCATTATACTTGGAGCGTGGAAGACGCTCCGAAAGATGAGGCTGCCGACGACGGGGGGCAGAGAGTTCTCGCTGCTTCGGGTTTAAAGAGGGTTCGACGGCCGGAGGACAGACTTAAAGAGGGTTCAACGTGTGGAGGCACGTCGTCTTCTTTTTATCAGTTCTGGTGACACTTGCAGGGGGGCGAGATGGTGGACGGATGGGGGCATCAGGCATCCCTGCCACCCGTCCCTTCCTGCTCACTCCACGGAGGGGAGGAGGAAGCCAATTAAGCTCCCTCCTTTCCGGGCTTTCCCCTGCCTCGTCGTCCAGCTCTGCTGGTTTCTTTCTCCCCCCCACAGCCTCTTTTTCCCTCTTCTGCTCTGCTCCTCCTTTCTTTCACTCTTCGGAGGGTGCCTGCACTCTCTGTCTTCCAAAGAGTTGGCAGGTTGGCGGGGAGGATGCTTTCATATGCATTCCCTCTCCCCCCTCTCTTCCAAGTTCAACTTGGAAGGTAGCCTTCTCCTTCCTAATCTCTCTGTCACCTTTGTCCCGAGATACCCGAGCCAACGGGGTTGACTATCCTTTATCCGAGCCAGTTTCTATACGCGGCAGAGTCAGTGGCTGGACGCAGGAAGGTCATCCGAGTCAGCCGAGCGATGGGCTCATACGGCAGCGCCAGATGGATTTTTTACTTTTTTGACATGTATTTTCCTGGCTTCGGCCTTCCTGATGTACAAGCGGGTTATTTGAATAAAAGAAAAGAGCCTTTTGTTTTATCTCATGCCGTTTGCACAATGCTCAATATTCAGAAGTAGAACTTGTGTAATGTAGTCGCGTTCCAGGTCCGAGGGATGAGCTCTCCTTCCATCGTGGATAGACGGTATGCTCCTTTTCCGAGCGTCTCGACCACTCGGTAGGGGCCTTCCCAATTAGGGGATAACTTGCCTGCCGCCTCAAGTGGTCGAGAGGCTTCGGCTTTCCTGAGGACGAAGTCTCCCGATTGAAAGTGTCTATCTCGGACCTTGGCTTTGTAGTATCGAGTGAGGCGGCGTCGGTATTCCGTTGCTCGGATGCTAGCAATCTCTCAGACTTCATCTGCTAGGTCGAGGTTTTCGAGCAGTTTCTGGTCGTTTGCCTCGGATGAGAAGTATATGACTCAGAGGGAGGGGTTGCCAATCTCCAACGGGATCACGGCCTCGATACCGTATACCAGCTGAAAGGGGCTTTCACCAGTTGCCATTCTGGGAGTCATTCTGTGTGACCAAAGTACGTTCTGCAATTCCTCAAGCCAGCTGCCCTTGGCTTTGCCGAGCCTAGTCTTGATGTCTTTTAAGATAGTCTTATTGGCATTTTTGACCAGCCCGTTAGCCTGAGGGTGGGCGACCGAGGTGAAGTGATTGTGAATGCCTAGGTCGGCACATCTGTCTCAGAAATAACGAGAATCAAATTGCCGACCATTATCGCTTACTATCACCCGGGGGATGCCGAAATGACAAATGATCGACTTCCAGATGAAATTCCAGACGACTGTCTCGGTGATCCTTGCTGTGGCTTTGGCCTCGATCCACTTAGTGAAGTAATCGATGGCGAACATAATGAACTTCTTCTGGGCCTGGGCCGTGGGGAATGGCCCGAGGATGTCGATTCCCCAGCGAGCGAAAGGATAAGGCTCAGCTAGGGTGACGAGCTCTGTTGCTGGCTGATGGACCAAGTGGTCAAATCGTTGGCACCGGTCACAGTGTTGTGTGTAGGTCGAGCAGTCGCGCTGTAGAGTGGGCCACCAGTAACCTAGCTGTAGCAAGATCCTGGCGAGCGACCTACCTCCTAAATGCGCTCCGCACAGACCTTCGTGAACTTCTTCGATCGCTCGGTTGGCTTCGTCGGTGCTGAGGCACTTCAAGAGAGGACCGGAGAAGGATCTCCGGTAGAGAGCGCCATCCAGAGTGACGAACCGCCGAGCTTGGTACTTCAATCTTCGGGCTTCCTGAGGGTCGGGAGGCTCTTGAGAGTCTTGAAGCCACGACAGATAGGGGGTACGCCAGTCGCTTGGGGAGGCCGAGTCACAGCTAGGAGCTCCAAATCGATGCTCGGCCGCTCTAGCTCTTCGAGAAGGACCGATCGAGTGCCCTCGGGGTCAAGAGAGGAGGCCAGCCGAGAGAGGGCATCCGCCCGGGAGTTTTTCTCTCGAGCTATTTGGACTACCTCAAAACTCTTGAACTGTTGTGCCACTGTCTTGACTAGCTGGAGGTATTTGATCATCGGTGCTTCTAGAGCTTCATAACTGCCGTTGACCTGGCTAGCGACCAGTTGGCAGTCAGTGTGAATCCTGACTCACTCAGCCCCTAACCGACGGGCCATGCGGGCTCCCGATATGAGGGCCTCATACTCGGAAGCGTTGTTAGATGCTTGGAAGTTGAACTTCAGGGCGTACTGTAGCTCTGCTCCTTCGGGGGACTTCAGGAGGATCCCGGCGCCGCTCCCGACTGAGTTGGAGGATCCATCGATGAATAGTTCCCAGGTCGGCCCGGGCGCGGACGAAGATCTTTCTTCAGTCGGGGTGGTGCTCTCGGCGATGAAGTCACCGAGCGCCTGGCCTTTGATAGCCGAGCGAGGCTGATACGATATATCGTAGGCCCCGAGCATGATGGCCCACTTGACGAGGCGTCCAGAGGCTTCAGGGTGAGCAAGGATTCTCTTCAATGGTTCGCTGGTCAGCACGGTGATGGAGTGCCTTTGGAAATAGGGTCGGAGGCGCTTGGCCGAGGTAACCAACGCTAGCACGAGTCTCTCGGTTGCGGGGTACCTTCTTTCGGCCTCGTTGAGCACCTTGCTGGTGTAGTAGACCGGTCTCTCGACTCTCGAGTCATTTCTGACTAGGACCGAGCTAACTGTAGATGGAGTCGCCGAGAGATAGAGATGCAAGGTTTCGCCTGATACGGGCTTGGAAAGCACCGGTGGCGAAGCCAGGAACTTCTTAAGCTCGGTGAACGCTTTTTGGCATTCCTCGTCCCACGCGAATGTAGCAGATGCCATTTTAGGCCCCCTCAACAGTTTGAAGAAGGGTAGGCATCATTCAGCCGCGTAGGACAGGAATCTGCTGAGCGTGGCAATGCGCCCGATAAGGCATTGAACGTCTTTGATGCAGGTGGGTGGGTGCATGTCCAGGATGGCCTGGACCTTGTCGGGATTGGCCTCGATCCCACGTTGGGTGACTAAGAAGCCCAAGAATTTCCCGAACCTTACTCCGAAGGCGCACTTGGCAGGATTGAGCTTCATGTTGTACTTCAGGAGGGTGTCGAAGGTTTCCGCTAGGTCGGCGAAGTGGTCCTCGGCCTTGGGGGTCTTCAAGAGCATGTCATCAATATAGGCCTCGACGTTCCGACCGAGCTGTCCCTCGAACATATGATTGACCAGCCTCTGGTACGTGGCTCCAGCGTTCTTCAACCCGAAAGGCATCCGGGTGTAACAGTGTACGCCGAAGTTGGTGATAAAGGCGGTCTTCTCGATGTCTTCGGGGTGCATTCTGATCTAATGGTAACCTGAATAGGCATCCAGGAAGCTGAGTATCTCGTTGCCCAAGGATGAGTCAACCAGTTGGTTGATGCTCGGTAATGGATAGCAGTCCTTTGGAGTAGCCTTATTCAAGTCGGTGAAGTCCACGCACATTCACCACTTTCCCGAAGCTTTTGGCACCAGGACGACGTTAGCCAGCCACGTCGGGTACAGGACTGGTCTAAAAAGACCAGTCTTTTGCCCCTTGGTGACTTGCTCCTTGATAATCGCCTGCTTCTCTGGCGCGTGCTTCCTTCTACGTTGTTGTACGGGCTTCATGGTTGGGTCGAGGTTGAGCTTATGCATCACCGTTTCTTCCGGTATCCCAGGGAGTTGATCATCAGACCATGCGAAGACCCGGATGTACGCGGAAAGAAACTCTTTGTATTGTTGTTGGACTCCAGATGTTAGGTCGGCTCTGATCTTTACTCCTAGGGTCGGGTCATCGTTTAGGAAAACCGCTAGCAATTCACCTCCAGGCTCGGCGGTTGCGGATTTTTCCTCGACTTCCCGGGGGCCCTTGTTCTTCCCGTCCGGTCTTGTGGCTTCAACCGAGATATTGTAGCACCTTCTGGCCATAGCCTGGTTCCCTCGGACTTCCCCCAACCCATTTTTGGTGGGGAACATCATCTTTTGGTGATAGGTAGAAGGCACCGCTTTCGTTCGGCTGAGGATTCTCCGGCCGAAGATTGTATTGTATGCTATCATACCTTTGATCACTATGAAGTCCACCATGACCGTAACGGTTTTGGGTGGGGTGCCGAGAGTAACCGACAAGCTTAAAGCTCCCTCGGGATAAGTGGCCTGGCCATTGAACCCGCAAAGAGGGGTTCGGATCGGGCGGAGTCTAGATGGATCCTCCCCCATCTTAAGGAAACATTCATAGGATAATACATCAGGGGAACTTCCATTGTCAACTAGAATCCTATCTACGTTACAATGGTTTATTGTGGCCGATATGACAAGGGCGTCGTCATGCGGGGTGCTTAGCCCTTCCAGGTCTTGGTCGGAGAAGACTATGACCTGGGGCTCACTCGGCGGGGCCCTGGGAGGCTCGATGGCTCAGCTCGCCCGCTCAGCATGACGCTTCCTTCCTCGGCCGCTGTCTCCTCCTGATGCAGCTCCTCCGGCGATGACGTTGATGTGGACCCCTTGGGGGGCGTTGTCAATTTCCTCTGGGGTGCCTCGGTCTTCTTTGTGCCCGGCCACGAAACGGGAGAGGTGCCCCTGACGAATGAGACGCTTGATCTCATCCTGGAGCTGATGGCAGTCGCCGGTGTGATGTCCGTGGTCGCTGTGGAATAGGCAATGCTTGCTGCGACTGCGGTTCTTTGACCTCCTTGGCTCGGGTTGGGGGAGGAGGCCCGAGCCTTTGATGTCCTCGTAGATCTCGTAAATCAGAGTGGTTAAGGGGGTGTGCCGCTCGTACTTCCGTGACGGTTCCTTGCATTCCCCGTCTTGGTTCCGCCTTTTCCCCGGACCCGAGTTTGGCTCGAGTGCCCGCTTCTTGTCCCCCTCCCGACCCGAGCCGGTTGCGTCTCGGCATGTGCTGAGCACTTCTTCGCACTCGGCATGGCGCAATGCCAGAGTCACTAGGGCAGCAAGGGTCAAGGGAGGGTGGAGGACAAGCTCGCGACGGAGGTTCTCGTCGCGGGTGCCCCCGGTCAGCGCGGTTATGGCCGAGGCGACGTCCAGGCGGGGGATCCTCAGGGCTTCCGATTTGAATCGGGTAATGTAAGCCCGAAGTTTCTCCCCTTGTGCCTATTTGAGGGCCAAAAGCCTCACTACCGACCTTGGGGGATCGCTGCCGGTGAAACTCTCCTTGAATACTCGCCCGAATTGCTTGAAGTCCCGGATGGATCCGGGGGCGAGGGCCCGGAACCATGCTTGGGCGCCTTGGACCAAGGTGGTCACAAAGGCTGGACATTTGATGGCGTCGGACGCTCCATGAAGGGTCATCAGGGCATCGAAGCTGTCGAAGTGATCGGCCGGGTCACCCTGGCCGTCATAGAGCTTGAAGGCCAGGATGGAGGTTCTAGAAGATACCACTGCCTTCAAGATATAGTCGGAGAACGGGGATTTCTCCTTGTCCTCCGCGGAGGAGTCCTTCTGCAGGGCGCGTAGGGCGCGCTCCTGCTCTGTGAAACGCCTCTCGAATTCTCGCAGTCAGAGGGATAGCTCCGGCTACCGCTGCGCCGTCGGGCTGGGGGGGCTGTATTGGCGTTCCCCAGGGACTTTGGTCTCTGGGTTCGGACGGCGTGCCCCAGGTTTTCCATTCTTCGGCATGGATGAGGCCTCCTGCTCTGGAGGGGGGGCTTGTGAAGGTCCTCCTGACCTGTTACGGATGACCTACTGGCCCCGGAGGGTGAAGCGGCCTCCGGCGGTGTGCTGGGACACGTTCTTGCGGGGAGGGCTCTCCGGAGGGGCGCGTGACCTTCCATCCCTGGCCGCCTGGGTCCTCGTGAGTTCCACGAGGACGTCCAGTTTTGCGTTGAGGGCTTGGAAGGCGTCAGCGCCGCCGTTAAGCGGCAGCCCTACCGCCGCGGGGGGAGGGGGCGGTCCGTCGGCAGGAGTGCTAGCACCGGAGGGGGGGTTTTGGGAGGCTTGAGAGGGGCCTTCCCCCGCTGCCACCATGGCCTTTCCCTTGTCGCCGGCGGACCTCCTCCCTGAACTTCTTCTCACCATACTGGCTCTTTGGTCGTTTCCCAAAGACGGCGCCAGATGAAGGGGCGTGATCTCGCGCGACTCCTGAGCTGGGAGGATGATCATCGAACTGTGAACTGTAGAGAAAGGGAAACGGATCAGGGGGCCCAGGGATGGTTCTCTGGGGAAAACGCTTAAGTCAGTAGAGCAATGGTGGAAGATAGGGAGGGAGGTAGAAAGAGGTGCACAAGATCCCCCAACACCAAGGTGGTGAAGTGGTTCCTGCTCAGGGGATTTTAGGTGTGTATTGCCCTTACCTTTCACTGGAGGGAGTCCCTGGTTTATATAGTGTGCTCACCTTATGAGTCCCGTAAGCTGAGGAGTTTCAGGCGGGAGTTACGTCCTCATCATGGGATCTTTAAGTCCCCATCGTGGGATCTTCATAGCCTTGAGGGATCATCGGTCTCTTATCCTCATAAACTCCTGCTCACAAAGGGCTCTCAACGGCAGCGTGGATAAGCAGTCATCGGTCGGTCTGAGCATAAAAGGTGCCAACCCTGTCCGGGCGATAGGCATAGCTCAGATGAAGATAGGTCGGAGTGGGCGCTGGGCGCTTGCCTCTATCCCGATGAGGGGATAACACGGGCATGGGTCTTCCTCCGTTCTGACCGTCACTCGGGCCTTCCGAGCCTAAGGGCCGCCGAGGAAGGATGGGATCCCGAGTAATCTTATTGGGCTTTTTAGCCTAAGTGGGCCCTATGGGGCTGTCACTTGGATGAGCTGAGCCTCATTTGGTCCTGATGGACCTAATTTGGCTACTCTTAGATGGGTTACAGAAATCCCCCTCTCCAATATATATATATATATATATATATATATATATATATATATAATGTGTAACTTTTACTCATATCTTTAAAAATCTATATCTACTAAACTATTTAAAATAAAATTATAATATATACATTTTTGGAATCCTTAGGTTTTTCTCTTCATTATCATATATTTAGTTTCGATAATTTATTTTATTTGAAAAATATTACTATTCATCGTGATTAAATTAAAAAAACTACTTATCATGTTTAAATCCTAGAAAATTCATATCTTATGATCAAAGTCGGTGAAAATTACAATATATATATATAGTCATGATCCTTGTAAATTTCCATTAATTACCAGGTAATTAGTTCTAAAAATAGTATCCATACTTTTAAAGAGATGTTATTTTTTAAATTATTAGATTAAATAGAAATTAAGATATGAATTGACACCTACCTGCATGGACGCGATTTATTTTTCTCGAGATTTGATCTATACCGTGGATCATATTGGCACTACGTCTCAGTCCGTAGACACAGTCCTACGTTTCACGTTGGTTTTCCGATAGACCCTCAACTCTCGGTGACATACGAGCTCTCCGTTAGACATCCTGTTCTTTCGGACTAGCAAGTTAGTCATTGGGACCTCCGTAAGTCTCCTCGTAGCCTTGGATTCCCTCAAGGCTGATTTAGCTGGTTGTACCACAAGAACCCTGGAACCCTGTTAGTCATGTCACTCTAAAGAAAACCTGACACCCGGCCCTCATAGAATGCTGTTATGGCGTTTGTGTGAGAGATATGTCTCTATCTGACTTATAAAGTGCTAATTTGATTAACGACTACATTGGTTATCGATGTTTTCTATCATGAGGATGTTGTAGGGGTGACCTTATTGGCGGGCGCTTAGTATAAAACCAACCGTATTGTGGAGGCACCAATTCTTCAATGCTTTGTTCAGAGAATTAGTGACCACCACTGTGGGCGCGACTTCCTAAATATACGGTGCTCTGATGAGATGCCAATCTTCTAGGTTTCTCGAATTGTCTCGATTTTTTTGTGTGCCATCGTACTAGACTTGTCGAGGTCTATATTGACTCTCTTTTCAATGAAATCTACCCTATTGTCCGTACATGCTTGATCCTTGACATTCTTGGCCATTAATATGGAATTAGTCTAGACAAAATGCCAGGGGCTATGGGTCCCAATAAAATGACATTTTAAATTCTACGGGTCCTGATATGACCCTATTGGGCGAGGCAAAGTCCAAACATTTACCGGTATACGATGATCGAGTGCTAGCATTCACCACCTATAGTTGTCTATAACTTATTTCCATGAGAGGCGGTCATATCTTCATGATTTCCCCTTAGCGCATTGGCTAATCCTATGTAGTGCTAGATGTGCAAAAGCTCATGTGATAGTGATGATCGGGAGCAATTGCCATCATAGTGCACCCTTCTACAACTTATTGTTCATCATGATAAGATCTTGAATTACCTTATTAGAGGGGCTATCGTATTATCATGACTTCCCCTTAGTGTCTTGGCAAACTCTATATAGTGCTAGTAGAAGTGATTGACTTACTTCTATATTGTTCATCGTGAATGTTCTTGAACTACCTTAATGCTAGTACTCGTTATCCTGCCACAATAGTTCACGATATGTTTATCTAATTGATCTCATATCTCTTGATTGTCCTTATAGTTCTTATTTTTATCTCGTGCCATTATAACTCTTGATTTCTTATACTTTGCATGAGTTGCATGAGCATGTTAACAAGTAATTCACTTAAAGCTTGCTTGGAGCTTGAGATATTAAGTCCTACTGAGCATTAGCTCACCCTGCGTATTCCAATGTTTTTCAGGTGATGACCTTAGTGATGACGAGATCGAACATGATGGGCAAGGGCAAGAGTGAAGAGAACTCTAACATCTAGATGAACCGTCTAGTCTGGTTATCTTGCGTCTTATGTCTCATTGTAATTTTCCTTTATTGAGTCTTTTCAACTTATATTTGAAATGAAATTTGTTATTTTGTCCAAATTGTGTTTTGTGGAATGGCTATGCTCTGATCGACTTGACTGTTTAATTGTCACGTTCCGAGCAAATGACACGTTCCGCTGCTATCGGTTCAGGACGTGAGAGAAGGTGGTATCAGAGCCTAGGCTTTCTAAATCCCTAGGTCATTATGTCCAAGTTGTAGTTTGAGTCATTTTTGTCGGTTATCCTATAGGAATCCCGTGAGATTTGGGTAGAGCTATGGGCTAACTAATAAAATATGTTTTATCTATGTTAGATTAATATCAAGATATGAGTAATCATTAATTTAAAACTTGCCTTGTAGGCTATTAATGGTTGCTGAGCGAGCTCAATAGAGAGAGATGCAACGCACCGTACAACGATTAACACAAGCTTTACAACAAGTTGCACAAGGAGGAGCACGACATGGTGCCGGGGATTTGCATAGGAAGTTTCAAAAGATGAATCCCTCGAAGTTTAGTGGGTCTACTGACCCGGACGAAGCAGAGAATTGGATGCAAGAAATAGAGTGAACCTTCAAAGTGATGCAATGCACCGACGAAGAGAAGGTACTATTAGGGACTTATCAACTAGAAAAGGATGCTCGAGTATGGTGAGGATCCGTAGAAGCAATTTTACACAACGATCAAGTGACTTGGGACGAGTTCTTAGAACACTTCAATGAGAAGTATTTCTCGGAATGGATTCGTGAAAAGAAGGCTATGGAGTTTGCGGCCTTGAAACAACGTAGTTTATCTGTAGCAGAGTACGAGTCGAAGTTTTCTAGATTAGCTCGGTATGCACCACACTTAGTTTATACGGAGGAAATGAGAGCAAAAAGATTCATGGATGGCTTGAAGGTAGAACTTATTCCTCAATTAGCTATGCTAGAAATCCAAATATATACGGAGGTGGTTTGGAAAGCAAAACTCTTGGAGGATCCCATGGATATAATGGAGCGAATCAAAGGAAACATCGCCAAAAAGGAGCAAACAAATGGATCCAAGAACAAGGAAACCGTGAACGGCAAGAAGAGGTCCAATGGAGGTAATGGTTTCCGTAAGAATAAGAAACCTCGGAATGATGATCAACAAATTGTTCTGGCCAAAGGAAAATGTAAACATTGTAACAAAGGAAGGCACAATCCGGATGAGTGCTGGTATAAACTCAGGAAATGCATCCGTTGCGGAAGCGAAAATCATAAGATCGCCTATTGTCCACTCTTAAAGGAAGAAGCACCGCAAGCACTAGAAGGTAACCTTATAAACCTATCTCATCTAAAAATTTGCATGAGTCAGATATGACCTTAAGTACTTAGCATGTTATGAGAATGATCTACCTTTTAGATATGGTGATTTTACCCCACTATTATGGAAATAAAAATTCATGTGAATTTGGGGACCAAATTCTTTTAAGTGGGGGAGGGTGTAGCACCCCAAAAATTTAAATAGAGAATACATGAAAATAATCACGATTATTAGTCATAGAAAAATTTGAGAATTAAAAATTTGGATAAAGGAAAAGTGATACTAGTTATTTAGCCTAAATGATAATAAATGGGCACAAATAAAAGTATAAATAAATGACCAGGAAATAAAAATTTAATATATCCTTTTATCTATTTATGGTTTAAATTAAAGAAAATGCGACTCTAGTGTTTAGAAGGAATCACATTCCAATATATATATTTACATATATATAAAGACTTTCATAGCATCGAACCCGACTTTGATACCTGAAACAACAAAGGAAAATTAATAAAAAAAATAAAAAAATAAGGTCTATATATATAACCCACATATATGGAGGAGCCCATAAACTGATTTTTCCCTTAACTAAGTATATACTAAGCCTTACCCCATTGAGTAACCATAACCTAAACACCCCACCTACACATGTAGGAGGCCTCACGTTCATAGGCCATGATAACATTGGCCCTCAACCCCAAAACTCATGTATAACAACTCAACTCATGGAGCATATGGATACACACACACACACACACATATATATATATATATGTATGTATTAAAAACCTATAAAGCCTTAAAACCATTAACACTTATGGTGAGCATGTATAACAACCAAAACACCCAAATATGTATATATGAAGCCATGAAATCTTTTACCCCACGGCAGCTCAAAGCCACATGAGACCCATCCCTTAATAACCCAAACCCACGTATATGCATGGGCTAAATTGCTATATGGGTCTTCACCCATTCACCTATTGGAAACCCAACCCATGGTAACTATATATATAGATATATATCCATCAAACCCACCTATGTAGTTGGGGCCTAAAAGCCCATACGAGCAATACCCATCTTCAAATAACCAAAACATACACATATATCATATGGGCTTTCACTGCAACTTGTACAACCCATCCCTTCTATCTTCCATCGAAGGTCAACCCACGCTACATGTATTGAAAGCTTTAGGTTTTTCTTTTTAGAAAATAACAGGCGGCTGAGGTTAAGGCAAGGTAGAGAAATAACCGGACCTATACTAACACCTTGCTTACTTTAGGAATTCTAACACCGTTAGGATTTATTCTTCCCTATAAAAACATCCCACCACGGAACAGGCAAGGCCTGTTGATGCTGTTGTTCAAAGAGTCCTTGATGCGTGGAGTCTTCTTCCTCCTCCTTGCTATCGAGCGTGCTACCGCTAGGATTGCAGAGAACGTCCTCTTTCGGTTCTTCCACCTCTTCGTCTGCCTGTTGCATGTTAAGTGCTACTGCCGTTGCTTTGAACGTGCTGCGGTTGCTGTTGTTGGTGCAGTGAGGAAGCTAGGCTGCTTCTTCTTATTCTTCTTCCTCCGTCACTCTTTCATCTTCCATCCGTCAAAATATCGTCAAAAGGTAGGCAATCTCCCAAGCAAAAATCACCACTAAATAGCATGCTAGATGACAGTGCATGTAGATGTTCTCTATGAGCTTTCTGCTACTTATGGTTTACATTGTCTTGGTTACACGTGAACATAAACACATGGGTTAACAATTCCATAATCACGTAAATCTATGTTAAAAATTTTGGAAACGCATATTTTTGAAACCTCTATATTTTCTCTTAATTTGTCATGCCTTTGTACCGTAATAGTAACTCGTTAACAATTTCAATAATTATATGGATGATTATTAACGTAACACGGCGGACACTATAGCAGCTATTTAGAATTATTAGCTTTAATAACTTGTTAGTGGACGTCGGAGTCTCCTTTGGCCATGAAATTTTACAGGGATGTTATTGGGATAGTTGTCGAGGTAGTGGGGTTGGTACCTCCATTTTTCGATCCTCCTAACCCAAAGTAGCCCTCCTCTTGAGTAAAAATATTTTTGAACATCTGATTAGGTAGAGTTTTTTTAGCCCTTCATTTTGATATATAGATTGCGTGATTCCGATGTGTATACCTCAATAACGGAAGTTTCAAATATTTCTAAACTATTAATTCATGAAATAACGACCGTATGCACGGTCGTTGTTGTTCGTATATATATATATATATATATATATATATATATATATATATATATATAATGTGTAACGTTTACTCATATCTTTAAAAATCTTTATCTACTAAACTATTTAAAATAAAATTATAATATATATAACTTTTGAATTCTTAAGTTTTTCTCTTAATTATCATATATTTAGTTTCGACAATTTATTTTATTTGAAAAATATTACTATTCATCATGATTAAATTAAAAAAAACTACTTATCATGTTTAAATCCTAGAAAATTCATATCTTATGATCAAAGTCGGTGAAAATTACAATATATATATATAGTCATGATCCTTGTAAATTTCCATTAATTACCATGTAATTAGTTCTAAAAATAGTATCCATACTTTTAAAGAGATGTTATTTTCTAAATTATTAGATTAAAGAGAAATTAAGATATGAATTGACACCTACCTGCATGGACGCGATTTATTTTTCTCGAGATTTGATCTGTACCGTTGATCATATTGGCACTACGTCTCAGTCCGTAGACACAGTCCTACGTTTCACGTTAGTTTCCCGATAGACCCTCAACTCTCGGTGACATACGAGCTCTCTGTTGGACATCTCGTTCCTTCGGACTGGTAAGTTAGTCATTGGGTCCTCCGTAAGTCTCCTCGTAGCCTTGGATTTCCTCAAGACCGATTGAGCTGATTGTACCACAAGAACCTTGGAACCCTGTTAGTCATGTCACTCTAAAGAAAACATGACACCCGGCCCTCATAGAACACTGTTATGGCGTTTATGTGAGAGATATGTCTCAATCTGACTTATAAAGTGCTAATTTGATTAGCGACTGCATTGGTTATCGCCGTTTTCTGTCGTGAGCATGTTAAAGGGGTGACCTTATTGGCGGGCGCTTAGTATAAAAGCAACTGTATTGTGGAGGCACCAATTCTTCAATGCTTTGTTCAGAGAATGAGTGACCACCACTGTGGGCGTGACTTCCTAAATATACGGTGCTCTGACGAGATGCCAATCTCCCAGGTTTCCCGAATTATCTCAGTTTTTTTGTGTGCCATCGTACTAGACTTGTCAAGGTCTATCTTGAATCTTTGTTCATTGAAATCTACCCTATTGTTCGTACATGCTCGATCCTTGAAATTCTTGGCCATTAATATGGAATTAGTCTAGACAAAATGTCAGGGGCTATGGGTCCCAATAAAATTACATTTTAAATGCTACGGGTCCTGATCTGACCCTATTGGGCGAGGCAATGTCCAAACGTTTACCAGTATACGATGGTTGAGTGCTGGCATTCACCACCTATAGTTGTCTATAACTTATTTCCATGTGCGGCGGTCATATCTTCATGATTTCCCCTTAGCGCATTGGCCAATCCTATGTAGTGCTAGATGTGCAAAAGCTCACGTGATAGTGATAATCAAGAGCAATTGCCATCATAGTGCACCCTTCCACAACTTACTATTCATCATGATAAGATCTTGAATTGCCTTATTAGAGGGACTATCGTATTATCGTGACTTCCCCTTAGTGTCTTGGCAAACTCTATATAGTGCTAGTAGAAATGATTGACTTACTTCTATATTGTTCATCGTGAATGTTCTTGAACTACCTTAATGTTAGTACTCGTTATCCTACCACAATAGTTCGTGATATGTTTATCTAATTGATCTCATATCTCTTGATTGTCCTTATAGTTCTTGTTTTTATCTCGTGCCGTTATAACTCTTGATTTCTTATACTTTGCATGAGTTGCATGAGCATGTTAACAAGTAATTCACTTAAAACTTGCTTGGAGCTTGAGATATTAAGTCCTACTGAGCGTTCACTCACCCTGCGTATTCTAATATTTTTCAGGTGATGCCCTTAGTGATGACGAGACCGAACATGATGGGCAAGGGCAAGAGTGAAGAGAACTCTGACATCTAGATGAACCGTCTAGTCTGGTTATCTTGCGTCTTATGTCTCATTGTAATTTTCCTTTATTAAGTCTTTTCAACTTATATTTGAAATAAAATTTGTTATTTTGTCCAAATTGTGTTTTATGGAATGGCTATGCTCTGATCGACTTGACTATTTAACTGTCACGTTCCGAACAAATGACACGTTCCGCTGCTATCGGTTCAGGACGTGACAAAAGGTGGTATCAGAGTCTAGGCTTTCTAAATCCCTAGGTCATTATGTCCAAGTTGTAGTTTGAGTCATTTTTGTCGGTTATCCTATAAGAATCCCGTGAGATTTGGGTAGAGCTATGGGCTAACTAATAAAATATGTTTTATCTACGCTAGATTAATATCAAAATACGACTAATCATTAATTTAAAACTTGCCTTGTAGGCTATTAATGGCTGCTGAGCGAGCTCAATAGAGAGAGATGCAATGCACCGTACAAGGATTAACACAAGCTTTACAACAAGTTGCACAAGGAGGAGCACGACATGGTGCCGGGGATTTGCATAGGAAGTTTCAAAAGATGAATCCCCCGAAGTTTAGAGGGTCTACTGACCCGGACGAAGCAGAGAATTGGGTGCAAGAAATAGAGAGAATCTTCAAAGTGATGCAATGCACCGACGAAGAGAATGTACTATTAGGGACTTATCAACTAGAAAAGGATGCTCGAGTATGGTGGGGATCCGTAGAAGTAATTTTGCCCAACGATCAAGTGACTTGGGACGAGTTCTTATAACACTTCAATGAGAAGTATTTCTCGGAACGGATTCGTGAAAAGAAGGCTATGGAGTTTGCGGCCTTGAAACAACGTATTTTATCTGTAGCAGAGTACGTGTGGAAGTTTTCTAGATTAGCTTGGTATGCACCACACTTAGTTTATACG
Source organism: Amorphophallus konjac (assembly GCA_022559845.1). Classification (NCBI taxonomy): domain Eukaryota; kingdom Viridiplantae; phylum Streptophyta; class Magnoliopsida; order Alismatales; family Araceae; genus Amorphophallus; species Amorphophallus konjac. The sequence goes on along the minus strand of CM040122.1, from coordinate 221,418,670 downwards.
GAGGAAATGAGAGCAAAAAGATTCATGGATGGCTTGAAGGTATAACTTATTCTTCAATTAGCTATGCTAGAAATCCAAATATATACGGAGATGGTTAGGAAAGCACAACTCTTGGAGGATGTCATGGATATGATGGAGGGAATCAAATGAAAGATCGCCAAAAAGGAACAAGCAAATGGATCCAAGAACAAGGAAACCATGAACGGCAAGAAGAGGTCCAATGGAGGTAACGGTTTCTGTAAGAATAAGAAAACTCGGAATGATGATCAACAAATTGTTCTGGCCAAAGGAAAATGCAAACATTGTAACAAAGGAACGCACAATCCGGATAAGTGTTGGTATAAACTCGGGAAATGCATCCATTGCGGAAGCGAAAATCATAAGATCGCCCATTGTCCACTCTTAAAGGAAGAAGCACCGCAAGCACTAGAAGGTAACCTTATAAACCTATTTCATCTAAAAATTTGCATAATTTGCATGAGTCAGATATGACCTTAAGTACTTAGCATGCTATGAGAATGATCTACCTTTTAGATATGGTGATTTTACCCCACTATTATGGAAAGAAAAATTTATGTGAATTTGGGAACCAAATTCTTTTAAGTGGGGGAGGGTGTAGCACCCCAAAAATTTAAATAGAGAATACATGAAAATAATCATGATTATTAGTCATAGAAAATTTTGAGAATTAAAAAGTTGGATAAAGGAAAAGTGATACTAGTTATTTAGCCTAAATGGTAATAAATGGGCACAAATAAAAGTATAAATAAATGACCAAGAAATAAAAATTTAATATATCCTTTTATCTATTTATGGTTTAAATTAAATAAAATGCGACTCTAGTATTTAGAAGGAATCTCATTCCAAAAAATATATTTACATATATATAAAGACTTTCATAGCATCGAACCTGACTCTGATACCTAAAACAATAAAGGGAAATTAATAAAAAAGATAAATGAATAAAGAAAATAAGGTCTATATATATAACCCACATATATGGAGAAGCCCATAAACTTATTTTTCCCTTAACTAAGTATATACTAAGCCTTACCTCATTAAGTAACCATAACCTAAACACCCCACCTACACATGTAGGAGGCCTCATGTTCATGGGCCATGATAACATTGGCCCTCAACCCCAAAACCCATGTATAACAACTCAACTCATGGAGCATATGGATATATATATATATATATATATATGTATGTATTAAAAACCTATAAAGCCTTAAAACCATTAACACTTATGGTGAGCCTGTATAACAACCAAAACACCCAAATATGTATATATGAAGCCATGAAATCTTTTACCCCACATCAGCTCAAAGTCACATGAGACCCATCTCTTAATAACCCAAACCCACATATATGCATGGGTTAAATTCCTATATGGGTCTTCACCCATTCACCTATTGGAAACCCAACCCATGGTAACTATATACATAAATATATATCCATCAAACTCACCTATGTAGTTGGGGCCTAAAAGCCCATACGAGCAATACCCATCTTCAAATAACCAAAACATACACATATATCATATGGGCTTTCACTGCGACTTGTACAACCCATCCCTTCTTTTTGCCATCGAAGGTCAAGCCACGCTGCATGTATTGCAAGCTTTAGGTTTTTATTTTTAGAAAATAACAGGCGGCTGAGGTTAAGGCAAGGTGGAGGAATAACCGGACCTATACTAACACCTTGCTTACTTTAGGAATTCTAACACCGTTAGGATTTATTCTTCCCTATAAAAACATCCCACCACCGAACAGGCAAGGCCTGTTGATGCTACTGTTCAAAGAGTCCTTGCTGCGTGGAGTCTTCTTCCTCCTCCTTGCTGTCGAGCGTGCTACCGCTAGGATTGCAGAGAACGTCCTCTTTCGGTTCTTCCACCTCTTCGTCCGCTTGTTGCATGTTAAGTGTTGCTGTCGTTGCTTTGAACGTGCTGCGGTTGCTGTTGTTGGTGCAGTGAGGAAGCTAGGCTGCTTCTTCTTATTCTTCTTCCTCCGCCGCTCTTTCTTCTCTATGAGCTTTCTGCTACTTATGGTTTACATTATCTTGGTTACACGTGAACATAAACACATGGGTTAACAATTTTATAATCACGCAAATCTATGTTAAAAATCTTGGATACGCATATTTTTGAAACTTCTATATTTTCTCTTAATTTGTCATGCCTTTGTACCGTAATATTAACTAGTTAACAATTTCAATAATTATATGGATGATTATTAACGTAACAAGGCGGACACTATAGCAGTTATTTAGAGTTATTAGCTTTAATAACTTGTTAGTGGACGTCGGAGTCTCCTTTGGCCATAAAATTTTACAGGGATGTTATTGGGATAGTGGTCGAGGTAGTGGGGTTGGTACCTCTGTTTTCCGATCCTCCTAACCCAAAGTAGCCCTCCTCTTGAGTAAAAATATTTTTGAACATCTGATTAGGTAGAGTTTTTTGAGCCCTTCATTTTGATATATAGCTTGCGCGATTCCGATGTGTATACCTCAATAACGGAAGTTTCAAAGATTTCTAAACTATTAATTCATGAAATAACGATCGTATGCGCGGTCGTTGTTGTTCGTGTATATATATATATATATATATATATATATATATATGTAACGTTTACTCATATCTTTAAAAATCTATATCTACTGAACTATTTAAAATAAAATTATAATATATATAACTTTTGAATTCTTAAGTTTTTCTCTTAATTATCATATATTTAGGTCCGACAATTTATTTTATTTGAAAAATATTACTGTTCATCATGATTAAATTAAAAAAAACTACTTATCATGTTTAAATCCTAAAAAATTCATATCTTATGATCAAAGTCGGTGAAAATTACAATATATATATATAGTCATGATCCTTGTAAATTTATATTAATTACCATGTAATTAGTTCTAAAAATAGTATCCATACTTTTAAAGAGATGTTATTTTCTAAATTATTAGATTAAATAGAAATTAAGATATGAATTGACACCTACCTGCATGGACGTGATTTATTTTTCTCGAGATTTGATCTGTACCGTGGATCATATTGGCACTACGTCTCAGTCCATAGACACAGTCCTACGTTTCACGTTAGTTTCCCGATAGACCCTCAACTCTCGGTGACATACGAGCTCTTCGTTAGACATCCCGTTCCCTTGGACTGGCAAGTTAGTCATTGTGACCTCCGTAAGTCTCCTCGTAGCCTTGGATTCCCTCAAGGTCGATTGAGCTAGTTGTACCAAAAGAACCCTAGAACCCTGTTAGTCATGTCACTCTAAAGAAAACATGACACCCGGCCCTCATAGAACGCTGTTATGGCGTTTATGTGAGAGATATGTCTCAATCTGACTTATAAAGTGCTAATTTGATTAGCGACTACATTTGTTATCGCCGTTTTCTGTCGTGAGCATGTTGAAGGGGTGACCTTATTGGCAGGCACTTAGTATAAAAGTAACAGTATTGTGGAGGCACCAATTCTTCAATGCTTTGTTCAGAGAATGAGTGACCACCACTGTGGGCGCGACTTCCTAAATATATTGTCCTCTGACGAGATGCCAATCTCCCAGGTTTCTCGAATTGTCTGGATTTTTTGTGTGCCATCGTACTAGACTTGTCGAGGTCTATCTTGAATCTCTGTTCAATGAAATCTACCCTATTGTTCGTACGTGCTTGATACATGAAATTCTTGGCCATTAATATGGAATTAGTCTAGACAAAATGTCAGGGGCTATGGGTCCCAATAAAATGATATTTTAAATGCTACGGGTCCTGATCTGACCCTATTGGGGGAGGCAAAGTCCAAACGTTTACCGGTAAACGATGATTGAGTGCTGGCATTCACCACCTATAGTTGTCTATAACTTATTTCCATGAGGGGCGGTCATATCTTCATGATTTCCCCTTAGCGCATTGGCCAATCCTATGTAGTGCTAGATGTGCAAAAGCTCACGTGATAGTGATGATCGGGAGCAATTGCCATCATAGTGCACCCTTCCACAACTTATTGTTCATCATGATAAGATCTTGAATTACCTTATTAGAGGGGCTATCGTATTATCGTGACTTCCCCTTAGTGTCTTGGCAAACTCTATATAGTGCTAGTAGAAGTGATTGACTTACTTCTATATTGTTCATCGTGAATGTTCTTGAACTACCTTAATGCTAGTACTCGTTATCTTGCCACAATAGTTCGTGATATGTTTATCTAATTGATCTCATATCTCTTGATTGTCCTTATAGTTCTTGTTTTTATCTCGTGCCGTTATAACTCTTGATTTCTTATACTTTGCATGAGTTGCATGAGCATGTTAACAAGTAATTCACTTAAAACTTGTTTGGAGCTTGAGATATTAAGTCCTACTGAGCGTTCGCTCACCCTGCGTATTCCAATATTTTTCAGGTGATGACCTTAGTGATGACGAGACCGAACATGATGGGCATGGGAAATAGTGAAGAGAACTCTGACATCTACATGAACCATCTAGTCTGGTTATCTTGCATCTTATGTCTCATTGTAATTTTCCTTTATTGAGTCTTTTCAACGTATATTTGAAATGAAATTTGTTATTTTGTCCAAATTGTGTTTTGTGGAATGGCTATGCTCTGATCGACTTGACTGTTTAACTGCCACGTTCCGAGCAAATGACACGTTCCGCTGCTATCGGTTTGGGACGTGACAGAAGGTGGTATCAGAGCCTAGGCTTTCTAAATCCCTAGGTCATTATGTCCAAGTTGTAGTTTGAGTCATTTTTGTCGGTTATCATATAGGAATCTCGTGAGATTAGGGTAGAGCTATGGGCTAACTAATAAAATATGTTTTATCTACGTTAGATTAATATTAAGATATGAGTAATCATTAATTTAAAACTTATCTTGTAGGCTATTAATGGCTACTGAGCGAGCTCAATGGAGAGAGATGCAACGCACCGTACAAGGATTAACACAAGCTTTACAACAAGTTGCACAAGGAGGAGCACGACATGGTGCCGGGGATTTGCATAGGAAGTTTCAAAAGATGAATCCCCCGAAGTTTAGAGGGTCTACTGACCCGGACGAAGTAGAGAATTGGGTGCAAGAAATAGAGAGAACCTTCAAAGTGATGCAATGCACCGATGAAGAGAAGGTACTATTAGGGACTTATCAACTAGAAAAGGATGCTCGAGTATGGTGGGGATCCGTAGAAGTAATTTTGCCCAACGATCAAGTGACTTGGGACGAGTTCTTAGAACACTTCAATGAGAAGTATTTCTCGGAACGGATTCGTGAAAAGAAGGCTATGGAGTTTGCGGCCTTGAAACAACGTAGTTTATCTATAGCAGAGTACGAGTGGAAGTTTTCTAGATTAGCTTGGTATGCCCCACACTTAGTGTATATGGAGGAAATGAGAGAAAAAAGATTCATGGATGGCTTGAAGGTATAACTTATTCTTCAATTAGCTATGCTAGAAATCAAATATATACGGAGATGGTTAGGATAGCACAACTCTTGGAGGATGCCATGGATATGATGGAGTGAATCAAAGGAAAGATCGCCAAAAAGGAACAAGCAAATGAATCCAAGAACAAGGAAACCGTGAACGGCAAGAAGAGGTCCAATGGAGGTAACGGTTTCCGTAAGAATAAGAAACCTCGGAATGATGATCAACAAATTGTTCTGGCCAAAGGAAAATGCAAACATTGTAACAAAGGAAGGCACAATCCGGATAAGTGTTCGTATAAACTCGGGAAATACATCCGTTAAGGAATCGAAAATCATAAGATCGCCCATTATCCACTCTTAATGGAAGAAGCACCGCAAGCACTAGAAGGTAACCTTATAAACCTATCTCATCTAAAAATTTGCATGAGTCAGATATGACCTTAAGTACTTAGCATGCTATGAGAATGATCTACCTTTTAGATATGGTGATTTTACCCCACTATTATGGTAAGAAAAATTCATGTGAATTTGGGGACCAAATTCTTTTAAGTGGGGGAGGGTGTAGCACCCCGAAAATTTAAATAGAGAATACATGAAAATAATCATGATTATTAGTCATAGAAAATTTTGAGAATTAAAATTTTGGATAAAGGAAAAGTGATACTAGTTATTTAGCCTAAATGGTAATAAATGGGCACAAATAAAAGTATAAATAAATGATCAAGAAATAAAAATTTAATATATCCTTTTATCTATTTATGGTTTAAATTAAAGAAAATGCGACTCCAGTATTTAGAAGGAATCTCATTCCAAAAAATATATTTACATATATATAAAGACTTTCATAGCATCGAACCCGACTCTGATACCTGAAACAACAAAGGAAAATTAATAAAAAAGATTAATAAATAAAGAAAATAAGGTCTTTATATATAACCCACATATATAGAGGAGCCCATAAACTGATTTTTCCCTTAACTAAGTATATACTAAGCCTTACCCCATTGAGTAACCATAACCTAAACACCCCACCTACACATGTAGGAGGCCTCACGTTCATGGGCCATGATAACATTGGCCCTCAACCCCAAAACCCATGTATAACAACTCAACTCATGGAGCATATGGATATATATATATATGTATGTATGTATTAAAAACCTATAAAACCTTAAAACCATTAACACTTATGGTGAGCCTGTATAACAACCAAAACACCCAAATATGTATATATGAAGCCATGAAATCTTTTACCCCACAGCAGCTCAAAGCCACATGAGACCCATCTCTTAATAACCCAAACCCACGTATATGTGTGAGCTAAATTCCTATATGGGTCTTCACCCATTCACCTATTGGAAACCCAACCCATGGTAACTATATACATAAATATATATCCATCAAACCCACCTATGTAGTTGGGGCCTAAAAGCCCATACGAGTAATACCCATCTTCAAATAACCAAAACATACACATATATCATATGGGCTTTCACTGCGACTTGTACAACCCATCCCTTCTTTCTATCATCGAAGGTCAACCCACATTGCATTTATTGCAAGCTTTAGGTTTTTCTTTTTAGAAAATAGCAGGCGGCTGAGGTTAAGGCAAGGTGGAGGAATAACCGGACCTATACTAACACCTTGCTTACTTTAGGAATTCTAACACCGTTAGGATTTATTCTTCCCTATAAAAACATCCCACCAGCGCACAAGCAAGGCCTGTTGATGCTACTATTCTAAGAGTCCTTGCTGCGTGGAGTCTTCTTCCTCCTCCTTACTGTCGAGCGTGCTACTGCTAGGATTGCAGAGAACGTCCTCTTTCGATTCTTCCACCTCTTCGTCCGCCTGTTGCAAGTTAAGTGTTGCTGCCGTTGCTTTGAACGTGCTGCGGTTGCTGTTGTTGGTGCAGTGAGGAAGCTAGGCTGCTTCTTCTAATTCTTCTTCCTCCGCCACTCTTTCATCTTCCATCCGTCAAAATATCGTCAAAAGGTAGGCAATCTCCCAAGCAAAATTCACCACTAAATAGCATGCTAGACGACAGTGCATGTAGATGTTCTCTATGAGCTTTCTGCTACTTATGGTTTACATTGTCTTGGTTACACGTGAACATAAACACATGGGTTAACAATTTTATAATCACGTAAATCTATGTTAAAAATCTTGGATACGCATATTTTTGAAACTTCTATATTTTCTCTTAATTTGTCATGCCTTTGTATCGTAATATTAACTAGTTAACAATTTCAATAATTGTATGGATGATTATTAACGTAACAAGGTGAGCACTATAGCAATTATTTAGAGTTATTAGCTTTAATAACTTGTTAGTGGGTGTCGGAGTCTCCTTTGGCCATGAAATTTTACAGGGATGTTATTGGGATAGTGGTCGAGGTAGTGGGGTTGGTACCTCCGTTTTTCGATCCTCTTAACTCAAAGTAGCCCTCCTCTTCAGTAAAAATATTTTTGAACATCTAGTTAGGTAGAGTTTTTTGAGCCCTTCATTTTGATATATAGATTGCGCGATTCCGATGTGTATACCTAAATAACGGAAGTTTCAAAGATTTCTAAACTATTAGTTCATGAAATAACGACCGTATGCGCGGTCGTTGTTCGTTATATATATATCAAAATGAACTAACATCTAGAGTGAAGAGAGTGATGACGAGACCGAACATGATGGGCAAGGGCAAGAGTGAAGAGAACTCTAACATCTAGATGAACCGTCTAGTCTGGTTATCTTGCGTCTTATGTCTCATTGTAATTTTCCTTTATTGAGTCTTTTCAACTTATATTTGAAATGAAATTTGTTATTTTGTCCAAATTGTGTTTTGTGGAATGGCTATGCTCTGATCGACTTGACTGTTTAACTGTCACGTTCCGAGCAAATGACACGTTCCGCTGCTATCGGTTCGGGACGTGACAAACATTGTCCCGGTCATGAAGAAGGATGGAAAGGTGAGAATCTGCATTGACTTCCGGGACCTTAACCGCTCGTGTCCAAAGGACGATTTTCCCTTGCCTCACATTGATGTGTTGATTGATAACACGACATGCTATGAAACTCTCTCATTTATGGATGGATTTTTAGGTTACCGTCTGGCAGAAGAGGATCAGGAGAAGACGTCATTCAGTACACCTTGGGGAACATATTGCTATATGGTCATGCCATTTGGGTTGAAGAATGCTGGAGCTACTTATCAAAGGGCTATGATGGCCATATTTCATGACATGGTGCATGTATATTTGGAGGTGTATGTGGATGATTTGTTGGTGAAATCAAGGGCTAGGGCGGAACATCCAAAAGTTTTGGCTAAGGTGTTGCAAAGATCAAGGGAGTTCCAATTGAAAATGAACCCAAAGAAATGTGTGTTTTGTGTTTCATCGGGTAAATTACTGGGCTTTATTGTGAGTAAAAGGGGTATTGAGATAGATCCCAACAAGGGTAAGGCACTCAGGGATATGCCACCTCCTAAAAATTTGAGGGAAGTTTGAGGCTTAATTGGGAGGCTGCAGTTCATCAGTCGGTTTGTGTCTCAGCACTCACAAAGGTGTAAACTTTTCTACTAGTTGACCAAGCCAGGATTAGAATTCCATTGGGATTCTAAGTGCCAAAAAGCTTTCGAAGGATTAAGGATTACCTAGCCAGTCCGCATGTTCTCATTCCACCCATCCAAGGCAAACTGTAACACCCCGGGATCCGATCCCCAAGTTTTTGGGGATTATTTTTTTTTCTTTTTATCGGACCCCGAAGCAATCTCTTCGTACGTATCACGGAAGCACAATATTATGTAACGTGCATACATTCACATGAGAAAGAAACCACATGTTACAAGGAATGTAGGCAAACATCTCAACCATTCATAATCTCCAAAAGAGTACAGGTTCATTGTTCCAGATTACACATGAGCCCGCATGGGCTTACCACTCCACAACCCTACATAAAATAGAACATTCGACCATAGCATACCCAGATGGATGGTGGCTAACTCTACTCTTTAGCTGCTGCCTCCTCCTCAACCTCTTTCTCTATGTCCCCTGAAAACGTGTGTCACAAGGGGTGAGTGTGACGCTTAGTAGGCAACCTATACAAACCGGGGTTAACTCGCATCTATATAACCAATTTATAGACATAATTCAGATGTTAATAATAGCATAATCCACTCATTATCATCTGCTGAAAATAACTCATATGAGAAAAATACACATTTTAACTAACATATAGGGTACCCATACATGCAACCAGAACTAAGTGAATGAGCAGTTTATCACATTTTTATGAGTTTTCACATCTTTATTATTCATTGGACTAAACAGACGCCGCAAATATAGAAGGCCCACACACAAACGAACGGACGAAAGAGTACTGCGCAGACCTGAGAGCGAACTCCCACCTAGACTCATGTGGCCCACACAATTCTGCCCTCCACAGAACAATCGGCCGAATCATAGGTTTTTCACCTAGACTCATGCTGCACGGGGTGTTACGCACCGCCGTCCCCCAGGTTCCGTGGCGCTCCAATCGCCGTCCCTCAAAATGAACCAGCCGAATCAATAGGATTTTTTACCAAGACGTTATGTATCATCATCCCCTGAGTTCTTTTACTTCTGCGGCGTTACGTATCGCCATCCCGCAGAAGGGCCGCCCCACAAAGGGACCGGAGTCCTTTTCCACAGAATGCTGTTATTTTCATTCATAACATTCACATCGTATTCGCATTCACATTCATACTCATTTTTCAGACATTAATATGATACTTTATCATAACAAGCATGCTTCCAATAGTTTAAGTGGGCTAAACATACTTATATGCTGACTGGTGCAGAACAGTGCATGATCAGGTTACTATATAGAAAGAGGATAGTTTTACATCTACACTACACATGCATAGGAAATGACTTATAACTGTAAGTATAGAATTTCTGAGGGCATGAAATATTTAAGGTGAGATTCCACCTTAGTCTTCTATCATTTTCTAAATTTTCCAGATTTTTATGAATTAAAATGCCCTTTTAAAACTCCCTTTTTCTAAGTTTCTGGAAATTGGGACGGACCCACAGGTGCATCGACCTAGACCAAATGCGCATTGACCTATATTGACCCATCCCAAATGTGCATCGACCTTGTACTAGCCCAACCCAAATGTACATCGACCTTATGAAGGCCATATCCAAATGTGCATCGACCTTACATGGCTCAACCAAAATGTGCATAGACCTGACTAACACAAACATGCACGGACCTTACTATGGCCATCCCAAAACATGCACAGACCTTTCTATGGTTAACCCAAAACGTGCACAGACCTTGCTATGGCTATCCCAAATCATGCACGGACCTTACTGTGGCTAATACCATACGTGTACAAACCTTACCATGGCTATCCTAAAACATACACAGACCTCCCTATAACTGACACAAAACATGCACAGACCTTCCCATGGCTAACACAAACATGCACAGACCTGTCCAGAGGTCATAACAGGATGTGCATCGACCTTATCAAGCCTAACTCAAAACGTGCACAGACCTTCCCATGGCTAACACAAACATGCACAGACCTGCCCAAAGGGCATAACAGGATGTGCATCAACCTTATCAGGGCTAACTCAAAACATGCACAGACATTCACATGGCTAACACAAACATGCACAGACTTGCCCAAAGGCCATAACAGGATGTGCATTGACCTTATCAAGGCTATCCCAAAACATGCACAGACCTTACTATAGCCATCCCAAAACATGCACAGACCTTACTATAGCCTGGGGAAAACATTCACCGACCTCACTTTGGCCTGGGGAAAATAGGCACCGACCTTACTTTGGCCTGGGCAAAATATGCATCGACCTCACTATAGCCTGGGGAAAAACATGCACCGACCTCACTATGGCCTGGGGAAAACATGCACCGACCTCACTATGGCCTGGGGAAAACATGCACCGACCTTACTTTGGCCTGGGAAAAACATACACCGACCTCACTTGGCCTGGGGAAAACATGCACTGACCTTACTTTAGCCTGGACAAAACATGCACCGACCTCACTATGGCCTAGGGAAAAATATGCACCGACCTTACTTTGGCCTGGGGAAAACATGCACCGACCTCACTTGGCCTGGGAAAAACATGCACCGACCTTACTTTGGCTTGGGAAAAAACATGCACCGACCTCACTATGGCCTGGGAAAAACATGCACCGACCTCACTATGGCCTGGGGAAAACATGCACCGACCTCACTATGGCCTGGGGAAAACATGCACCGACCTTACTTTGGCCTGGGGAAAACATGCACCGACCTTACTTTGGCCTAGGGAAAACATGCACCGACCTTACTTTGGCCTGGGGAAAACAAACATGCACCGACCTTACTTTGGCCTAGGGAAAACATGCACCGACCTTACTTTGGCCAGGAAAAAACATGCACCGATCTCACTATGGCCTGGGGAAAACATGCACCAACCTTACTTTGGCATGGGCAAAACACGCACCGACCTCACTATGGCCTGGGGAAAACATGCACCGACCTTACTTTGGCCTGGAAAACATGCACCGACCTCACTTTGGCATAGGGAAAACATGCACCGACCTTACTTTGGCCTAGGGGAAACATGCACCGACCTTACTTTGGCCTGTACAAAACATGCACCGACCTCACAAAAGTCTGTGCAGCATGTGCACCGACCTCACCAAAGTTTGTGCAGCATGTGCACCAACCTCACTAAAGTCTGTGCAGCATGTGCACTGACCTCACCAAAGTCTGTGCAGCATGTGCACCGACCTCACTAATGTTTGTGCAGCATGTGCACCAACCTCACTAAAGTCTGCGCAGCATGTGCACCGACCTTACCAAAGTCTGTACAGCATGTGCACTAACCTTACTATGAACAATACCAAATGTGCGTTGACCACACCAGGGACTGTACCTTGTGTGCATTGACCATACAAGGGACTGTACCATATGTGCGTTGACCATACCAGGGACTGTACCATATGTTCATTGACCATACCAGGGACTGTACCATGTGTGTGTTGACCATACCAGAGACTATACCATATGTGCATTGACCATACCAGGGACTGTACCATGTGTGCGTTGACCATACCAGAGACTGTACCATATGTGCGTTAACCATACCAGGGACTGTACCATATGTACGTTGACCATACCAGGGACTGTACCATATGTGCGTTGACCATACCAGGGACTGAGCCAAATGTGCATAGAGCTTGTCAGGGACTTTACCTAATGTGCATGGACCTGTGCACAGACCTTATTTAGGACTTAACCTAATGTGCATGGACCTATGCAGAGGCTTCCAACCCTGGTAGGGACTCAGGGAAACTGTGAAAGCCCAAAAAAATAGAATATGAACATGCTGGTGGATCCCACGTACCCTTAGACCTTCTTCAAATTATAGAGAAATATTTTGAAATCATTCTAATGCATTGTTGTCCCCCTTAAAGTTTGAGGTTAGGTGCCTACCTTTGGGATGTTAATCGACGATCCGGGGATAAGGTCCACACCGCATACCCACCCAAGACTTTTGCTCGCTGTCCTAGGGCCGCAGGTTTGCCCCCTTCGTAGGACCAAGGTCCCTCACCTCTCTTCTCTCTCACGTGGGACCGTAGATGGTGAAGAAATTGAAAATGGGTGTTGATAAAGATTGTCCACCCTTGGAACCCACTTCCTTATATAGGTTCCAAGCCTTCCCACATCCAGCAAGGCCCGGTCTAGCCCCCCCAGAGTCGCTGGTTTAAAGAGGGTTAATGCTAAGCACCCCTTCGGGTTTGAACAGGTGTGACCCTTCGTCTACCCGATCATAAATGTAAATGGGCGCATTTTCCTGTTAGGATTTCAATTGGGATGTCTTCATATAAAATGAAGAGGACTTCTATATCTAATTTCTAGTTTTAGTTTCATCGAATTTTATCAACTCTAGCGTGAGTTATGATTTTCTCAATATTAACATTTATTTTCCCCGGTTCCAATCGCGACCTTTCGGTAGCCCGAGGTAATTTGAGTATAACTCTAGTATCCAGGTGGAATTTGGCCTCGACCTCAACATAGAAGATATGATTAACATCCAATTCGAAATTATGGTCTTAGTTTCAGGTCATTTCATCAACCACAGACGAAGTTATAAATTTATCATTAATTTTATGTGAATTTATCCATCAGTCACACCTCTTCGTGAAAGCTGGCACCAAAGGGCTCAGAACCTTGGGTTCTGGTGCGAATTGGGTTTCCACCTCATCAGAAGAGTTTGGGTCAAGGGCCCAATCTTTCTAATGGGCCATGTTTCGGCCCATTTGGATAACCATGGGCCAAGATATCTTTATTTCAACGGTTGACAGTATTTTCTGCAACTATTTCGACCTATTTTTATAAACTCCCTCTTAACCCTTATTAGGCCTTTTATTCAGAAGTTATATTCTTCAATCAAAGTTGTTCCTTACCCAATGATCATTTCAAGGGCTTAATTTTTACCTAATTCTGACCTCCCTATATTAAGTTTCTGAATTTCCTAAGGATCCTTCCATAATCTGTCTAGATTTTCTAGCTTGTTGAGTGCATGGGCCCGAATTATGCACAATTGGGCCAGTGCCCAATTGGTGGTCATAACACAAACCTTTGATTCTTTATATCTCAGTCTTGGATGACTCCGTAAGAACCATTCTCGCACAGACCAATGAAGAGGGGAAGGAAAGGGCAACTTATTACTTGTCCAAACTTCTCAACCCCTGTGAGCAGAGGTACACAGCTATAGACAAAACTTGTGCCACCCTAGTTTGGATAGTGCAGAAATTGAAACACTACTTTCTGGCTCACGAAGTTCATTTGATTGCTCGGATGAACCCTATCAAATTCCTTCTAGAAAAATTTGTCCTTACTGACAGGCTAGTGCGTTGGCAAAGTTTTTTCTCCCAGTTTGACATCACATATATTCAGCAAAAGGCGATCAAAGGCTATGTCATAGCCGAGCATCTCACTCACCATCCTCTCCCCAAGTTCGATCCTATTCAATCAGAGTTTCCATATGAGGAACTAATCTCCATCAACCAGTCAAATGATCTAATGTAGACATTATATTTTGATGGAGCTTTGAATTCCCAAGGGAGAGGAATTGGTATTTCCCTTCTATCGCCCAAAGGCGTCACCATCCCAGAGGCATATCAGCTAGCATTCCCGGTCACCAACAACATAGCCAAATATGAGGCTCTTCTAGCTGGTCTAGAACTTGCCCATTCTTTTCGAATCACCGAATTACGAGTAGTAGGCGATAGTCAACTCATTCTGTGCCAGGTGCTCACCAAATATCGCACCCTTGATCCCAAGCTCAAGCCTTATCAAGAGCTGGTCTCTGCCTATGCCAAATTGTTCACCAAGCTGATCTTCGTCCATGTCCTTCGCGACCAGAATATTCTGGCCGATGCCGTTGCCTCCTTAGCATCATCTTTTAGGTTCCCTCTAGGTAGGTGGTCTGAATCCATCACCATCTACAAGCGTCTCGTCCCTGCTGTTCAAGACCTTTACCTTTTAAGAGTTAAAGAAAAAGTCTTGAGGAAGGTTCGAGAAGGAGAAATCATTGAGAAAAGGGAAATCATGTTAATAGAGTTCGAAGAAGAACTGGCCGACGAGGAGAAACCATAGTTCTATGAAATTATCAAATACCGCAAAGATCAGTCTTACCCTGAAGAACCCACAGCAGAATATAAGAAAGCCATAAGAAGAGTGGCCCAGAAATACACACTGGTTAGAGGAGTCCTATATAAGAGAAGCCTTACTGGTGTTCTTTTAAGATGCCTTGATGACGATGAGGTCTGGAAGTGTGTTGAGGAAGCACACTCAGGTGTGTGTGGTGGCCATGTAAATAGCCAAATGCTCGCTAAGAAGATCATTCGGCAGGGTTTTTACTGGCCCACCATGGAAGAGGACTGTGTCATCTATGTCCGTAGGTGTGTTAAGTGCCAACTTCATGCCGACAAGATTCATTCCCCGTCTTCCTCACTTCATCCAGTATCCTCCCCATGGCCTTTCTCCATGTGGACATTTGACATCATTGGTCCTCTCAATGATCCCAACTCCCTCACTAAGTAAAAGTCCTTCATCATCACTGCAACGGAGTAGTTCACCAAATGGGCCGAAGCTGAAGCATACGCAGATATCAAGGCGTCAACAGTCTGTAAGTTCATCATGAAGAACATCATCGCCAGGTTCGGCATTCCCGGCACGATCATCACCGACAATGGGTCGCAATTCATCTCCCAGGACCTTCACGACCTCTACAAAAGGTACGCAATTGCATTGCATCATTCATCACCTTATTATCCACAAGACAATGGCCAGGCAGAGGTCACCAATAAAATATTGATCAAAATCATAAAGAAAATTTGCGAGTCTAATAAATTCTCAGATTGGCCAGAAAAGCTTATTGAAGCTCTATGGGCCTATCGCACTTCAATCCGTACTCCCACTGGGCAAACTCCGTTCACCTTTACTTATGGGATGGAGGTGGTAGTCCCGTACGAGACTCTGATTCCTTCTCTCAGGGTACAATTGGACAAGGAACTTCCCCTCGATGAACGTCATGATTCACTCCTTGCTCAGCTGGAACTCGTAGACAAGAAGTGACTGGCCGCTGTCGAGCATGCTTGCGTTTATCAAAATAGACTCACACATTTTTATCAAAAAAAGGTCATTGAGAGAAAATTCAAAGTCAGTGAGATGGTCGTAAAAAGAATTTTTGTAAAACTTGGAGGGTCGCGTTCTAAACTCCAACCCAATTGGGAAGGACCGTATGTGGTTCAGGCTGTGTACCCTGGCAATGCCTACAAACTAGTCAATGCAGAGGGGACCGAGTTATCCCATCCTTGGAATGGGCTTTATCTTAAGAAATACTACCCTTAGATAGGTGTAACAACTGACATGGTACTAGGACCATCGGAGTTGGAAAATCACTCTTCGGTCTTTGTAGTCTAACTCAGGGTTAACTTCCGCACACACTCACACTCCGCTCTCGGAATCAAACGTAGCAGAATTCGAGGAAAGCTAAAGTCGAAAAAAAAACTAATGCCTGGTGTTCATCATGCAGTCAAGTCATTGCATCAATCCTTCATGTTAAGATAGGGCCATTTAAGGTTCGGTAGGTCTCTGGTCTTGGTCTGCCAGAACCGTGGAGATTCCTATCCGGTCATGTTGAATTATGCCCAATAAAAGAAGGTCAAATGCACACACGCATGTGTTATAGCTAAGAAAATTGGTAGCATCGTCTATGATAGGGCTGCACTTTGAAGGTCTCCAAGAAAATCATAATCTTTATTCTCTTCTTTCTCGACCTAATGAGACAGTCGGCGCCCTTAAAACGCTGAGTATAAGGGAGCCAAAATACAATACCCTGAAGGTGAGAATAGGAGTCATCCCCTCAAACCCGAGTCAGAGCACGAGAAGAGGGCAGTGTCCCAGCAGGCATACGAGAGGGATTCTAAGATATCAAGTGCTTATATCTCCCTCGAAAAAAAAAGATGAAAAATAAAAGCCTGGTCGTGACTGTGCCTGATGTCAACCCCTCAAAACAAAGGCAAAATTTCACAAAAGGGGCAACAAAATTCTACTCAAGGCTTGGTTCGAAGTCGCCCAAAAGGGGAGAGTCGAATAGGTCCCAGTTAGCTCGTCGAGTTAACGATTTTGCCGATCCTCTCAAAAGGTTTACCCCCTACACTCTTCCTTCTCCCCTTAAAGATGAAAGTTCAATGGAAATCCCGAAAGGTGCACCCCGCTAAGACATGCGACCTCGTTTTCAGTAAAACACACATAGCATTGTCCACTTTGAAAAGCAAAAGCCATCATCGCGAAGGAGTCTGGTGTTTCTGGCCGGTCAAGACCTCTATCTACCACCTTCATGTCTTTTAACCTCAGGCTTAGGCCAATGCAAGCGCGTCACCTATAGGTGCGACGACGTCTGATTCCGGGTCCGCATCGCGCGGTTGGCCATTAGGGTTCCAAGGTGTTCCATCTTATACCATCTAGAGTTGTGAGAAAATAGACCCGGGTCGGATAAATCATTTACCTTTAACACTCTTTGGGTGTATCCCTGTAGACGGAAGCAACTGGGAGCCTAAGCATGGCATGATGGTATTGTCATCAGGTTAAGTCATAACCGGCGAGATTATCATTCGAGGAGTCTAGAGGCCCAAATCAACCTAGATGTGTGCACATGATACCTGGGAGGTTAGTAAGAAACCCCATCCTCATAAAGGCTAGGTGCCATAAGAATGACCATCAGGTGTTAGTAACAAAAATACACCGAGTACCCAAAAAAATGATAACAAAGTCCTGAGTGGGAAGAATCATAGAGCACGTTAACCCAGCATTAAGCTACTTAAGAACGGTTTAAAAACCCCTGATCCGAGAACCATGCTTATTGTTATTATCAGTGTACTTTATGTCAAAAATAAAAAAAAATAAAAAAATAAATAAACAAACAAACAAACAAAATTGCATCCGTGTGATCTCATGAGTGGGAAGAATCATATAGCACGTTCACATTTGTGTGCTTGTGTGTTGCATTCATCATCCTTGCTTTTGCCTTAATTGATAAAGGCTTGGCCCCTTGACTCGTTATCAAGGCCAGTTTCAAAATAATCACCCACTCATTGAGCAAGGGGCCAAGTCAGAACAGAAAAACTAACTTGTTTCATTGAGCAATATGTGTAGGGTTCGAAAAAGCAAGAAAGAAGGCAGAAAATGAGAAATTGAACATTCCTTTATTTCATTCCAAAGTGTACATTAAGTTCCATCCTCACTCTCAACATTACTTCTCTCCCCACTCTCCAGGCGAGGAGGCCTGGAGGGTGTTGTCAAACCATGAGAGGCAGTACCTCTACTACTCTGCACTCCTCTTCCTGTTTCCTCTCCCCATCGGTCGACAGGGGCAGCAAAGAAGCTACTAACGCGAAAGTCACGCTCTCGTGCTCTTCGGTAGCGCTCCTCACCATCTCTCAGCCATTGTTCAGCAAGACCAAGCCTAGTTCGGAGCTCAAACAATTGGGCCTCCATGGCCCTCCGCTCCTCCCTCTCAGCCAATCTATCGGCTCTCTCTCTTTCTGTGTCTCTTTCCCGCTCCGTCCGTTCTCTCTCTGTCCTCCCTTTCCAGCTGAAGGGTGATCCTCAGCTCCATGGCATCCTGAGAAGAGTCGTCATCTGGATGACACCGCAGTTTCTCCTCTAGCTCTGCTATTCTGGCTTCCCCATACGCGGCATGGGCGAGTGCATCTTGTACCTCTTTCATCTGCCACGTCCACCATCTCAGATATGTGGTGAGACATGAACAAATGAAATCCAATTGTGAAACCCTCACCTGTGTAGAAAGCATTCCTTCTGCCTCTGCAGCACGCTACGTAGCATGAGCAAGTTGCTCGTGAAGCAAATCAAGCTCTGAAGTGGGAATCCATAAACTGGAAGAGACACCATCCGCCCCCATTACTGATGAGGTTGCGTCGAGCTGAGCGCGCTACTACACATGTGAAGTAACACCAAGGGCTTAACACCAGGAATCTAGGGCCGCAACTAGGACCATGTGCAAGCAGGCTTATCGAGGAACTCAAAGCGGCACGAGTGTCACGTAACTGCAGTTATGTGTCTGCCAGGCGAGCTCGCAAGTTTGCTACCATGGTGTCACGGGCGTCCTGTAACCAAGACATATGGAAAAAATAAATAAATAAATAAAAACACACAATCAAAAAAAAGAAAAAGAAAAAGAAAAAAAGAATAATACGTTCACCTCCACGAACCCCCCAGGATGGAGCTGTTCTGCATACATTGCCCTATAGAGGCACAGGTAGTCCTCACTGTTCTGCACATGCGACTCTACAAGTGCGCCACCCCGTTGCCAGTCTTCGTACTGTTAGGGTAACCACACCTACCAATCAACGGAGGTTGTCGACCCACGTGTCTTTCTCCTTACACGTGGTGCCGCAATCATATCCACCCATTCCTGGGCAAGCCCTAGGGTCCTCATGGCCAATCGCAGCCGAAAGGGCTCAATTTCATTCAAACAATGGATCCAGAGGTCACGCCCAAACCGGGCACGGCTTGTTATAACCCACGGTTGATTGACGTCGATCATACCCGCATAAGGTCTCCAGATCACCTAAGTCAGGTCGCGCACCTCCTCTTGGTCAATATCAAAAAAAATAAAAAGATAAAAAAAGTAACAAAAAAATATAATAATAACCACCATCGCTGCGGGGAACTCTTGCAGCTCGCGTCTCAATACCATCAACTTGTAGGATAGAGGGGTCGGACTCACAATGGGCTACCACCGTCTAGCTAACGGCACTGCTGCCAAACGCCAATAATGAGCCTTTCCCATTGGGAGGTAATAATAACTCCATAACTATGCCATCATGTGTCATTCATCATTATCATCACCAAGAATAAATCACAAAAAAACAAATGAATGAAATAATGAGATACATGGATAAATGGCGTAAAACCACTCACTATTACCTCTCGGTCTGACCCTTCAGACAGACCCGCAAATAGATGAGCCAACACGGCAGCTCCCCAGTCGTACCGCCCCACTCTTTCAGGGTCTACCAAGAGCTCTAGAAAGCGACAATGGACGCTGTCTCCCTTTGAGCCCAGTAGTAGTCTCCCAAACAGGAAGAGGAGGAATCTCATCAAATCCATGTTGGATCGCTCCCAATTACTGGCATCTACACAGTACACGGCACGGCACCCTCTTTCAGCCCTCTCCATGAACTCTTCCAAGGACTCATCATCATGCGGACGAGCGTCAGTAAGCCCCAATGCTTCCATGATAGATTCCTTAGCTACTGACCTATTTTTTCGATCATCCAAGTCCAACCCTAATAACTTCTGAGCAGCCTCTCTATAATCAGAGTAGGTGACACCGGTCACTGCCTCACCATCCACTTTGAGACCCATGATTCGGACCACATCTTCCAGGCTGGGCACCATGTGCCCCCAAGGCATCAAGAAGGCCCGACTCACTGGATCCCACCTTTCGCGTAATGCTTGGATGAGGGCGAGGTCGAGCTTGATTGGCTCGATTCAGAGAAAGGCCCCAAACCCCATCACGTCTAGCCGAGCCTTCTGGAAGTTCGAAAGACCCCGATATGCGGCCACCACTAGCTCCCATGAAATGTGTGATCTCATCATGTTCTACGCATACACATGAAGTGAGAAAGAGTGTGTTGTCAGAAGAAAGGGGGATAGTGGGGAAAGAAGCGAGATAGGGTCCACTCACAAGCTGTGATTGGATCCTCTCACTCAAGGGTCCTTTGAGATCAGAAAGCCTCCTGGAGCTGCCACTGGACCTGCTCCTCTTCGAGGAATGGGAAGATTGACCCTCCATTTCTGGAACTTAAGAACTCTTAGCTCCCCCTTTCCCTTAGAAACTTACACTCTTCGGGCTAGCTTCTAGTGTCCCGGGGAGGACGAAGGAGGGAGGTATTTATAAGAATGGAAGAGGTCCGAGCCAACTGTCATCATTACTTCTAGAAATGGCCCTCATAATAAGGCACCTTCCTTACAGCTTCATACGTCACTCCGCCATTGGCATGGAGTGATTGGTCCGGTAGTGTGACATGACGACCTCTCCCTACACGGTTTAGGGGTGGTCTGTCATATTGTAAATAATTTTTAAAAAAAAGAGGATTGCGTCTAAGGGAAGTTTGGAACGCCACATAGGAGGGGCGGCCTAGAAGCCGTCATTGCTGATTTTGACGGCAGATTCCCGTTGAAAAGAATGGCCATTTTTTAGGGTAACACCTTGTCAAAATGTGTCACATGGGAATAGCGTGGCAGAAGAGAAGCGTGGGAGAGAAGGAACGCACTAGAAAACAAACGAGTGGCAGGAAACCAAATCATTACATATAAACTGTCATGAACATCATAAGAGGGGGGGCAGGTGTACTACTCTCTAACTCTCGCCATCACATTCCTGCTCGTCCCTCCGGCCGTCCCTCTCCTCCCTCTTAAGATGAGGGTCCCTACTAGGGATGTCAAAAATACCCGCAAACCCGATTACCCGCATTACCCGACCCGTGATGGGTCGGGTAATACCCGAATAAACGGATATGGATTCAGGTTCGGATACATTTAAAATACCCGTTTCATATTCGGATAGGGTATGGATTTGGTGCACCCAAACCCGTACCCGATCCGAACCCGCTCTTAATAACTTATTGTGCATGTTAGGCCTATGATTTTGACATGAACCCAATCCGTTGCCCGTCTTGTTGAGTTTGTGAGTTTAGACTTCTTGCTAAAATTATAAGGAAATTTTTATATAACATAAAATTTACTTTAGAAAGGAAAGAATTGACCGGATTTCTTTTTTTATAATTCTCATAAATCTCACATTTCTTTGGATGTGAATGTGGACTCATGCTTTATGGACGGATACGGATATCCGCGGATATATCCATACCCGTGACGGATATACCCGTATCCATACCCGCGAAAATAATAGGGTACTATCCGGGTATGGTATTAGTAAAATTTTCACGGATAGGGTATGGTATTGGTCTACCCGAGCTGAACCCGATCCATTGACATCCCTAGTCCCTACGAGGCCTCCCGGAACTAGCATTCATTTCACCACGCAGTGCCCGCTCAGCCTCGGTGGCTCGTTGCTGCTCTATCAATGGGACAAAGAAGCTACCCACAGAAAGGTAGCCGAATTGATGAAGGAGTGCCCCAAGCACCCGGGCCCTCTGGTGGTACTCCTCAATGTTTTTCAGCCTCTGCTCCACAACTCGAAGGTCTAGCTGGAGCCCCATCACCTGGGCCTCTAGAGCCCTCCTCTCGTCCCGATCCCACTGTCGCTCTATCCTCCTTTCCTCTCTCTCTCTTTCCCTCTCCTTTCTCTCTCTCTACCTCTCTCCTCGCCACTTTGAGGAAAACCCTCAACTCCGGGATGTCTCGAGATAGTCTCTCCTCATCGTGACACTGCAGCTCCGCTACGGTGGCCGCCAGGGCGTCACGCTCCTCCTCAACCTGGACTGCATGAGCTAGCGCACCCTGAATCTCTTTCGCCTGTAGAGCCAAAACATTTCACAAAGTCAGTGAAGGAATAGTGCGTAATCAACATCCAAGCAGGGCGAGTACTCACCCGAGCCGCGAGCTCGCACTCCGCCTCCCCAGCGCGAGCTACTGCACTGGTAAGTTGCTCCCAAAGGAAGGTGACCTCCGGAGGAGGGGCCTGGGAGCTGGAATAGGCCCCGCCGGCCATCCCTGCCACCGCCACTTGCTAGGCACGCTAAAACAAACAAACAACAGTTAGCGTCTAAACCTCAGGATTCCCAAAACAAACAAAAAAACAAGTCTTGCATTGACCTACCAGTATGTCCAGCTCCTGTCGAGTGACAGCCAGCTGCTGCCTAGCATCCGCTAGTTGGACCCACAAGACGTTAATGATGGCATCACGGGCATCCTGGGCTCATAAGCATTCGGATGTGCATACAACCCAAAAAAAAATGTAATGCTCTCTTTACCTCTGCTTGTCTCCTGAGCTGGAGACGCTCCGCGTAAGTCTCCCTGCATTGCCGTAGACAGTCGGCACTATCCTGCCCATGAGACACTACATGCATGACACCCTCCTGCCCACGGGCAGGGAAGCATGTGCTCCAATCCACGAGCTTCGCCTTGTCTCGAGTCTCTTGTCCGATGTGGCTCGGCTCATCCGCATTCGCCCACTCATCGGCCAAGCCCGAGGTCCTCATCATACCCTACACATCACAAAAGGACCTGCATCAGTTAAAAAAAACTAACCGTCATCTGTCGAAGACGCGTTCATCATTCAAGTATCGTACTCACCAAACCCTCTTCCCCTCTCACCCGGGGCGCTACAAAACCAGAATAAAATTAACGGAGTGAAAGAATGAGGAGCCTACCGGGTCGTGCTCGCCTCCCTCCGTGCCACCGGACCTCTCGGGCCCCTCAATAGATAAAGGAGGACCTTTCTCCTCCATGGCCGCCTCTTCGTGCTCTTGCGCGACCCGCCTCAAGCGAGGAATTGCTCGACCCATCCTCTCTCCACCACGGCCTGGCCCGCCACGTTCCATAGATCAAGGATGGGGGGAGGAAGGAACAAAGTGAGTGAGTTTTGGCAAGAAGAAGGGTCGGTTAAGGAAGAAGAAAGAAGAAGAAGGGCCACCCCGCGGCCCTCGGTGGCCTAAATTTGAATTCAAAAGATAGAACGCGGCTTCGCGCCTAGACGCGCCACAAAAAAAAATAGCACATGCAATGACATTAAAACTCTGCATTTATTTCATTGAAACAAAGTGAGCTACATCAGGGGCTTGGGCACTTCGGGCCTCAGTTTCCCCAGTTCGGTTACATAAGCTCTCCACGGCTCACGTTCTTCCTCTACATGCACCAGTGCCTTTCCCAGAATACTCGTCTTCCATGATGCTTTGATGGCCTTCACTTCCTTCACATCTTCTTTCATGCTCAACTCTCTCTTCCTCAAAGGAGGAATGTCAGATAACATTGGGAATGAATGGCGAGGAAGCCCGATTTGAGTATAACACCGATGCGCGTTGTAAATGACAAATTCAATCGCTCCGATAAGTTGGAGTTCAGCTTCAGGGGAAGACCTCACGAGAAGTTCATGCAGGAGTAGGCATGTCGGCGCACAAGTAAACATATTTTGCATCATGGTGTTGAAGTGAGCTCGCCAATCTTTGCGCTTCTTCAGCCAAGGACCGCGATTCATCACATTACCATCAAAGCCTAACACATCGGCCATGTGATAGAGAGAGCTTTGTTGGAAGATATTCGAGGCAGTCGGGATCCCCTCACGGTGGTCAAATTTGAAATGCAAGTCAATCCAGCAATTCAGAAGAAGTACACAACCGAAAGGAGGCTTACCCATGCTGGAAGCTGTCATACCAATGTAAAGGTAAGCAAGAACGGTGGGCCCCATTCTTTTGCCGTTCCAAATTCCACAAATGGCACTCAACTGATCTTTCTCCACTATATTGTCAGTGTAAGGGAATAAGAGAGCACCCGCCAAGCAGATTGTGAATCCCTTCATGATTCCTTCCATACAATCATCACCTTTCAATCCTCCCAGGGCATTCATGACCCATTCCGCAAGCTTTTGCAAATTGATTCCCTTTTGAGTCTAGACGCTTCTGATAGCACCAGATGGCATGAAGCTTCCGAGGACTTCTTCGGAGGTTACCTTTTTCAGCAGGGGCATGATCTTTATCTTGCCATCTTTATTGAATCTCTTCAGACCGAGCAAGAGTTCCATCTCTTCAAGAAGGATGGTCACCTCGAAAGTAGGGAAAATAAAGGTATGAGTTTGAAGATGCCAAATCTCTGCCAGTGCGCCCATAGCCGCCCAATCCATGTGAATCTTGTTGGCATGAATAACGAGCCCTTGGAGGTGCCATTTCGTGATGATAGCCATCATGCCAATGGAAATGTTGGAAGTAAGCTTCGAGAGCCATGGTAGCTTTGAAAATTTCCTTGGGCCCGGAAAGAGAGGGTACGGTTGGAAAGAGGAAAGAAAAGAATGAAAAGGCGAGGGAGAGACCGTGCAGAAAAAATATGAGAAAATGAGTCAACTCACCCGCCGTGATTGGAGTCACTCGCTCAGATGCCCTTCGAGGTCGGTGAGCTGCTTGAACTCGCTACTAGGCCTACTTCTCTTCGCGGGACGGGAAGACGCGCCTTCCATCTCAAAAAGCCAAGATCCATCTCTTCCTCCTCTTAAGCTTCAAATTTCTCAACTCACTCTTTGATGCCTTTTCCAAGGCCAAAGGGGAGGTACTTATAGGGAGGGAAGGAACCAAGAAGTAATAAAAAATTGGAGTTGCCATCTTTGACTTTGTCAAGGCAGTTTTGTCTTGTTGTGATGCTTCTGTGTGCTAATCTGCTTGTACAATTATAATTCTATTTTATTGTGCTAGCTGTTGAGTGCATGTTAAAAAAAAAAAAGCTAGGGTGGGGCACCGCTGTCCCACCATATGCCACCATCCGTCACCATGGTGACCGGTCCCCCCGTGTCATGCATTGTATTATATGATATTTACGCTACTAGAACATGTCAAGGACCTTACGACCTGACCTAATCTAGAATTTGAGTTCCCCTTCAACAAAAATAGTAATGATTTCAGAGGAATTTGGGTTGTATGGATAAGCCGTTAAGTTGTGATAGCGTGGGGACGATGGTTCCGTTCAGTGAGTTGGTGCGTGGATAAACGAGCTCCGACTCAGTATCAGCTCACCGAATTAGTATCCAGACCAATTCTTAACAACTCAACAATATTATCCTTAGCTATCTTCTATTTTAATTTATTTTAATTTTTCCTTTAAACCTTGCATGCATTCATATATGACTTTGATTTCATTGCGGAAGATCATTCAAGTAATTCGACTGTGAAAGCCGTTGTGCTTAAGTTCTTCTAATATGAGATATTCTATTCCGAATGGAGTACTGAGTTTCTTTGAGACTACCCAGGACTATTTTTCTAGAAGAGACCCTTGTTTGGACTGATCCTCAAATATTCTTTTACTTTTACTCCATTTGACCCACCTTGGCCGCAGCACTTCCACATTGGCTGGTAACTACTCCCCGAAGGTGAAACCTGCAGGTTTACGACCTAAATACTTCCGCGCAGAGAAGTTGGTCCCTTTTTCTATTTGTGCTTGAGTGCACATCTTCCCCTGTCTTATTTGATTTCCGTCGAAACAATCGTTCAATTTGGAAGACCTTCTTCAAAGTTGCCTCATTAACACTCTGAAAAGATTCCAAACCATAATGTTGAAAGCCTGTCTCATCACACCTTGGCATCTACTTTTCAATCCATTCTCACTCCATTTTCATTACACTTCTATTCCATTCCACTACATGCCACTCCCTTACAAAGCAGACGCCAAGGCGGGGCAACTGTAGACCCGCCATTTTTGACATTACCGTGAGTAAATCTCATATTACACAATGATTTCTCAAAGCAGCTTTCGCATTTTGAATTACTTGGGTGATTTCCTATTTTTTTAGTATTTTTCTCTATTTTTTAAAATTTTTCGAGAAAAGTTTTAAACGCGGCGAGAGATGGTGACGCCTCCTTTAAAGGTGTCACCCTGCCATGACGCCTTCTTAAAATGTCCCATTTTTGCCATTTTTTCACTTTTTTTAAAGGTGTCACCCTGTCTTGACACCTCCTTTAAAGGTGTCACCCTGCCATGACGCCTTCTTAAAATTTTCCCTTTTTTGATATTTTTTCACTTTTTTTAAAGGTGCCACCCTTCCCTGACGCCTCCTTTAAAGGTGTCACCCTTCCCTGATGCCTTCTTAAAATTTTCCCCTTTTTTGATATTTTTTCACTTTCTTTAAAGGTGTCACCCTGCCATGACGCCTTCTTAAAATTTCTCTTTTTTTGGCATTTTCCTTATTTTTTTAAAGGTGTCATGGTCTTAAGACGCTTCCTTCAACCCTCGTGCAGCACGCGGGCGGCGCCAGCCACGCTGTTCAGTTTGACGAATCAAATAAAATAAAAAAAATACGTCTTGCTTACCAGACGCGGCTTTAAAAGTCAAGGTTAGGCGTCGAAACCTCTCACTTTCGACGCTTTCGGTGGCTTTCGGCGCCATTTTTGTGGAAGAGGATAGATGCGTCTGGGACTGTGGACGCGTTTAAATAAGGCGTCCAGGACCATCGATGTGTCAATCTCAGCAAAATCAATATTTTCATTGTCAACGTGTCTGGTCAATGGGACGCTTTAACTTTGAAGCATCCCAGACCCCAGACGCGTCAATAAATTTTTTTCTTATAAATAGTGGACCCCCTCCCTCGAAACCATAGAGCTTCAGATCTGAGAGAGGAAGGGGAGACTCTGCCAGAGTCGTGCCAGGTCCGAGGCTCCTTCTAAGGGAGGTTCTGTCAACTTTCCGGGTCTCTAGGTGCTCACGAGAGGAAGGCTACCTCATCCGCCGCGCTTCCATGTCATCCCCACGCTGCCGAAGTGCTGCCGAAGCTCCGCCGAATTCTGCCATCGGCGCCCCCAATAAGCCCTTTCTCCCCTTTTACTCTTCTTTATTCTTAACTGCACACATCATCTTCCATTTTCATTCATACCCGACTCTCTATTTAAGAGAGGTTCTACATTTTGCGTGTCGTCCCATGCTGTCTCATTCATCATAGCATTCTACCACCCTTTGCACTAAAAGGGTTTTAAAACAACACCAACCAGGTGCATGTCTTGCCATTATTTCATCATTTTTATCACAAGGGACTAATACTGCACTGCCTTTATTCTGATTCATTTTTTACTTGTCTGTCTTTTGCAAGGGTAACCAAAGAAAACCCTCTCCGTCGGCCGGCCGAAGGGAGAGGAAGAAGCAATCCACATCATTTCCCGCTTTTGAGGTAAATGCGATCACCCTTCTCATTTTTGCTGACGGTCGAAGGGAGAGGAAGAAGCAATCCACATCATTTCCCGCTTTTGAGGTAAACGCGATCACCCTTCTCATTTTTGGGGTCTCTGGCCCCTGGAGATCACACCACCCACCATACACGCGCTCTTTTTTTTCTATTGTTAGCATCCTCCATTTAAAACAGTGCGGAGAGTCATTTCCCGCGGCGGTTCCCATATTGTTCTGTTATTTTGCTTGTCCTTTCATTTCTACGTAAATTCGCGCGGAGAGTCATTTCCCGCGGCGGCATCTTGCGTAAACCCACGCGGAGAGTCATTTCTCGCGATGGTTCCCTCCCCCCTTTTAATTTCAGTCATTTAAATTCTACAATTTAAATTCTGCACCACTCCCTTCCCTCCGAGGTCGCGGTGAGTCACTTCCCGCTATGGCCGTTTAAATTTCTGCATTTTTATTTTCAACACACCCCCATCCCCTTTTTATTACGCTATATCTATTCTGCATACCCCGTAAGGAGCAATCCCCCGTGGTGGTCTCTCACTCTCTCTATCTATCTTTCCATGTCACAGCAGAATCAGCGCGTGTTCCGTCTCCATCCTCCGCGTGACGTCGCTCACATCCTTAACCAACTCATTAGAGGTTCCCCGATGATTAACTCACCCTTTAGAAGCACGGGTGGCTCCGTATGAAGTTCGAAGGGTAAAGTTTGGGGTAAAACATCTCCTTCAGGTGGGGAGAGGACGTCTTCTATGATGGTGAGAGGACCTGGGGATCGACTCCATAGATGGCGTCGAGTTGGGGCTACCGGCTACGACCTCCTTAGGCTCGAGCAAGAGTCCGTCAATATGAGCGCACATCCTATCCACTCGATCCGAAAAGATTTCCAAGAGTTCGGCAAAGGTGGGGCTTAGAGTAGGGACATCGTAGTGGATTCGCTCATAATTGCTCGGCCTAGTCGTGGACCTAGGCTTTTCTACATGCGGGACTCTTTGCCTCCGACTATGACCTACTTGGTTGGAGGTGACTGGGTGGGGTTGGTTGGAGGTGACTGGGTGGGGCAAGTAGATTCTTCTAAGCTCGCCCTTCATTTGGCACCATGACTCGATGGGCCTTTGCCTCCTAATGTCCCTCAAGCATTCAATGCTTTCCCACTTCTCAGCAGCTTTATGAAAAAGCCTCTCCTTGGCGAAACTGACTTCCATGGCACCGGGCATAGTGTAACACTCGAAATACTTGACCATGGCGGCTTCCCAGTTTTGGTAGTCACTCGGGACATTGGAACCATAAAAGTCTGAGGCTTCGGGCCTACGGAAGTGGAGGGGTTGGTTTGCACGCCCATGGGTGCTATGCCACCATTCATATGACTTGGGCGATTGGGAATCCATGAGAAACAAGGGGGACTACAATATGGGCATGTAGACATAAAGATTGGCATGCACAGACCAATGTGAAATAATGACTTAACCAATATCCATTACGTGGCGGAGATATGATCCGAAGATCGAACTCACGCAAGTGTGCTACCTTCCCAATAGGCGTAACCTATCGTTCCGAGAACACCTTTTAATATACTGGATATAGGAATGAAATGCACACCTAGGACAAGACTTCTCTAGACTCAAACCATACTCTGATGACTACCCTAGACTCAACCATGCTATGATACCAATTTGATGCGGGACGAAATGAGACTCGATGCCAATTTGATGTGAATCTGGGACTCTAGGCGACGACGCGACTATTTGAACGACGCGACCAGGAATGACGCAAACAACAAGGTTAACTAGACGCAACACCAAGAGCACCTATGGGATATATGCCGTTAACAGAAACGCAAACTCACAAGTCACCCCTTGCGAGGGAAACGCGGGGATGTACGCAGTTGAGAAACCGATAGTGAGTCAAGGGTATTCGGCTCATTTCACGTGCTCGGGTCGAGTCACGGGATGGCCCACGCTCGCTCTCTCGCAGCGGTGATCCAAAATGATAATGAGCTAGAAACCTATCACTCAATCAGCGGCATTTAAACATATACGAACGAAGCAAATGTCAAACAAGAGTAGCGAGAACGTACCTCCACGCTCCGGGCGTGGGGAAGATAACCCCGGCCAAGAATCGTAACTCCCGGTATAATAAATGTAAATAATTACAGCAATAAAATTACTGCCCACTCCACGCAGGGAGGTAAAAGGCCACAACAGTGATCCGGGAGCGCCGATCTTGGGTTAACGGGCAGCACGGCGGTGATGCTCGAGCGGATGCGGACAATCGATTCAGTTCGGTTCAGCTCGGGCCCATAGGACAGCAAGCGGGTCTGGCTGCTAGGATGGTGACGTCTGGGCGTCTCCTTGCTGCGGTGGCCGGCTGCAATGTTGCTGGAGTGTCCTTGGTCAATTCCAGGGAGCAGTGGCCTCTGGATCGTAGTTGGAGATTTATGGGAGAATTAACCCCCAACTCTATCCTACAGTCTTGTCTCGGGACAAACCTGCGTGATCCGACGAGATCGGCTCTTGTGCCCAGATCCGGAGTCGGATCGGAGCGAAACTGGCGTTGTTGCGAAGTAGACTCAAAGAGCTGCGACATATAAGAATTTCATATCCATCCAACAATAGGATTGGAAATGAAAAATTATGTGGCACTATAACTTTTCTGGCTCGGATTACATAATAGTCAAAGACAGATTGGGATCTGCTTGAGAATGACTTTTGATCGAGGGTAAAACGGTGGATCTGGATGATGAAATTAATTTGGGTGAAAGAGGGGAATGTGGGGGACGTGCAAAAATTTTATGGTAATTTTATGTTATGGCTAAGGGTGTGGGAAAAATAGTAGAACATGGTATTGTCCCGCTGATCTGCAAATAGGCAGATTGCGCGGGTGGAAAGAAATCACTGGGAGGCAGGGGAAACGATGACAGATTGACACGAAAATTGAACTGGAGATTGATAACAAGAAGGGGAATGATCTATCAAATTTTGAAGATCATCAGATAAATGGATTTTGATAACCAACCTTTTCTTTGAGCTTTTGTCCTGGATCTTCAAATTCTGGACAACATAGTAAAGATCGGGTTATGGCGGCACGATGGCGGCTCGGATGGCGGCGGCGGCGGTGGCTGAGAATCACACCCAGTAGAGGTGATAAACCTTGGAATCACTCTAAGATCGAGGCATCACACCTTGGAATCATGTAACCATCACAGCTGCAAGGGGAAGAAAGAGGGGCGCCCTTGGGCAAATGGAGACAATTCTGATTTTTTCTTCAAATTCCTCGTGAAATTAATGAAATACAAGAGTTTTATAACCCTAGCTAAATGACCTATACTAACCTCAGATCTAGGGTTAGGGAGGGGTAATTAGAGGATAGGAAATTCTAATTTCTTCTCCCCATGGTCAAATAAAATAAAAATACAAAAGGGGGTGGAAAGGGGGGGGGCGCCCTCCTTAGATGGCATCTTGGACTTTTCTACCTTGGTCCAAGTTTGAATGGTCTTCTTGGTCCAAGTCCACCATGGACCATGGACCAACCCCTATGCGCCCTAGAAGTTAGGTGGCCCAATGGGAGAGAGGGTGGGGGCCTGTCGGGCCTAAGTAGCCTTTTTACAAAGAAACCTATTATTTCCTAATGACTAACCCATTGGCTTATAATTACCTTACAATTGAACCCAAATGACTCAATGATACAAATGCATTAAAAAAGTTAAATGCCTTGCTCCGATGTCCCATCAACATCTATTCCTGCACGATTTGCAGAGAAACAGCAACTTCCGGCCTTTCTAACTCTCTGGATGCTTGACCTCCTAGCACGACATTTTGCAGAAGGTTAGAAGATACTAAAGGGAATAATAAAGTCTAAAGGACTAACTCATAATACCATCTCCTTACCGCCGAACCAGGCGAGCCAAAACTAAGGTTCGCGCAGGTTGAATCTAGGCCTTATTTATAGAGTTTGGCCTAGGGTTTGAGGGATTAGATCAAACTTAGAGTCATACTTTGGAGTAGGATCGATCCCTAAGAGTCCCACATTAGGTTGCCATGCTAGATAGCATCGAACCATAGGGATTGGGATGGGAAAAATCTTATTTTTCCACATTTCTCTTACTTGTGTTCACGAAACCTAGTAGCGGTCTCCCTTGGACCATTTTCATCAAGTAGCGGTCTTGCGATAGACCGCTACTAGTCAGGGCGCCAGAATTTGAATTGTATTCAAATTCCCTCTTGTAATTATCTCTAATTATCCACTTAAATTTAGGAAAAATAATCCTATTACATTTCTAGGTGTGGGCTTGGGCCTAATAATCTTAGAAATTGGTCTTTGGGCACAATTTAAGTGGGCTTGGCCCTTTGGTTAATATAGGGCTTTTAAAATAACTTACTAACCCATAATTCATTTAATTAGCCCATTAAGTCTTTTAAATGCTAAATAATTGTATTTAACTTCTGAAAAATCTTAGAAAATTTTGGGGTGTTACACTGATGTAGCACGGCCTAAAGATGATGTTGGTTGACTCAATGAACCTGGGACCTAGATTCGCAAGTATACATGGAATAACACGGACTCATGCTAACGGCTCACTCTTACGGTGTATACAATCTCCTAATGGTGACCGGGGGATGATGGCGAGGGTCCGAGGTGGGGCCCGAACGCTCTAGAAGACCTAGCTGGCTTAGGCTGACCCCTAAGGGCCTGGGATTCCTAACTCCATGGGCAGCTGGCACGCTGGGGTGTGGGGTTGGGTGGCACTTGCTCACGGTCCGCGGTGGGCACACTAATAGTGGTGTGTGAGT
Organism: Amorphophallus konjac; assembly: GCA_022559845.1. Lineage (NCBI taxonomy): Eukaryota > Viridiplantae > Streptophyta > Magnoliopsida > Alismatales > Araceae > Amorphophallus > Amorphophallus konjac. The sequence continues at coordinate 221,386,038 of CM040122.1, read as the reverse complement.
CCGGGCTCTCGTCTCACCGTCTGACGAGTATTCAAGACGATACTAAACCAGCAAATAAGGTAACCAGACAAAGGGGTACCAGACACTCACCTGACCGGTGTGAAAACACCAATCCCGATCGGAGACGTGGGAGAGTCGGGAAGCGTGGGCACACGTCGGCACGCTACGTCGATGATGCTTGACCTGAAAACAAGTTGGTTACAACACTACACCTCTCGCAGGAGGGGGGATCTCGGGATGGGGGTAAAGTGGATTACAACCAAACACTACCCCCATGCAGGGAGGGGCTGTAAGCCGGCCAGACAGGGAGGGGGACTTAAGCTAGAAACTGATGTGTCGTGATCCGCTGGTTCTCCTAGAATCTGGGACAGCAGGACAGACAATTGGAGACGGTGCCGCCACGGTTACTACCGAGCTCCGAACATGCTGCAACCGATGCCAAAATTCTATGACTTGACCCAGGAGGATGCCTGAATTTTATTGGGATTTTGAAACGATGTCGTCGGCCGAGGCAGGGTCTGGAACAGGGCTGGACTACGCTGGTTCTGGTTGCTCCCAGGGTGATGCTGCTGGATGACGGGGGCGCCACGAACAGCCCCGTTCTTTATTGAAGGCGAGACCAGATCCGTTGCGATCGTGGTCGAGTCTTCTTTCAGTCGGAACCAACGGCGCCGTCGGAAGATGTCGGAGATGATCGTGAAGGCCCGAAAAGTAGGGGGGTTGGTTCAGGCTCAAGGAAATTGACCTGGCGCACCTTGGAAAGAAAATTTGGAACTTTTGATGCCGAGGTCCTAAATTCGCTCTGTTTCTTGGAGATTATAGAGGACTTGTAGGGGAAGCTCTCAGCCAAGTGGTGCTCCAAGAATCCCAGAAATTCAGTCGTGGGAGCCTCTGCAAGCCTCTTCTGGTTGTCTACCTGGGAGGAACTGCGTAGGTCACCGACATTTGCTCCTCCGGACAACTCCAAGATCGGAAGATGGCGGGGCTGCCCTCGTTGCAAAGTTGACTGGACGACGATTCCAACGGTATATGGTGCGCCTCCTGAAGCCTCATGATGGTGCCGTGGTACTCTCTGCAAGCTGTTGGTTTTCTACTACCTGCGACCCGAACCAAAACTGCTTGTGGAGGGGGGTTATGGAAGGGGAGGAAATGGGTGAGGGAAGACAAGGGAGTGGGGGTTGATGGTTGGGGAAGAGGGAGGGACGTTGCTGGAGGTCTCTTGGGGTTGAGGGGAAGAGATGGGGGGGGAAGCTAGACTGGGGTTGCAGGAGATGGGGGAAGGACTGGGTGGGCACAAGAGAGAGGGGATACAATGGGGGAGGAGAGGTTTTGGCAAGGAAGGGGGGAGATGAAATCTCAATTTGAGTTGGGGATGGGAAAGGGAGTTAATGGGTGTCTAGGGAAGGGTGGGTTTGAAATTCAAAATTTGAATTGGGGATGGGATGGGAAATTAATGAAGGGCCTTGGGAAGAGTGGGGGATGTCTTGGGAAGAGGGAGGGGTGTCTTGGGAAGTGGGAATGGAGAGAGATACGAATTCGAATTAGTCTTGGGAGAGGTGATGGTGGGTAAAGAAGGGCCTAGGGAAAGGTGGGGGATGCCTTGGGAAGAGGGAAAGGTGTCTTGGGAAGTGGGAGTGGAGGGAGATTCGAATTTGAATTAGTCTTGGGAGATGTGATGGGGAGTAAGGATGGACCTAGGGAAGGGTGGGGGATGCCTTGGGAAGAAGGAAAGGTGTCTTGGGAAGTGGGAGTGGAGGGAGATTCGAATTCGAATTAGTCTTGGGAGAGGTGAGTAGAGAGAGAGAGAGAGAGAGAGAGAGAGAGAGAGAAGGAGAGTCACACTCCAACTAGAGGGGGAGGGAGAACTCACTCAAAAGTGGATCTTAATTCTCAAGCATCAAGTGTTACAAATGGGAGGGGGTTGGGTTTCTATTTATAGGCACCCAACTCTTTACATGACCAAAATGCCCTTAACATTTACACAAAAGACCAAAGCTATCCTAAACAACCAACATGGGCCCAAACTAGGATACAAAAGTCCAATTAATACAAACAAGGGAAATTAGACTCATGACCACATAACTCAATAAAGAAAATACATAAATAAGACTTCAAAGAAATGAAGATAACATGCGATCATCATAGCCGGTTCTCCTCAAAGTGATGCAGGTGATCCGAGCCAAAGAGAGCGCTGTGAGATGCCCTCATCAAATCCCCTAGGGTGGAGAGAACTCGACCCCGTTGAGTATGAGTCCGCCTGGCTGTGGCAGTGCTCCAGAATATCTGGGTCAAAAGCGCAGTAGGTCCTCTCGGCTCACCCAAGTATCCTCTGTTGGGGGACGGTTCTTCCACCTCACCAGGTAGCGCTGGTACACCCTGTGCCTGGTAATGGTACTTTGCTCATCAAGTATTGCCTCCACCTACTCACATCGGCCTCTCAAGCAAGGAGGTAGAGTCCCACCGTGGGTGTCTCTCTCAAGGGAGGGTAAAGGCTCAAGCTCCTCACTGGGTCCCACCGCGAGGCCCTTATAGGGTACCAGGTCTGTCACGTTGAAGGTAGGGTGTACCCCAAAACCCTCAGGTAGGTCCAGCTCATAAGCGTTACTACCACGTCGTCTCAGAACTCGAAAGGGTCCCAAACCTCGTGCCCTCAATTTGGAGGCAGGCCCCGGGAGGAGCTGCTCCGTCCTCACCATCACCGAGTCTCCCACTTGGAACTCGCAGTGGCGTCATCGAGCATCTGCCTGCCTTTTATAAGCGTCATTGCTTTTCCCTATATGGTTGCGGATGTCATTATGTAACTCTTTGATATACTGTGCAAAGGACTCAGCTGAGATTGACACTCTAGTATGTGAGGGAAGGGGAATAAGATCTGAAGGCTTTTTAGGCCTATAACCATGCACGACCTCAAATGGGCTCTTGCCTATGGACCTATTGACAGAATCATTGTAGGCAAACTCGGCCTGAGGTAAGAGGAGATCCCAATTCCCGGGGTGGTCCCCGACTAGGCAACGGAGCAAGTTCCCAAGGCTTCGATTGACGACCTTAGTTTGGCCATCGGTTTGAGGGTGATAAGCAGTGGAGAATTTGAGGAGGGTTCCCATCAGATGCCAGAGAGTTTTCCAAAAGTAACTGGTGAATTTCACATCCCGGTCGGACACAATGGTCTTAGGTAATCCATGGAGTCGGACTACCTCATCAAAGAATAAACGGGCGACCCTAGAAGCATCCGAAGTCTTGGAGCATGGGATAAAGTGGGCCATCTTAGAGAACCTGTCAACAACTACAAAGATTGAATCATGTTTGCGCAAGGTCCTAGGCAGGCCAAGGATAAAGTCCATGCTCAAGTCCTCCCAAGGTCGGTCTGGGATGGGAAGGGGTGTGTAAAGCCCAGTGTTTTGCCTCACTTGCTTGGCCGAGGCACAAATGCGACACTGTCCCACAATGTTGGCCACATCCTTCTTGAGACTGGGCCAATGAATTGCCTCTCAACTAGCTCTATGGTCTTTTGGACCCCAAAGTGACCAGCTAGGCCACCACTGTGTAACTCCCAAACTAAGAAGTCCCGAAGTGAAGTCGGGGTATGCATAGCCTAGCTCCCTTGAAAAGATACCCCTCTTGGAGTATGAATCCTCATGTTCCTGTGGGGTTGAGTGGAGAGGGTGCTATAGTGAGTCCCAAAGTCGGGCAATTTGGATATTCCCCTTTGATTCTCTCAAACCCGTGACTTCCACCTGGATAGTGGAAAGTAAGGCTACCCGCCTACTCAGCGCATCGGCGGCGCGATTCTCACTACCCATCTTGTACTTGAGGATAAAGGTATAGGCCTGAATGTATTCTACCCAACGGACATGACGGGCATTGAGCTTTTGTTGGGTGTTGAGGTACTTCAAGGCCTCGTGGTCTGAGAAGATCACAAACTCCTTAGGTAGGAGATAGTGCATCCAATGTCGAAGGGATTGAACCACGGCGTAAAGCTCTTTGTCATATGTGGAGTACCTAGTCCTAGCCTCACAAAGTTTCTCACTAAAATAGGCTACTGGGTGACCCTCTTGGCTAAGAATACCTCCAATCCCTACCCCGGATGCATCACAAGTGACCTCGAAGACTTTAGAGAAGTCGGGTAGGCAAAGGACCAGGGCTTGGGTCATCATTTTCTTGAGCTCTATGAATGCTTTGGAGGCTGCCCTAGTCCACACAAAAGTTCCCTTCTTGAGGCAATCCGTGATAGGAGCGGTGATAGTGCTAAACCCACGATGAATCTCTATAGAAGGTGGCTAGCCCGTGAAAGCTTCAGGCCTCATGGAGGGTCTTGGGTTCGGGCCACTCAAGAATGGCTTGGACCTTCTCGAGGTCCATGGATACCCCTTGGGTTGAGACAATAAATCCTAGGAAGGCTAGTTGGTTGGTCAAGAAGTGACACTTCCCGGGGTTGGCAAAGAGGCTCTCCTTCCTAAGAACGGTGCATACTTGCTTGAGGTGATCGAGGTGGGCTTCCTTGGACTGGCTATATATGAGAATGTCATCGAAGTAGACGACAAGGAAGATGCCAATGAAGGGCCGGAGGACCTCGGTCATGAGGCACATGAAGGTACTTGGTGCATTGGAAAGGCCAAAGGGCATGACAAGCCATTCATAGAGACCGTCCTTGGTCTTAAAGGCAGTCTTCCACTCATCCCCGGGTCTAATGCGAACTTGGTGATAGACACTCTTGAGGTCGATCTTGGAGAAGATGGTGGCTCCAGCAAGCATGTCTAGCATGTCATCTAGCCGAGGGATGGGAAACCTATACTTGACCGTTATCTTGTTGATGGCCCGGCTATCCACACACATGCGCCAAGTTCCATCCTTTTGGGTGTGAGAAGAGCCGGGACGGCACATGGGCTCTTGCTAATGCGGAGGAAGCCCTTCTTTATGAGCTCCTCAATTTGCCTCCTAAGCTCGGCATGCTCCGTGGGGTTAAGGCGGTAGTGGGGGAGGTTGGGTAAGGTAGCTCCGGGCACAAAGTCGATGGCATATTGCACATCACGCATGGGTGGTAGCTTATCTGAAAGCTCATCGGGGAACACATCATGGAAGTCCTCAAGGAGTTGTTGGATTTCTATTGGGTGTGGGTCGGTTGGGGTGGATTCCCCAAGGCAAATGACAATGGCACACACTTGTCCCCCTTGGTTGACTTCTTCTCAAGTTCTTTCCTAGTGATGAGGTGTAGGCTCCTAGTAGTCCAATGGTCAAACTAGGGCTAGGATTTGATGGGGTGGGTGTGGGGTAGAGGGAGGGGTTGAGGATTCCTCTAGGGGAGGAGGTGTCTTCTTGGGGAGGGAGCGGGGTGGTGAAGGGTTGAGTTGGATTCTCTTTCCCTCATGGGTGAAAATGCAAGTGTTCGCCCTCCCGAGGAAGGTGGCATCTACATCATAGATCCAAGGCCGCCGTAGGAGTATGCTCCCTACTTCCATTGGTAGAATGTCACACCAAACTTGGCCTTGGTAGGATTGAAATGTGATGGGGACAAGGCAGCGAGTGCTAACGGGTATGGATGTAGTATCAATCCAAGCTACCCGATAAGGTTTTGGGTGTGAGGAAATGGTGAGGCCTAGAAGTTTGACGGTGTCAGGGGACTCCACATTCACACTACTCCCGTTGTCCAAGATGACCTTCCTAGCATGACTCCCTATCCGGATGTAGGTATGAAAGATGGTGTTTCTTCTCCAATCATGTTCTTGGGCTTGAGTGAGGGTACACCTAACCACTCCAAGGTGAGGGTCGGTGGGTAGAGGAGGTTGTTCTTGATTGGCCTCCATGTAGTGGGTCTCATATTCTTCCTCCCAGTCGGGAGAGGCCTCATACACCTCAATCTCTTCTTCAACTCCAGCTTGGGGTAGGAGATTAGTCTCCTCAATGAGCAAGCTAGATGCTCCCTTGGTGGGGCATTGATTGGCGAAGTGTCCATACCCAAGGCACCTAAAGCATTGTTGCCCGCTTTGGTGGTTGGGGTTGGCCCTAGTGTGAAGGGGGGTGGGTCCCGGATTAGGTCTATTGGGAGTGGGGTTGGGAGGACCATTTGTGGGGCGATGGGGAAGGGTGCCACTAGGAGGGGCTGTTCGAGTGGGAGGAGCTCCCATGGGGTTAGGAAGGAGACCTCGTTGAGGAGGTGGGGTGTTGGTCCGAGGTGCCAACGATTTGGGATCCATCCCCCGAGGGGGAACCATTCGGGTATATCGAGAGAATTTCTCGGCATCCCAAGCTATTTGGTAGGCTTGCTCTAGGGTGGTCACTTGACGCATGAAGAGCTCCTTCTTTATGTGGAATTGAAGCCCATTCCTAAAGCGGGACAGTGTGACCGCGGGATCCTCTTGGACTCCACACTAAAGAATGTAGTAATCAAAATTTTCAATGTACTCCATCACGGTCTTCCCTTCTTGGGTTAGGGTTTGCCACTCATCTAGGAGGTTTTGATGGTAGGAGGGAGGGACATATTTGAGTTTGAGTTGTTCTTTCATGGCCCCCTATGTGGTGATGGGAGGTTCCCTCCTAACTATCCTCAATCCCTCAACGTTCAACCAATGGGTCTTGGCTAACTTAGTAAGTTGCATTTTGGCAAGTCGGACTTTCCTATCCTCGGTCATGGGGTACCAATCAAAATATTGGTCCACAGCCGCTCTCCAATCTAGTAGATGCTCGGGTGATGGGACCCATCAAAGGTGGGGGCATCAACTTTCACAAGCCTTACAAGGTGTTCATTCGGATTATCCCGAGGGGGTCTATCATCTCTCATTGGGGGTAGGTCCCTTTCCGGCTCGGGTGGGTGGTCACGGTTGAGCTCTCTTATGGCTGGTACCTCACGTGGAGGAGGTGCCCTTCTATCATCCACCCTTGGGGAGGGCCTATTCTCCTCAAGTTGCTCAAGCTGGGCCGTTATATCATCAAGCCGCCCTAAGATACTAGCCATACCCTCCACAAGGAATCTCATGTGATCGGGAAGCTCATGCTCATTGGGGGTGGGATTCCCTTGCAGATTGGGATTCATTAGGGAACTGGAAGAGGATGGATTGGATTGATGATGAGCTCCACTACGAGTGGTCATGCAAAGTTTGGTGGGCTATGCACTGGTGTGCATGGGCACCTATGAATGACCTATTATGAAGACGCCCCAAGACTAGACTTGTGAGAATAAGCCTATGACCACTCTGATACCACTTGATGTAGCACGGCCTAAAGATGATGTTGGTTGACTCAATGAACCTGGGACCTAGATCCGCAAGCATACATGGAATAACACGGACTCATGCTAACGGCTCACTCGCACGGCGTATACAATCTTCCAATGGTGACCGGGGGATGATGGCGAGGGTCCGAGGTGGGGCCCGAACGCTCTAGAAGACCTAGCTGGCTTAGGCTGACCCTTAAGGGCCTGGGATTCCCAACTCCGTGGGCAGCCGACACGCTGGGGGTGGGGTTGGGTGGCACTTGCTCACGGTCCGCGGTGGGCACACTAATAGTGGTGTGCGAGTCCGGGCTCTCGTCTCACCGTCCGACGAGCATTCAAGACAATACTAAACCAGCAAATAATGTAACCAGCAAAGGGGGTACCAGACGCTCACCTGACCGGTGTGAAAACACCGATCCCGATCGGAGACGTGGGCGAGCTGGGAAGCGTGGGCACGCGTCGGCACGCTGCGTCGGTGATGCTTGACCAGAAAACAAGTTGGTTACAACACTACACCTCTCACGGGAGGGGGGGATCTCGGGGTGGGGGTTTAGTGGATTACAACCAAACACTACCCCCACTTAGGGAGGGGGTGTAAGCCGGATAGGCGGGGAGGGGGAGTTAAGCTAGAAACCAAAACGTCGTAATCCGCCGGTTCTGCCAGTTTCTGGGACAGCATGATAGACAGTCGGAGACGGTGCCGCCACGGTTACTATTAAGCTCCAAATAGGCTGCAACCAGTGCCAAAATTCTCTGACTTGACCCAGGAGGATGCCTGAATTTTATTGGGATTTCTAAACGATGTCGCCGGCCGAGGCAGGGTCTGGAACAGGGCTGGACTGCGCTGGTTCTGGTTGCTCCTAGGGTGATGCTGCTGGATGACGGAGGCGCCACGAACAGCCCCGTGCTCTGTTGAAGGCGAGACCAGATCTGTTGCGATCGTGGTCAAGTATTCTTTCAACTGGAACCAACGGCGCTGTCGGAAGATGTCAGAGATGATCGTGAAGGCCCGAAAAGTAGAGGGTCATTTCAGGCTCAGGGAAATTGACCTAGCGCACCTTGGAGAGAAAATTTGGAACTTTTGATGCCGAGGTCCTAAATTCGCTCTGTTTCTTGGAGATGATAGAGGACTTGTAGGGGAAGCTCTCATCCAAGTGGTGCTCTAAGAATCCCATAAATTCAGTTGTGGGAGCCTCTGCAAGCCTCTTCTGGTTGTCTACTTGGGAGGAACTGCGCAGGTTGCTGAGATTTGCTCCTTCGGACAGCTCCAAGATCGGAAGATGGCGGGGCTGCCCTCATTGCAAAGCTGACTGGACGACGATTCCAACGGTATATGGTGCGCCTCCTGAAGCCTCATGATGGCGCCGTGGTACTCTCTGCAAGCTATTGGTTTTCTGCTACCTGCGACCCGAACCAAAACTGCTTGTGGAGGGGGGTTATGGAAGGGGAGGAAATGGGTGAGGGAAGACAAGGGAGTGGGGGTTGATGGTTGGGGAAGAGGGAGGGACGTTGCTGGAGGTCTTTTGGGGTTGAGGGGTAGAGATGGGGGGGAAGCTGGACTGGGGTTGCAGGAGATGGGGGAGGGACTGGGTGTGCACAAGAGAGAGGGGATACAATGGGGGAGGAGAGGTTTTGGCAAAGAAGGGGGGGGAGATGAAATCCCCAATTTGAGTTGGGGATGGGAAAGGGACTTAATGGGTGTCTAGGGAAGGGTGGGTTTGAAATTCAAAATTTGAATTGGGGATGAGATGGGAAGTTAATGAAGGGCCTAGGGAAGAGTGGGGGATGTCTTGGGAAGAGGGAAGGGTGTCTTGGGAAGTGAGAATGGAGGGAGATACGAATTCGAATTAGTCTTGGGAGAGGTGATGGTGGGTAAAGAAGGGCCCAGGGAAGGGTGGGGGATGCCTTGGGAAGAGGAAAAGATGTCTTGGGAAGTGGGAGTGGAGAGAGATTCGAATTTGAATTAGTCTTGGAGGATGTGATGGGGAGTAAAGATGGGCCTAGGGAAGGGTGGGGGATGCCTTGGGAAGAGGGAAAGGTGTCTTGGGAAGTGGCAGTGGAGGGAGATTCGAATTCGAATTAGTCTTGGGAGAGGTGAGTAGAGAGAGAGAGAGGGGGGGAGAGAGAAGGAGAGTCACACTCCAACTAGAGGGGGAGGGAGAATTCACTCAAAAGTGGATCTTAATTCTCAAGCATCAAGTGTTACAAATGGGAGGGGGTTAGGTCCTATTTATAGGCACCCAACTCTTTACATGACCAAAATGCCCTTAGCATTTACACAAAAGACCAAAGCTATCCTAAACAACCAACATGGGCCTAAACTAGGATACAAAAGCCCACTTAATATAAACAAGGAAAAATTGGACTCATGACCACATGACTCAATAAAGAAAATACATAAATAAGACTTCAAAGAAATGAAGATAACATGTGATCATCATAGCCGGTTCTCCTCAAAGTGATGCAGGTGATCCGAGCCAAAGAGAGCACTGTGAGATGCCCTCATCATACTCCCTCCCCCACTTAAAAAGAACTTGGTCCCCAAATTCATTCCATGGGATTTATGGAGAGTGTGTTTTCTTTATAATTAATTAGTTGTATTTAACAATTAAGGCTATGATGAATGTGAATAGGTTGAGAGGCTACCTTCGATCGTTTTACCTTCACCATCCATGACAGCATTAAGTCAGCCTTGTCACCTTCGTCCATTATCACCCCTTGAATATTGTTCCCTTTTTAGGGGACACGCGGGTACGCGATGTTCCTGACTTCCACATCGTAGACAAGCTCCTAGGCGCTTCCAACATTCTTCGGCCGAGTGACCAAACTTCTCGCAAAAGGAGCAAGCTGCCATGACTTACTTTTCTTCTTCCTCCTTTACTCTTTTGTTCTTGCCATTGTCATTGCCATTGCCGTTCCTCATTCCATTGCCATTGGCATTCCTTCTTCCATTACCGTTCCCATTGCGGGACCTCTTCTTGCTGTTATGGGGTTCATCATCCTCCATGATACAAAACCTTTCTTCTTTTCCCTCTCGCCTATCATGGTTTCGGCTTGGCTTTTCATCTTTCCCCTTAAAATTTTCCACCTCCTCCAAGGTCCGTTCACATAGATGTGCTCGTTGGACCATCTCCGTATAGGTACGGATATTTTGAGGTCCAAGTTGAGTAATGAAGACCGACCTTAGGCCATCCATGAATCTGTTAGCCTTTAATAGATCGGTACTAACCAGATGAGAAGCATAAGGAGCCAGACGGGAGAATTGGAGCTCGTTGTGATGACCCAGGGTCCGCATATCGGGTAAATCTGATAACATTTGGATCCTGCTTGGCCTCCCAAGAGCGGAAAAGCTTCGAAGGGATAAAAGGAGTGTGTGTCGTACATTGAAGTCCCAGATAAAGCAGTAAGCAATTAATATTTCATTGATCAGGTTTGCTAAAGTAGTAGAAATAAAAATTACATTTTTAATTAATAATTTAAATTAACATAGTCCAGTCCAAACTAAAGACAAGTACAGACCAACAGAAATTAAAACGTACACTGAATGTTGGGGGAAGCCCGACGCAGAGAACGTTGGCAAAGCTGACAACAATGAACTGACGCACCGCGTCACAAACCATGAGGAGGAAGAAGTCCATGTTGAGTTTCCGTGAGTGATTTTGATGATAACAAAACTCTGAGTGAAGGATTTATCTCGACCCGTGTCATAAGTCTCCTTATACGAGCCAATAGGATTCAAGTATAAACCTATCATTTCTGTGGATAACTCATAAGTTCTGATTGAATCAATGTGTTTTAAATTGAGTTGTCTTTGTTTAAACAGACCCCTAAATGCATGATACAATCATTCACTTAAATCCCTTGTCACTTTGATTAAGTTCTCCGGGCTGACAACTTATTTTTGTAGGTCCAGACCATTTCGGTCGACCAGGACCATAGGCCAGGTCGACCAGTTTTTCCAGAGATGAAAAGTGAGAAGTTTTACAGGTTTCGGTCGACCAGGACCCTAGGACCGGTCGACAGGTTCTTCCAGCAACCAAAAACTCAGGGAGTTACAGGTTTCGGTCGACCGCCCCAGGAATTCCGGTCGACCGGAATTCCCGAGGCCCCCTTTTGTTGACTTTTGGTTCAAGCTCGAAAAGTGGGACTTGCTCCCAATTGTTTAAACCCTTTGGTCTCAGTCTTGGAGTGATTTATGGATCTGGTCTGGGGACTTGTCTCCTGACCTTCCGAGAGCTATAAAAGATCTCCTTGGGGTCATGAACCCTAAGGCTTTTTCAAGAGAAGAAGAAAGAGAGGCTGTCAAGGAGAGGGTGCGGGTACTGTTCACGTGACAAGTGATCCGAGAGAAATTCTTCATCTAGGAGCTGAAGCTTTCAAGAGCAAATCTGCATCCAAACCAAGTGAAGATCAAGCCAAGAGCAAGCTTCATTCAATACTATCTTCATCCACTAAGGGGGAGCCTGATCTATGCTTTCACTTCTTGTTTATGTTCCTTCCATTCATGTTTAAGCTGAATCATGCTTTCCTTGTAATGTTCAAGCACTCGTGTGTGTGGATCTAGATAGATCCGTGTGTGTGTGTATGTATTTCATTATCCATCATTGTTTTTTTTTGTGTCCGTGCTCTAGCACTTTCGTGGGAGTTCTATACTCCTCACGTGTGTGTGTGTGGTTGGTGTTCGTCTTGTAATCTTCTACGATATAGTGTGTGCATCCTCATAGTGTGTGAGGGGTGGACGTAGGTTACTGTTGTTGCAGCCGAACCACCTAAAAATCTTTGTCTTCTGAATGGTTTGATCTATATCTTCTACCTCCATTCTCTTTAGCTTAGTTTTATATCGCTTTATCTAGCTTTAGTTCATTATTTTTTAAAACCCAATTCCCCCCCTCTTGGGTGCCATTTAATCTCGAGACTTCAATTGGTATCAGAGCTAAGGCTCTTTCCTTTCAGATCTAACGATCTCAAGTAAGATCCGGTTAAATGGCAAACAAGGGTATGATGCCCGAGGGTCACTCCATCAACCGTCCTCCCTTCTTTGACGGTTCAAACTACTCGTACTGGAAAAATAGAATGCATGTCTTTCTGAGGGCTCAAGAGTACGAAGTTTGGAGAGTTGTGGACAAGGGTCCTCATAAACTCGGGAATGATGAAGATAAATGGACACCTGAGGAAATTAAGAAATGCACCGCTAATTACAATGCCATGAATATTATGCAATGTGCAATACATCCTAATGAATTCTCTCGTGTGTCTATGTGCAGCTCGGCCAAAGAAATGTGGGACAAGCTACGACTCATATACGAGGGAAATTCAGAGGTCAAGGAAACCAAGGAAAATCTCCTAGTCACTGACTATGAGCTATTTAAGATGAAACCTGAAGAAACCATCTCGGAGATGTTTGCAAGGTTGACAGAGATCACAAATGGTCTTAAAAGTCTCGGGAAGGAATACTCAAACTCCGACCTTGTGAGGAAGGTGTTAAGGTCCCTACCGTCGGCTTGGCACACAAAGGCCACGGTAATTGAAGACTCAAAGAACCTATCTACACTCACCTTGGACGAACTCATAGGGTCACTCATGACCTATGAGATAAATATAAAGAGGACAGTTGATGAAGACGTCAAGAAGAAAAAGGTCATTGGACTGAAAGCTCATCACTCCGATGATGAATTTCAAGAAGGTGAATCAAGTGACAGAAGTAATAAAGAGGAAGAATTGGCGATGATAACTCGCCAAGTGAGGAGATTTCTAAGGAAGAAGAGAAATTTTCAGGGCAACTACAAAATGGGGCAAAGAAAGCCCACGCAAACTAAAGGTGAATCGAGCAAGCCAAGTAGCATCATATGCTACGAATGCAAGAAGCCAGGGCACATGAGAGGTGAATGTCCAGATCTGAAAAAGAAATTCAAGAAGGAGAATTTCAAGAAATCCAAAGCCATGGTCGGCACTTGGAGCGACGAAGAAGATGAACCATATGATGAAGAAATCCAAGAACTCGTGGAAAGCCTGTGCCTCATGGCATATGAAGATGAATCTACAGAGGTAAATTCTGACCATGATTTCATTTCCAATGAACAATGGGAATCTGAATATGAAAAATTATACATGAAATACAAGAAAATCAGATCTGAAAATAAAACTCTCAAAAAGAAACTTGATGACTTGTCACATGAAGATATCTTTGTCAAGTTTGAGAAACTAGAACAAGAATGGTTTGAGACTACGGAAGAAAAGGAAAGTCTATTACAAACAATTTTAGACTGTGATAAAGCCAAAGAGGGACTATCCTGCAAAATAGTTGAAATGGAGAAAGCATGTGAAAAGATCAAAATTGAAGAACAAATTCTGAAATCCACAAACTCAAAACTTGAAGAAAAGATTGTGAGTTTAGAAAAAGAAGTGGTTGATCTTCAGTCCACATTGTCAAGATTTGTTAAGGGCAAGCAAAATCTAGATAATTTATTGGGAGTTAAAATCAATTTTCAAAAGGAAGGTCTTGGATACACTCCTAAAAATAAAAAATCTTTTGAGCATAAGATCACCACATCTTTTGTTCATGAAAAAGATGAAAACCATGCTTCATGTTCCAAGCCTGAACCAAAACATGTTCAACCCAAACCATGATAGTTTCAAAGAAAATTTGCACATGTTAATTGTTATCATTGTGGTAGATTTGGTCATGCTATTGCAAATTGCTGGTTCAGACAAAGCCCACCTAGAAATCATATTTTCTGGACCAAGAAGAGATATACCAAGAACTGGACTAACTCCTACGGACCCAAACTAGCTTGGGTACCAAAAATAATTGCATGAGAATTTTTCTTCTTGCAGATATGTCTTAAAGCCAGGGGGAGCAAATGGTACTTGGACAGCGGTTGTTCAAGGCATATGACAGGGGACAAGAAAGTGTCCTCTACACTGCAAGACAAGGATGGAGGTTCAGTTGTCTTTGGAGGTCAAGATAAAGGTAAAATCGTTAGGATTGGCAACATTGATAAGAATTCTAAAATTCTTATTGAAGATGTACTTTTGGTGAAAGGTCTGAATTATAATCTCCTTATCATAAGCCAATTGTGCGATAAGGGTTTTACAGTTACTTTTGATGAAACCCACTGCATTGTCTTGAACAAAAACACAAATGATATCAAATTTCTTGGGAAAAGGAATAACAATGTCTATACTGTTTATATTGATAATGTTTCGTGTGATGATCTCTGCTTGGTTGCGAACAATCATGAAAATGCATGGTTATGGCACCGAAGGTTAGGTCATGCTAGTTTTAGAGTTATCTCTAAATTGTCTAGACATGACCTAGTGAATAGATTGCCAAAATTAAAATTTGAAAGTGATAGAATCTGTGAAGCTTGCACAAAAGGTAAGCAAACATGAATTTCCTTCAAAAACAAAAATATTGTTTCATCCGCTAGGCCCTTGGAACTATTGCATCTTGATCTTTTTGGCCCTACTAGAACATCTAGCCTAGGAGGAAAATCCTATGACTTTGTGATTGTTGATGACTTTTCAAGGTTTACATGGGTGCTCTTCTTAGCAAATAAAAATGATGCTGTAACGGAATTTCAAGTTTTTTGCAGGAAAGTTCAGAATGATAGAGGCTATCTCATTACCACCATTCAAAGTGATCATGGTGGAGAATTTGAGAATCAAGACTTCAGCAAGTTCTGTGAGGATCAAGGATACACGCACAACTTTTCATCACCACGGACGCCTCAACAGAATGGAGTGGTGGAAAGGAAAAATAGAACTTTGATAGACATGGCGCTGTTGGCACCCAAAATATGATCGTCGACGACCAAGCCGCAAAGATGAAGGACCCGGCCCGATGAAGCACGGAAGCCGATAAAGATCAACATATTGAAGACTTCTCAAGCTGCCAGAGCCTCGAGTCACCCCGCATGAGCATGGGGACTTCACCTCAGGAGAGCCGAGACGAACTCACAACCAACCGGCAGTGCGACCAAGCCTGCCTAATGAACCGGCATCGACTCCGTGGTGCCGCATACACTACACCCGTTGTCCGATCAAGGACGACGGTCTACCCAGTGGCTACCCACCACATGAAAGGCTCTCCTGAAGATGAAAGAGTCCCCCTGGCTCTCCAGGACGGAGGACCGAAAGCTCTGTCGGCAGAAGATCCCGATCACCCGGCACGGGTACGGCTTCCCGCCAAGATGGGCCCGTTAGTGGCCGAATGATCACCCAGCTCAGGCGGAATTATCCCTGGTGTTATCCCACCCCCTAAGGAGCTTTGGGCACAAGCCAGACCGAGCCAGCAGCACGAATCATAGAGCCGAAGGCCGTGTCAGTGGAAAGCCCGCATGATCAAATCAAAGCTATCTGGAGTCTCGGGAATGGCCGTACGTCGACCTGGGAGCTTCGACAAGACATCTTGTCGAGGTTTCAAGGAGCATTCATGAGATAAATGTTTTCGGTGACCCCCGGACTCATCGATTGACTCGCGACGTGCGAGGAACATTAACACGGCGCGCCCTAAACCGGCGCGGCCCCATCTGGCGCCCCTTATTCCGGCGCGCAAAGAACCCCACCTGGGCGCATTATTCAGGCACGCAAAAGGCCATGGAGCCTTCCCCGACGCGCCATTTTCCACGCCGGATCATAACTTCGAACCTCCTATATAAAGCAGGAAGCTGTTCGATTGAAATGAGGAGGACGACAAAAAAAGAGAGGAGAAGAAGGAAAAAGAGGAGGGTCGAAGAGCGAACCAGATTCCGGGAGAGATAGAGCTCTTGGGAAAAGGGGTTTCGTCTGAGCGTCCTCTGTCGGCCATCTTCCTCTGCTTTAGCTGAAGATCCGATACTCTGTTCCGAAAACAGGTGGGCACCGGTGCTTTCGTGGATTCTTTTTTTTGGGGGTTTCTATCTATCAGATGTAAGCGAGAGGGGGAGGGATGGCGATGATACGAGCCGACCCCCCCCCTTTCTCTACGATTCTCTCTTCCCGTTTGTTTTGTTGTTGTGCCTCTGTGCATCCCTCTGCCTCTGTAACTGATGAGCGGCGACCGAGCGACGATGCCGCCACCAGATTTGTAATGTAAATGTTAGTCCATCCCCGTCTACTGGGTGGTGATATGTATATAGATGCATGGACCAATAGGTCGAATGAATGCTCGAAGCTTATTCCCTTTCTCTATCTATGTCAATGCATATATATGAGTTCTTCCGCACGTGGTTCCCGACTCCGATTTCCTCGAGTCCCGATCATGCCCCGAAGCATCGCGGGCTATAGAAACAACCCCTCCCCGGGTCTTTCCCATCGACCGCTTCCATGTTTGTTTTAAGGGTCTTTGTATCCCCTCCGTGGACAGAGCTGTGCTCATGCGCATGCTTCTTCCCGCCGTGGCATCGAGGGTCTAACTCCCATTAACTCCTCCCTTCATACTGCTCTGTTGCTCGCGAGGTGGGAGTCACCTTTGGGATGGCAGGATCCATCGCCTGAATGTTGCGTCCTAGTTGTTCGAGCATATGCTTCTACAATTGGCTCATCTCATCTGAGCATTGACCACCCCTCTGCATCACGGTCAGTTGAACCGTTCCGAGATTCTTTCATTCTGTCTTAATCGCCCGGGGAGGGGGACATTCCCCATTGCTTCACAGAACTGCTGGGTGATCGAGGGCTATACCTCTCGATGGTAGATGCTTCCGCAAGGCCACAGCAGATAATAACAGGGGTCCTAGCCTAACAAGCTTAGCCCCAACAATCTGGAGACCCGATAGAGGCCAAGGGATGTGTGTTCCTAGTAGGCTAGCCCTCGGAGCTTCACTCTCTTAATGGTCGGTCCCTCCAAGGGATGTGTCGTAGGCTGTGGGTTGCCCACCCCTCGTAGGCTAGCCCTCGGGGTGCTGCTCCCATTATCAGTGGCCTCATCCCTCTATCCTCACCCACGGAGCCTTGGTGCCCCTCGTAGGCTAGTCCTCGGGGTACCCTATCCGTTGGGAGTTTGCTGGCTGCCACTGTGCAGACCGGCAGTTTACGGGCTTACTCCACAAGTGGGTATGACCCCGTTCCTCCCCTGCAACTCTTCATGTTTAGGGGAGATGCTGCCCAATTTTGGGTAGACTCAGAATAATTAAGCCATAATCGGATGTGTTGTGTCCATATGGTTTTGATGATGATTTTAATGGTGGTTTTGATGATTGGCCTTTGAAGTGAGTTATTCACTGTGAGTCATCTTGCTGTGTCTTTTTCTGCTCGATTAATTCATGTTTTATCATGTAAGTGAATGGAGTTCATATGGCTGTCAGATAACATGCTCTATTTAATTATGTCTACACTCTGTCTGCACAGTCTCCACAGCAGTGCGTCAACTCCTTGAGCTGATGCGTCGACTCTTCAGTTCAGTTTCTCCAAGTCTATACATTAGACTGTGGCAAAGTCTATTCATTCGTTTGGAAAACAAGTCTGTACAGCCGTGTCATATCCTCCTGAAGTTCATATCATCAAGTCTATATAGTGGACTGTGCAGCCTGTTTGATTAATGAAGTCTGTACATCAGTCTTCACATTCTAAGTCTGTACAGCCACTGGTCTAGAATCTGAGTCTGTACATCGTCTTGTGCCTTCAACGTTCAAAGCCTCAAGTCTGTACAGCGTTACGTTCTCTTTGGAAAGTCTGTATAGCGTGAAGTCTACACATTGGCACTATAGCTCGCTTTTGCAAGTCTGTACATTGGAGTCAGTTCACCAAGTCTATACACTGGACTTTGTTTCACCAAGTCTATACATCATCTTCAGACTTCAAGTCTATACACTCTATGCCCTTTCAAGTCTATACATCGGTTTGATTCAAAGTCTGTACACTGCTTCACTTCGTCAAAGTCCAAGCATCCTTAGCTGAACCCCATGTCTGTACAACGGCCTCAATCTTCATCAAGTCTACACAGTGCTTCAACCTTCTTATAGTCTGTACAGCCTGCCTTATCGATTCAGAGTCTATACATCGCTCAAGCGTTCAAAGCATCTGAAGTCTGTACAGCGTCCGTTGTCTAGAGTTCTTGAAGTATATACATTGGACTGTTTCTTTCGAAGTATATACACTACAATGTACATACTTAGATCTTATGACTTCATTCTTGTTGCTGAAGGGAACAGGGTCGACGCTGGGAGCTTAAAGCGTCCACGCATCAGTTGACGAAGCCTTCACGATATCTTCCACTGCGTCAACGCCACAATGGAGCAGCGTCGACGCAGCAGTTAAAGGAGCATTCACTTTCACAGGCTATTCCACTGCGTCAGCGCCACAATTAAGGAGCGTCGACGCAGCAGCTAAAGAGACGAAGGTAATGGCTTGCTGGAATGCCTCACTGCGTTAACGCCATTGATTGAGAGCGTCGACGCAGCACGCCCATCTACTGAAGACTTGATCACTGGATCACCGATGCGTCAACGCAGCAGGCTGATGGAGTCAACGCAGCAGACTTGAGTTTTACTGGTCGAATGTCTTTGAAGGCTGCGTCAACCCTTTGGAGCAAGTGTGTTGACGCCACCTCAACTCCAGTTGCTGAGCGTACTGATGAATGGGCACGTGACCCGAAGCTGGCACCTGACACGTGATCCGAGGTAGGTGCTAAGCACGTGATCCGAGGAGGAATCTTGTGAATGGAAGGTGTGGGAAGCTCACGCCCTAGCTGTTACTGCTTATAAAAGGAAGCCTTCATCCAACAGATGAAGACTGATCGAAGCCTTGAGAGCAATAGCAGAAAAGTAGAAGTGCTGTGAGTTCGATCCAGTGAAGAAAAGAAAGAAAAGAAGAGAGCAGAGAAGAAAGTGAGAGTGAGAGTAGAAGGAGAAGAAGAGAAAGAAGAAGGAGAAAGAGAAGAGACAGGGAGAGCCTGCGAAAGAGAAGAAAATAGAGAGTGAGAGCAGAAGAGAAAGATTGTGTGAGCTGAGAAGAAGAAAGAAGAGGAAGAGAAGAAGAAGAGGAGAGAGTCTATTGAAGACCTGTTCAGTCTGTTCGTGGATAAAATCCAGAACGACTATTGTGTTTCATTTCCAGCTTTTGTTGCTGTGTTTTTTTATGTTTCCTTATTTTCCCTTTTATTTCTCTGGTTAGCTTTGTACTTCCGATCCTCTGGACTGAGGTCGGGTTCCTCCTGGTGGGTCAGGAGAAGGGAGATCTGATCTCCGGTTGCAAGTAGCTGGGAGCTACTTGTGGGTTCCCTCCGGTTTGGAGGAAGGGAGACTTGTCTCCGGTCCTGGGCTTGTGGGTTGCAAGTCCAGGGGTCCCTCCTGGTCTGGAGGAAGAGAGGTCTTCGACCTCTGGTTTCCAAGTGGCTGGGAGTCACTTGGGGTGTCCCTCCGGTTGGGAGGAAGAGGGGAGGTTGTTCCCCTGGTCAAGCTTTGTGGCAGCAACTGTTCGCAGACTGAGTCTGCTTGGTTCTAGCATTGGCTAGTGAAGCCTCACTCCGGTTGGGAGTGAGGGGTGGATGTAGGTCTGGAGGACCGAACCACCTTAAAATTATTTGTGCAGTGGTTTGCCTTGCGTTAGCTCCATATCTTCTACCTCCCATTCACAGGTTGTGCATGCTTGGCTAGTTGCATTATCTAGAGAGTTATTTTTTAGCATTATATTCTGCTAAGTGTGTTTGGGTTGTTTAGCTCTGCCTTAGTTTCTAGTTGTTCAGGTGGCTGCATTGGTGCAGTCCAACTGTTTGTTCATTTGTTGCCTTATCATTTCAACTTGGAAAGCTCATTAGTCTTTATTCCGCATATCTGAGCTTTAAAGTTTTAATTTGGGCTATATTTTCTAGAGGGATACATTCACCCCCCCCCCTCTGTATCCGGGCCTAGCACCCTAACAGTTGGTATCAGAGCGGTGTCTGTATACAAGGTCCAACGACCTGCAGATTCGATCTCTGGTTTTCGGTGCTAATTTGTTTTTAGTGCATCAATATTCCTGTTGCATTAATCTGTTGTGTTTTCATGGCTCATCCTCCACTATTCAGTAGTTCAAATATTAAATTCTGGCTATATCGTATGCACAGGCATGTTAACTCTATTAATCCACAATTGTGGAAGGTTATCTCTCACAGTCCACATGAACTTCCTAAGGATAAGTCCAAGTGGACTCATGCTCACAAGTTGAAAAATGATGATAATGTGAGAGCTCTAAATTTAATGAAGGCTGCAATCGGTTCTGATAATTTTTCCTCTATCTCAGGTTGTAGCTCGGCAAAGGAAATATTTGAGGAATTGCTTCGCATCCACAATAGAAAGGAAGAAGAATGTCTCATGGCAAGAAGGAGTGATCAATCAGATGAGTCCTCATCCCAGGTAAACTCTGAGACCGAGGATATTAGTCATGATGATTTAGTTGCCATGCATGAGCATCTACTGGAAAAATATGAAAGAGTTAAATCAGAAAAGAGAAAATTAAGAAAAGAGAAAAATTCTGAAGTCAGAAGTCTGAAAGAAGAAAATGTCTACTTGAAAGATCAAAATAAAAAGCTAATGGTTCTTAATACTGTCTTCTCTGAAAGATGGTTGTCAATTGAAAAAGGAAAAACTGTTGTGAAGGAAAATGAGAACAACATTGAAATAATGGTTCAACAAGAAAATGAAACTCTGAAGAACCTGAATGATGCTTTGCAACAACAGCTGATTGTTTGTGAATCTGAGCTATCCAAGTATGAAGTGAGTATTGCTTCATTGAATTCTGAGATTGAAGATCTAAAAAATTCTTTGTCAAAATTCGTTAAAGGAAAAGACAATTTGAATAAGCTGCTTGGTTCTAAAGTGAATTTTCAGAAAGAAGGACTTGGGTATGTGCATGTTAATAAGAAAGTGAATGAAAAGAAGAAGTCAACTGTATTCGTGAAAAGCTCTGAACAAGCTAATCAATCTAGTTCTTCTATTTTTCAATTCACTGCTAAGAAGGCTGAAAATTCAGATAAGAAACAAAAAAAGATTCAAAAACAAAAGAAAAATGTTGATTTGGATAAGTCCAAATATGTCTCTGATTTACATGTGCATGCTGCTCACTGCTCACACACACATTCACACTCTCATGAGAATATCAATCTTGTCAAACAAGTGAATGTGAATAAAAAGGCTATAACATGTCACTATTGTGGGAAAGTTGGCCATATTATGCATAACTGTGTAGCATTGATAAATGATGAAAGAAATGCTGTTAGAAAGTATCCTAGAAATCATCTTAGGAAACATTCTACTGATCAGTAAAAGAAAATTCAATGATATTGCTGTGGGAAGTTTGGTCACATTGCTGCCTTCTGCTGGCATGCTCAGGGAAAGAAAACTAACTCTGGATTTGTTAATTTCCCTGTTAATAAAAACATTGTTGATAGAAAGAAGTTTGGTTCTAGAAGCAAACACACTGTATGTTTTGAATGTGGAAAGCCAGGCCACAGAGCTGTTAACTGTTGGCTGGCCGGTTATGAAAAGAAAAATTTTCATGTCAATAACAGAATTAATCATATTCACTCACACCATGTTCACGCCAATGCTGATGTATACAAGGAGAACATGAAATCTGTTATTTCTTGTTATCATTGTGGGCAGGTAGGGCATTCCATGTATAATTATCATATCATGTGTTGTGATGATAAACATGCGAAAAAATTTGTTGAGAAAACCTGCTAGGAGTGTCACTGCTAAACCAGGACCCAAGGTTTCTTGGGTACCTGTTACATCAAAATGATGTGTCTGCTACAGGTGTGCCTTGGAAGCTGAGGAATAAAAGGGGGAAATAAACCAAGGCACTCAAAGAAAAACCCCTTCTGAAATTTTCAGGTAATTTCTCTGCATCTCCTGTTTTGAAATTCATTGCATATCTGATTTGATGTATTCTTGCATATCTGCCATTTGTAGTTGTTTGATAATTGTTGAAATGCATAAACTCTGAAAACAAATTATATTCTGAAAAATCTGAACTGCATATGAATGCTGTTTGAAAATAGTCTATTGCATTGTTCACTGAAAATCTGATTTACACATAGGACTGCATGTTGAATTATCATGCATGACCTCAATGGTATATAAATGGTAAGGTACCAAAAGACAGGGAAGTCTGTCTGGAGGTTCTTACTATGTGTGAGGTGGTCTTTTAGACCAAATGCTCCACCTAGTACCATGGGTCACTTTGCTGATAGGACAGTCTGATTGTGCACAAGTCACAATATCATTTGGAATAATATGTTCAGTTTTCAGTGCAAATATTGCATGTTTTCAGGGGGAGTTAATTGCATATCTTTGCATAGCATTCAGTATTGAGTCTTTGCATGCATGTAGTTAATTGCATTGCATTTCATGAAAAATGCCAAAAAGATTATCTGAATGCATAGTCTTAGGGGGAGTCAATGCATCGCATATAGGTTATCAAATGCATACTCTTGTGAGAATTCATTGCATACCCTTCATCATTGATCTTAGTTGACAAACCTTGATAATATCAGAAATCATTGAGCCTCGAAATCTCTTCTATCAATTGGTATCATTTGGCTTCAGAATTCCATCAGTCCTTCATGAAGATTTCAATGGGACTATCTCGATCATAAATCTGAAAACTCTTGAACTAGAAATCTTCTATTATACATTTTTATGAATGACTGAAATAAATCATGTGGTTTAAGTTTTAATGTTTTCAATGAGTTTGGCTTTAAAATCTCTTAAAAATATCTGAAGCATGTTTAATAAACCTTAACCATCTGTTTCATGCTGTGTCTTGTAAAATCTTCTGAAATCTGTATTATTGAATACATGACTTTATTTGGTTAAGTACATGAAATTGTTATTGATTTGAAGCAAATGAATTTTTCTGAAATGTCTAAGGGTATTTTCTGTCAGAGCAATGACCTTGGTCACTGAGAAACACATGTCCAAAGGACTGTGTCATGAGGAACCATAGTTAACTCTGATTAAGAATAATTGAATTTCAGGCAGAGCAATGGCATGCACACTGAGAAATACAACTCACTCATCAAGAAATGATTTGCAGTGTGTCATGATGTGTAAATGCTATCTCTGTTCATATAAAGCATAACAGTTAGTCACACTAAGTGCTTAGGGATATTGGCCTCTGATCAAGGTATATCCTCTAGTTACAAGGTGTGCACTGAACTAGAGTGCTCGTAAAATTTGTAGCATGAAAAATTGTTGAACGAATTGAAATATCTGAATATTGTTGCTAAAATCAAATTACTACAACCCTAGACAAAATCATATGACTTCATAATTGCTTGATTTCAATACTGATGTATGTAATTTCGAAAGAAGTCAATAAATTTGATTGTGTAAGAGAAAGGGAGTTTTATCAAGATAAATATGAGGGCTTGGTTCATTTTTATTAAACCATGATTTTAGATATCAATACATAATTTTATTGATAAACTCTGCATACATCATGTTTAAACCATGCTGATCAATAAAATTCATTCATAAGCCCTTATAATGGAAGACTTTGAAATATTCTGATTTGGATTTATGAGAATGACATTTCCTTGAAAATCTGACTGAAATTCTTGTAGTTGAAGCCTCTTTAAAAATCTGCTAATTGAACCTCTTCTGCTCATTGACCTGAACTTCTCCTTGTTTGCCCCTATGATCTCCGTCCCATTCATCTCATAAGATTCCACTTAAAGAGGGAGAATTGTGATCTTGCATTTTGTAATCTCCATCTGCATCTGCATTCTTACCTTCCCATGGTTCATCTTGACTATATCAAAGGGGGAGATTTTTGCCAAAGGGGGAGATTGTTTTTCAATTATAACATGCTGGTTGCTTTAATTTCTCAAACTATTTTCTTTTTGATGAAGTCAAAGGGGGAGAATAGTTTGAGTCATCAGATTGACTCACTGTGTAGTGTTGCCATCATCAAAAAGGGGGAGATTGCTGTGTCCATGTGGTTTTGATGATTGGCCTTTGAAGTGAGTTATTCACTGTGAGTCATCTTGCTGTGTCTTTTTCTGCTCGATTAATTCATGTTTTATCATGTAAGTGAATGGAGTTCATATGGCTGTCAGATAACATGCTCTATTTAATTCTGTCTACACTCTGTCTGCACAGTCTCCACAGCAGTGCGTCAACTCCTTGAGCTGATGCGTCGACTCTTCAGTTCAGTTTCTCCAAGTCTATACATTAGACTGTGGCAAAGTCTATTCATTCATTTGGAAAACAAGTCTGTACAGCCGTGTCATATCCTCCTGAAGTTCATATCATCAAGTCTATACAGTGGACTGTGCAGCCTGTTTGATTAATGAAGTCTGTACATCAGTCTTCACATTCTAAGTCTGTACAGCCACTGGTCTAGAATCTGAGTCTGTACATCATCTTGTGCCTTCAACGTTCAAAGCCTCAAGTCTGTACAGCGTTACGTTCTCTTTGGAAAGTCTGTACAGCGTGAAGTCTACACATTGGCACTGTAGCTCGCTTTTACAAGTCTGTACATTGGAGTCAGTTCACCAAGTCTATACACTGGACTTTGTTTCACCAAGTCTATACATCATCTTCAGACTTCAAGTCTATACACTCCATGCCCTTTCAAGTCTATACATCGGTTTCATTCAAAGTCTGTACACTGCTTCACTTCGTCAAAGTCCATACATCCTCAGCTGAACCCCATGTCTGTACAACGGCCTAAATCTTCATCAAGTCTACACAGTGCTTCAACCTTCTTATAGTCTGTACAGCCTGCCTTATCGATTCAGAGTCTATACATCGCTCAAGCGTTCAAAGCATCTGAAGTCTTTACAGCGTCCGTTGTCTAGAGTTCTTGAAGTATATACATTGGACTGTTTCTTTCTAAGTATATACACTACAATGTACATACTTAGATCTTATGACTTCATTCTTGTTGCTGAAGGGAACAGGGTCGACGCTGGGAGCTTAAAGCGTCCACGCATCAGTTGACGAAGCCTTCACGATATCTTCCACTGCGTCAACGCCACAATGGAGCAGCGTCGACGCAGCAGTTAAAGGAGCATTCACTTTCACAGGCTATTCCACTGCGTCAGCGCCACAATTAAGGAGCGTCGACGCAGCAGCTAAAGAGACGAAGCTAATGGCTTACTGGAATGCCTCACTGCGTTAACGCCATTGATTGAGAGCGTCGACGCAGCACGCCCATCTGCTGAAGACTTGATCACTGGATCACCGATGCGTCAACGCAGCAGGCTGATGGAGTCAACGCAGCAGACTTGAGTTTTGCTGGTCGAATGTCTTTGAAGGCTGCGTCAACCCTTTGGAGCAAGTGTGTTGACGCCACCTCAACTCCAGTTGCTGAGCGTACTGATGAATGGGCACGTGACCCGAAGCTAGCACCTAACACGTGATCCGAAGTGGGTGCTGAGCACGTGATCCGAGGAGGAATCCTCTGAACAGAAGGTGTGGGAAGCTCACGCCCTAGCTGTTGCTGCTTATAAAAGGAAGCCTTCATCCAACAGATGAAGACTGGTCGAAGCCTTGAGAGCAATAGCAGAAAAGTAGAAGTGCTGTGAGTTTGATCCAGTGAAGAAAAGAAAGAAAAGAAGAGAGCAGAGAAGAAAGTGAGAGTGAGAGCAGAAGGAGAAGAAGAGAAAGAAGAAGGAGAAAGAGAAGAGACAGGGAGAGCCTGCGAAAGAGAAGAAAATAGAGAGTGAGAGCAGAAGAGAAAGATTGCGTGAGCTGAGAAGAAGAAAGAAGAGGAAGAGAAGAAGAAGAGGAGATAGTCTATTGAAGACCTGTTCAGTCTGTTCGTGGATCAAATCCAGAACGACTATTGTGTTTCATTTCCAAGTTTTGTTGCTGTGCTTTTTTATGTTTCCTTATTTTCCCTTTTATTTCTCTGGTTAGCTTTGTACTTCCGATCCTCTGGACTGAGGTCGGGTTCCTCCTGGTGGGTCAGGAGAAGGGAGATCTGATCTCCGGTTGCAAGTAGCTGGGAGCTACTTGTGGGTTCCCTCCGGTTTGGAGGAAGGGAGACTTGTCTCCGGTTCTGGGCTTGTGGGTTGCAAGTCCAGGGGTCCCTCCTGGTCTGGAGGAAGAGAGGTCTTCGACCTATGGTTTCCAAGTGGCTGGGAGTCACTTGGGGTGTCCCTCCGGTTGGGAGGAAGAGGGGAGGTTGTTCCCTTGGTCAAGCTTTGTGGCAGCAACTGTTCGCAGACTGAGTCTGCTTGGTTCTAGCATTGGTTAGTGAAGCCTCACTCCGGTTGGGAGTGAGGGGTGGATGTAGGTCTGGAGGACCGAACCACCTTAAAATTATTTGTGCAGTGGTTTGCCTTGCGTTAGCTCCATATCTTCTACCTCCCATTCACAGGTTGTGCATGCTTGGCTAGTTACATTATCTAGAGAGTTATTTTTTAGCATTATATTCTACTAAGTGTGTTTGGGTTGTTTAGCTCTGCCTTAGTTTCTGGTTGTTCAGGTGGTT
Source organism: Amorphophallus konjac (assembly GCA_022559845.1). Taxonomy (NCBI): domain Eukaryota; kingdom Viridiplantae; phylum Streptophyta; class Magnoliopsida; order Alismatales; family Araceae; genus Amorphophallus; species Amorphophallus konjac. Next base: position 221,359,430 of record CM040122.1, on the reverse strand, counting down.
GCATTGGTGCAGTCCAACTGTTTGTTCATTTGTTGCCTTATCATTTCAACTTGGAAAGCTCATTAGTCTTTATTCCGCATATCTGAGCTTTAGAGTTTTAATTTGGGCTATATTTTCTAGAGGGAAACATTCACCCCCCCCCCTCTGTATTCGGGCCTAGCACCCTAACAGTTGGTATCAGAGCGGTGTCTGCATACAAGGTCCAACGACCTGCAGATTCGATCTCTGGTTTTCGGTGCTAATTTGTTTTTAGTGCATCAATATTCCTGTTGCATTAATCTGTTGTGTTTTCATGGCTCATCCTCCACTATTCAGTAGTTCAAATATTAAATTCTGGCTATATCGTATGCACAAGCATGTTAACTCTATTAATCCACAATTGTGGAAGGTTATCTCTCACAGTCCACATGAACTTCCTAAGGATAAGTCCAAGTGGACTCATACTCACAAGTTGAAAAATGATGATAATGTGAGATCTCTAAATTTAATGAAGGCTACAATCGGTTCTGATAATTTTTCCTCTATCTCAGGTTGTAGCTCGGCAAAGGAAATATTGGAGGAATTGCTTCGCATCCACAAGGAAAGGAAGAAGAATGTCTCATGGCAAGAAGGTGTGATCAATCAGATGAGTCCTCATCCCAGGTAAACTCTGAGACCGAGGATATTAGTCATGATGATTTAGTTGCCATGCATGAGCATCTACTGGAAAAATATGAAAGAGTTAAATCAGAAAAGAGAAAAATTCTGAAGTCAGAAGTCTGAAAGAAGAAAATGTCTACTTGAAAGATCAAAATAAATAGCTAATAGTTCTTAATACTGTCTTCTCTGAAAGATGGTTGTCAATTGAAAAAGGAAAAACTGTTGTGAAGGAAAATGAGAACAACATTGAAATAATGGTTCAACAAGAAAATGAAACTCTGAAGAACCTGAATGATGCTTTGCAACAACAGCTGATTGTTTGTGAATCTGAGCTATCCAAGTATGAAGTGAGTATTGCTTCATTGAATTCTGAGATTGAAGATCTAAAAAATTCTTTGTCAAAATTCGTTAAAGGAAAAGACAATTTGAATAAGCTGCTTGGTTCTAAAGTGAATTTTCAGAAAGAAGGACTTGGGTATGTGCATGTTAATAAGAAAGTGAATGAAAAGAAGAAGTCAACTGTATTCGTGAAAAGCTCTGAACAAGCTAATCAATCTAGTTCTTTTATTTTTCAATTCACTGCTAAGAAGGCTGAAAATTCAGATAAGAAACAAAAAAAGATTCAAAAACAAAATAAAAATGCTGATTTGGATAAGTCCAAATATGTCTCTGATTTACATGTGCATGCTGCTCACTGCTCACACACACATTCACACTCTCATGAGAATATCAATCTTGTCAAACAAGTGAATGTGAATAAAAAGGCTATAACATGTCACTATTGTGGGAAAGTTGGCCATATTATGCATAACTGTGTAGCATTGATAAATGATGAAAGAAATGCTGTTAGAAAGTATCCTAGAAATCATCTTAGGAAACATTCTACTGATCAGGAAAAGAAAATTCAATGATATTGCTGTGGGAAGTTTGGTCACATTGCTGCCTTCTGCTGGCATGCTCAGGGAAGGAAAACTAACTCTGGATTTGTTAATTTCCCTGTTAATAAAAACATTGTTGATAGAAAGAAGTTTGGTTCTAGAAGCAAACACACTGTATGTTTTGAATGTGGAAAGCCAGGCCACAGAGCTGTTAACTGTTGGCTGGCCGGTTATGAAAAGAAAAATTTTCATGTCAATAACAGAATTAATCATGTTCACTCACACCATGTTCACGCCAATGCTGATGTATACAAGGAGAACATGAAATCTGTTATTTCTTGTTATCATTGTGGGCAGGTAGGGCATTCCATGTATAATTGTCATATCATGTGTTGTGATGATAAACATGCGAAAAATCTGTTGAGAAAACCTGCTAGGAGTGTCACTGCTAAACCAGGACCCAAGGTTTCTTGGGTACCTGTTACATCAAAATGATGTGTCTGCTACAGGTGTGCCTTGGAAGCTGAGGAATAAAAAGGGGAAATAAACCAAGGCACTCAAAGAAAAACCCCTTCTGAAATTTTTAGGTAATTTCTCTGCATCTCCTGTTTTGAAATTCATTGCATATCTGATTTGATGTATTCTTACATATCTGCCATTTGTAGTTGTTTGATAATTGTTGAAATGCATAAACTCTGAAAATAAATTGCATTCTGAAAAATCTGAACTGCATATGAATGATGTTTGAAAATAGTCTATTGCATTGTTCACTGAAAATCTGATTTACACATAGGACTGCATGTTGAATTATCATGCATGACCTCAATGGTATATAAATGGTAAGGTACCAAAAGACAGGGAAGTCTGTCTGGAGGTTCTTACTATGTGTGAGGTGGTCTTTTAGACCAAATGCTCCACCTAGTACCATGGGTCACTTTGCTGATAGGACAGTCTGATTGTGCACAAGTCACAATATCATTTGGAATAATATGTTCAATTTTCAGTGCAAATATTGCATGTTTTCAGGGGGAGTTAATTGCATATCTTTGCATAGCATTCAGTATTGAGTCTTTGCATGCATGTAGTTAATTGCATTGCATTTCATGAAAAATGCCAAAAAGATTATCTGAATGCATAGTCTTAGGGGGAGTCAATGCATCGCATATAGGTTATCAAATGCATACTCTTGTGAGAATTCATTGCATACCCTTCATCATTGATCTTAGTTGACAAACCTTGATAATATCAGAAATCATTGAGCCTCGAAATCTCTTCTATCAATTGGTATCATTTGGCTTCAGAATTCCATCAGTCCTTCATGAAGATTTCAATGGGACTATCTCGATCATAAATCTGAAAACTCTTGAACTAGAAATCTTATATTATACATTTTTATGAATGACTGAAATAAATCATGTGGTTTAAGTTTTAATATTTTTAATGAGTTTGGCTTTAAAATCTCTTAAAAATATCTGAAGCATGTTTAATAAACCTTAACCATCTGTTTCATGCTGTGTCTTGTAAAATCTTCTGAAATCTGTATTATTGAATACATGACTTTATTTGGTTAAGTACATGAAATTGTTATTGATTTGAAGCAAATGAATTTTTCTGAAATGTCTAAGGGTATTTTCTGTCAGAGCAATGACCTTGGTCACTGAGAAACACATGTCCAAAGGACTGTGTCATGAGGTACCATAGTTAACTCTGATTAAGAATAATTGAATTTCAGGCAGAGCAATGGCATGCACACTGAGAAATACAACTCACTCATCAAGAAATGATTTGCAGTGTGTCATGATGTGTAAATGCTATCTCTGTTCATATAAAGCATAACAGTTAGTCACACTAAGTGCTTAGGGATATTGGCCTCTGATCAAGGTATATCATCTAGTTACAAGGTGTGCACTGAACTAGAGTGCTCGTAAAATTTGTAGCATGAAAAATTGTTGAACGAATTGAAATATCTGAATATTGTTACTAAAATCAAATTACTACAACCCTAGACAAAATCATATGACTTCATAATTGCTTGATTTCAATACTGATGTATGTAATTCTGAAAGAAGTCAATAAATTTGATTGTGTAAGAGAAAGGGAGTTTTATCAAGATAAATATGAGGGCTTGGTTCATTTTTATTAAACCATGATTTTAGATATCAATACATAATTTTATTGATAAACTCTGCATACATCATGTTTAAACCATGCTGATCAATAAAATTCATTCATAAGCCCTTATAATGGAAGACTTTGAAATATTCTGATTTGGATTTATGAGAATGACATTTCCTTGAAAATCTGACTGAAATTCTTGTAGTTGAAGCCTCTTTAAAAATCTGCTAATTGAACCTCTTCTGCTCATTGACCTGAACTTCTCCTTGTTTGCCCCTATGATCTCCGTCCCATTCATCTCATAAGATTCCACTTAAAGAGGGAGAATTGTGATCTTGCATTTTGTAATCTCCATCTGCATCTGCATTCTTACCTTCCCATGGTTCATCTTGACTATATCAAAGGGGGAGATTTTTGCCAAAGGGGGAGATTGTTTTTCAATTATAACATGCTGGTTGCTTTAATTTCTCAAACTATTTTCTTTTTGATGAAGTCAAAGGGGGAGAATAGTTTGAGTCATCAGATTGACTCACTGTGTAGTGTTGCCATCATCAAAAAGGGGGAGATTGCTGTGTCCATGTGATTTTGATGATTGGCCTTTGAAGTGAGTTATTCACTGTGAGTCATCTTGCTGTGTCTTTTTCTGCTCGATTAATTCATGTTTTATCATGTAAGTGAATGGAGTTCATATGGCTGTCAGATAACATGCTCTATTTAATTCTGTCTACACTCTGTCTGCACAGTCTCCACAGTAGTGCGTCAACTCCTTGAGCTGATGCGTCGACTCTTCAGTTCAGTTTCTCCAAGTCTATACATTAGACTGTGGCAAAGTCTATTCATTCGTTTGGAAAACAAGTCTGTACAGCCGTGTCATATCCTTCTGAAGTTCATATCATCAAGTCTATACAGTGGACTGTGCAGCCTGTTTGATTAATGAAGTCTGTACATCAGTCTTCACATTCTAAGTCTGTACAGCCACTGGTCTAGAATCTGAGTCTGTACATCATCTTGTGCCTTCAACGTTCAAAGCCTCAAGTCTGTACAGCGTTACGTTCTCTTTGGAAAGTCTGTACAGCGTGAAGTCTACACATTGGCACTGTAGCTCGCTTTTGCAAGTCTGTACATTAGAGTCAGTTCACCAAGTCTATACACTGGACTTTGTTTCACCAAGTCTATACATCATCTTCAGACTTCAAGTCTATACACTCCATGCCCTTTCAAGTCTATACATTGGTTTGATTCAAAGTCTGTACACTGCTTCACTTCGTCAAAGTCCATACATCCTCAGCTGAACCCCATGTCTGTACAACGGCCTAAATCTTCATCAAGTCTACACAGTGCTTCAACCTTCATATAGTCTGTACAGCCTGCCTTATCGATTCAGAGTCTATACATCGCTCAAGCGTTCAAAGCATCTGAAGTCTGTACAGCGTCCGTTGTCTAGAGTTCTTGAAGTATATACATTGGACTGTTTCTTTCGAAGTATATACACTACAATGTACATACTTAGATCTTATGACTTCATTCTTGTTGCTGAAGGGAACAGGGTCGACGCTGGGAGCTTAAAGCGTCCACGCATCAGTTGACGAAGCCTTCACGATATCTTCCACTGCGTCAACGCCACAATGGAGCAGCGTCGACGTAGCAGTTAAAGGAGTATTCACTTTCACAGGCTATTCCACTGCGTCAGCGCCATAATTAAGGAGCGTCGACGCAGCAGCTAAAGAGACGAAGCTAATGGCTTACTGGAATGCCTCACTGCGTTAACGCCATTGATTGAGAGCGTCGACGCAGCACGCCCATCTACTGAAGACTTGATCACTGGATCACCGATGCGTCAACGCAGCAGGCTGATGGAGTCAACGCAGCAGACTTGAGTTTTGCTGGTCGAATGTCTTTGAAGGCTGCGTCAACCCTTTGGAGCAAGTGTGTTGACACCACCTCAACTCCAGTTGCTGAGCGTACTGATGAATGGGCACGTGACCCGAAGCTGGCACCTGACACGTGATCCGAGGTGGGTGCTGAGCAGGTGATCTGAGGAGGAATCTTCTGAACGGAAGGTGTGGGATGCTCACGCCCTAGCTGTTGCTGCTTATAAAAGGAAGCCTTCATCCAACAGATGAAGACTGATCGAAGCCTTGAGAGCAATAGCAGAAAAGTAGAAGTGCTGTGAGTTCGATCCAGTGAAGAAAAGAAAGAAAAGAAGAGAGCAGAGAAGAAAGTGAGAGTGAGAGCAGAAGGAGAAGAAGAGAAAGAAGAAGGAGAAAGAGAAGAGACAGGGAGAGCCTACGAAAGAGACGAAAATAGAGAGTGAGAGCAGAAGAGAAAGATTGTGTGAGCTGAGAAGAAGAAAGAAGAGGAAGAGAAAAAGAAGAGGAGAGAGTCTATTGAAGACCTGTTCAGTCTGTTCGTGGATCAAATCCAGAACGACTATTGTGTTTCATTTCCAGCTTTTGTTGCTGCACTTTTTTATGTTTCCTTATTTTCCCTTTTATTTCTCTGGTTAGCTTTGTACTTCCGATCCTCTGGACTGAGGTCGGGTTCCTCCTGGTGGGTCAGGAGAAGGGAGATCTAATCTCCGGTTGCAAGTAGCTGGGAGCTACTTGTGGGTTCCCTCCGGTTTGGAGGAAGGGAGACTTGTCTCCGGTTCTGGGCTTGTGGGTTGCAAGTCCAGGGGTCCCCCCTGGTCTGGAGGAAGAGAGGTCTTCGACCTCTGGTTTCCAAGTGGCTGGGAGTCACTTGGGGTGTCCCTCCGGTTGGGAGGAAGAGGGGAGGTTGTTCCCCTGGTCAAGCTTTGTGGCAGCAACTGTTCGCAGACTGAGTCTGCTTGGTTCTAGCATTGGCTAGTGAAGCCTCACTCCGGTTGGGAGTGAGGGGTGGATGTAGGTCTGGAGGACTGAACCACCTTAAAATTATTTGTGCAGTGGTTTGCCTTGCGTTAGCTCCATATATTCTACCTCCCATTCACAGGTTGTGCATGCTTGGCTAGTTGCATTATCTAGAGAGTTTTTTTTTAGCATTATATTCTGCTAAGTGTGTTTGGGTTGTTTAGCTCTGCCTTAGTTTCTGGTTGTTCAGGTGGCTGCATTGGTGCAGTCCAACTGTTTGTTCATTTGTTGCCTTATCATTTCAACTTGGAAATCTCACAGTCTTTATTCCGCATATCTGAGCTTTAGATTTTTAATTTGGGCTATATTTTCTAGAGGGATACATTCACCCCTCCCCTCTGTATTCGGGCCTAGCACCCTAACAGTTGGTATCAGAGCGGTGTCTGCATACAAGGTCCAACGACCTACAGATTCGATCTCTGATTTTCGGTGCTAATTTATTTTTAGTGCATCAATATTCATGTTGCATTAATCTGTTGTGTTTTCATGGCTCATCCTCCACTATTCAGTAGTTCAAATATTAAATTCTGGCTATATCGTATGCACAAGCATGTTAACTCTATTAATCCACAATTGTGGAAGGTTATCTCTCACAGTCCACATGAACTTCCTAAGGATAAGTCCAAGTGGACTCATGCTCACAAGTTGAAAAATGATGATAATGTGAGAGCTCTAAATTTAATGAAGGCTGCAATCGGTTCTGATAATTTTTCCTCTATCTCAGGTTGTAGCTCGGCAAAGGAAATATTGGAGGAATTGCTTCGCATCCACAATGGAAAGGAAGAAGAATGTCTCATGGCAAGAAGGAGTGATCAATCAGATGAGTCCTCATCCCAGGTAAACTCTGAGACCGAGGATATTAGTCATGATGATTTAGTTGCCATGCATGAGCATCTACTGGAAAAATATGAAAGAGTTAAATCAGAAAAGAGAAAATTAAGAAAAGAGAAAAATTCTGAAGTCAGAAGTCTGAAAGAAGAAAATGTCTACTTGAAAGATCAAAATAAAAAGTTAATGGTTCTTAATACTGTCTTCTCTGAAAGATGGTTGTCAATTGAAAAAGGAAAAATTGTTGTGAAGGAAAATGAGAACAACATTGAAATAATGGTTCAACAAGAAAATGAAACTCTGAAGAACCTGAATGATGCTTTGTAACAACAGCTGATTGTTTGTGAATCTGAGCTATCCAAGTATGAAGTGAGTATTGCTTCATTGAATTCTGGGATTGAAGATCTAAAAAATTCTTTGTCAAAATTCGTTAAAGGAAAAGACAATTTGAATAAGCTGCTTGGTTCTAAAGTGAATTTTCAGAAAGAAGGACTTGGGTATGTGCATGTTAATAAGAAAGTGAATGAAAAGAAGAAGTCAACTGTATTCGTGAAAAGCTCTGAACAAGCTAATCAATCTAGTTTTTTTATTTTTCAATTCACTGCTAAGAAGGCTGAAAATTCAGATAAGAAACAAAAAAAGATTCAAAAACAAAATAAAAATGCTGATTTGGATAAGTCCAAATATGTCTCTGATTTACATGTGCATGCTGCTCACTGCTCACACACACATTCACACTCTCATGAGAATATCAATCTTGTCAAACAAGTGAATGTGAATAAAAAGGCTATAACATGTCACTATTGTGGGAAAGTTAGCCATATTATGCATAACTGTGTAGCATTGATAAATGATGAAAGAAATGCTGTTAGAAAGTATCCTAGAAATCATCTTAGGAAACATTCTACTGATCAGGAAAAGAAAATTCAATGATATTGCTGTGGGAAGTTTGGTCACATTGTTGCCTTCTGCTGGCATGCTCAGGGAAAGAAAACTAACTCTGGATTTGTTAATTTCCCTGTTAATAAAAACATTGTTGATAGAAAGAAGTTTGGTTCTAGAAGCAAACACACTGTATGTTTTGAATGTGGAAAGCCAGGTCACAGAGCTGTTAACTGTTGGCTGGCCGGTTATGAAAAGAAAAATTTTCATGTCAATAACAGAATTAATCATGTTCACTCACACCATGTTCACGCCAATGCTGATGTATACAAGGAGAACATGAAATCTGTTATTTCTTGTTATCATTGTGGGCAGGTAGGGCATTCCATGTATAATTGTCATATCATGTGTTGTAATGATAAACATGCGAAAATTCTGTTGAGAAAACCTGCTAGGAGTGTCACTGCTAAACCAGGACCCAAGGTTTCTTGGGTACCTGTTACATCAAAATGATGTGTCTGCTACAGGTGTGCCTTGGAAGCTGAGGAATAAAAGGGGGAAATAAACCAAGGCACTCAAAGAAAAACCCCTTCTGAAATTTTCAGGTAATTTCTCTGCATCTCCTGTTTTGAAATTCATTGCATATCTGATTTGATGTATTCTTGCATATCTGCCATTTGTAGTTGTTTGATAATTGTTGAAATGCATAAACTCTGAAAACAAATTGCATTCTGAAAAATCTGAACTGCATATGAATACTGTTTGAAAATAGTCTATTGCATTGTTCACTGAAAATCTGATTTACACATAGGACTGCATGTTGAATTATCATGCATGACCTCAATGGTATATAAATGGTAAGGTACCAAAAGACAGGGAAGTCTGTCTGGAGGTTCTTACTATGTGTGAGGTGGTCTTTTAGACCAAATGCTCCGCCTAGTACTATGGGTCACTTTGCTGATAGGATAGTCTGATTGTGCACAAGTCACAATATCATTTGGAATAATATGTTCAGTTTTCAGTGCAAATATTGCATGTTTTCAGGGGGAGTTAATTGCATATCTTTGCATAGCATTCAGTATTGAGTCTTTGCATGCATGTAGTTAATTGCATTGCATTTCATGAAAAATGCCAAAAAGATTATCTGAATGCATAGTCTTAGGGGGAGTCAATGCATCGCATATAGGTTATCAAATGCATACTCTTGTGAGAATTCATTGCATACCCTTCATCATTGATCTTAGTTGACAAACCTTGATAATATCAGAAATCATTGAGCCTCGAAATCTCTTCTATCAATTGGTATCATTTGGCTTCAGAATTCCATCAGTCCTTCATGAAGATTTCAATGGGACTATCTCGATCATAAATCTGAAAACTCTTGAACTAGAAATCTTCTATTATACATTTTTATGAATGACTGAAATAAATCATGTGGTTTAAGTTTTAATGTTTTCAATGAGTTTGGCTTTAAAATCTCTTAAAAATATCTGAAGTATGTTTAATAAACCTTAACCATCTGTTTCATGCTGTGTCTTGTAAAATCTTCTGAAATCTGTATTATTGAATACATGACTTTATTTGGTTAAGTACATGAAATTGTTATTGATTTGAAGCAAATGAATTTTTCTGAAATGTCTAAGGGTATTTTCTGTCAGAGCAATGACCTTGGTCACTGAGAAACACATGTCCAAAGGACTGTGTCATGAGGTACCATAGTTAACTCTGATTAAGAATAATTGAATTTCAGGCAGAGCAATGGCATGCACACTGAGAAATACAACTCACTCATCAAGAAATGATTTGCAGTGTGTCATGATGTGTAAATGCTATCTCTGTTCATATAAAGCATAACAGTTAGTCACACTAAGTGCTTAGGGATATTGGCCTCTGATCAAGGTATATCCTCTAGTTACAAGGTGTGCACTGAACTAGAGTGCTCGTAAAATTTGTAGCATAAAAAATTATTGAACGAATTGAAATATCTGAATATTATTGCTAAAATCAAATTACTACAACCCTAGACAAAATCATATGACTTCATAATTGCTTGATTTCAATACTGATGTATGTAATTCCGAAAGAAGTCAATAAATTTGATTGTGTAAGAGAAAGGGAGTTTTATCAAGATAAATATGAGGGCTTGGTTCATTTTTATTAAACCATGGTTTTGGATATCAATACAGAATTTTATTGATAAACTCTGCATACATCATGTTTAAACCATGCTGATCAATAAAATTCATTCATAAGCCCTTATAATGGAAGACTTTGAAATATTCTGATTTGGATTTATGAGAATGACATTTCCTTGAAAATCTGACTGAAATTCTTGTAGTTGAAGCCTCTTTAAAAATCTGCTAATTGAACCTCTTCTGCTCATTGACCTGAACTTCTCCTTGTTTGCCCCTATGATCTCCGTCCCATTCATCTCATAAGATTCCACTTAAAGAGGGAGAATTGTGATCTTGCATTTTGTAATCTCCATCTGCATCTGCATTCTTACCTTCCCATGGTTCATCTTGCCTTCCCATGGTTCATCTTGACTATATCAAAGGGGGAGATTTTTGCCAAAGGGGGAGATTGTTTTTCAATTATAACATGCTGGTTGCTTTAATTTCTCAAACTATTTTCTTTTTGATGAAGTCAAAGGGGGAGAATAGTTTGAGTCATCAGATTGACTCACTGTGTAGTGTTGCCATCATCAAAAAGGGGGAGATTGCTGTGTCCATGTGGTTTTGATGATTGGCCTTTGAAGTGAGTTATTCACTGTGAGTCATCTTGATGTGTCTTTTTCTACTCGATTAATTCATGTTTTATCATGTAAGTGAATGGAGTTCATATGGCTGTCAGATAACATGCTCTATTTAATTCTGTCTACACTCTGTCTGCACAGTCTCCACAGCAGTGCGTCAACTCCTTGAGCTGATGCGTCGACTCTTCAGTTCAGTTTCTCCAAGTCTATACATTAGACTGTGGCAAAGTCTATTCATTCGTTTGAAAAACAAGTCTGTACAGCCGTGTCATATCCTCCTGAAGTTCATATCATCAAGTCTATACAGTGGACTGTGCAGCCTGTTTGATTAATGAAGTCTGTACATCAGTCTTCACATTCTAAGTCTGTACAGCCACTGGTCTAGAATCTGAGTCTGTACATCATCTTGTACCTTCAACGTTCAAAGCCTCAAGTCTGTACAGCGTTACGTTCTCTTTGGAAAGTCTGTACAGCGTGAAGTCTACACATTGGCACTGTAGCTCGCTTTTGCAAGTCTGTACATTAGAGTCAGTTCACCAAGTCTATACACTGGACTTTGTTTCACCAAGTCTATACATCATCTTCAGACTTCAAGTCTATACACTCCATGCCCTTTCAAGTCTATACATCGGTTTCATTCAAAGTCTGTACACTGCTTCACTTCGTCAAAGTCCATACATCCTCAGCTGAACCCCATGTCTGTACAACGGCCTAAATCTTCATCAAGTCTACACAGTGCTTCAACCTTCTTATAGTCTGTACAGCCTGCCTTATCGATTCAGAGTCTATACATCGCTCAAGCGTTCAAAGCATCTGAAGTCTGTACAGCGTCCGTTGTCTAGAGTTCTTGAAGTATATACATTGGACTGTTTCTTTCGAAGTATATACACTACAATGTACATACTTAGATCTTATGACTTTATTCTTGTTGCTGAAGGGAATAGGGTCGACGCTGGGAGCTTAAAGCGTCCACGCATCAGTTGACGAAGCCTTCACGATATCTTCCACTGCGTCAACGCCACAATGGAGCAGCGTCGACGCAGCAGTTAAAGGAGCATTCACTTTCATAGGCTATTCCACTGCGTCAACGCCACAATTAAGCAGCGTCGACGCAGGAGCTAAAGAGACGAAGCTAATGGCTTACTGGAATGCCTCACTACGTTAACGCCATTGATTGAGAGCGTCGACGCAGCACGCCCATCTGCTGAAGACTTGATCACTGGATCACCGATGCGTCAACGCAGCAGGCTGATGGAGTCAACGCAGCAGACTTGAGTTTTGCTGGTCGAATGTCTTTGAAGGCTGCGTCAACCCTTTGGAGCAAGTGTGTTGACGCCACCTCAACTCCAGTTGCTGAGCGTACTGATGAATTGGCACGTGACCCGAAGTTGGCACCTGACACGTGATCCGAGGTGGGTGCTGAGCACGTGATCCGAGGAGGAATCTTCTGAACAGAAGGTGTGGGAAGCTCACGCCCTAGCTGTTGCTGCTTATAAAAGGAAGCCTTCATCTAATAGATGAAGACTGATCGAAGCCTTGAGAGCAATAGCAGAAAAGCAGAAGTGCTGTGAGTTCGATCCAGTGAAGAAAAGAAAGAAAAGAAGAGAGCAAAGAAGAAAGTGAGAGTGAGAGCAGAAGGAGAAGAAGAGAAAGAAGAAGGAGAAAGAGAAGAGACAGGGAGAGCCTGCGAAAGAGAAGAAAATAGAGAGTGAGAGCAGAAGAGAAAGATTGCGTGAGCTGAGAAGAAGAAAGAAGAGGAGAGAGTCTATTGAAGACCTGTTCAGTCTGTTCGTGGATCAAATCCAGAACGACTATTGTGTTTCATTTCCAGCTTTTGTTGCTGTGCTTTTTTATGTTTCCTTATTTTCCCTTTTGTTTCTCTGGTTAGCTTTGTACTTCAGATCCTCTGGACTGAGGTCGGGTTCCTCCTGGTGGGTCAGGAGAAGGGAGATCTGATCTCCGGTTGCAAGTAGCTGGGAGCTACTTGTGGGTTCCCTCCGGTTTGGAGGAAGGGAGACTTGTCTCCGGTTCTGGGCTTGTGGGTTGCAAGTCCAGGGGTCCCTCCTGGTCTGGAGGAAGAGAGGTCTTCGACCTCTGGTTTCCAAGTGGCTGGGAGTCACTTGGGGTGTCCCTCCGGTTGGGAGGAAGAGGGGAGGCTGTTCCCCTGGTCAAGTTGTGTGGCAGCAACTGTTCGCAGACTGAGTCTGCTTGGTTCTAGCATTGGCTAGTGAAGCCTCACACCGATTGGGAGTGAGGGGTGGATGTAGGTCTGGAGGACCGAACCACCTTAAAATTATTTGTGTAGTGGTTTGCCTTGCGTTATCTCCATATCTTCTACCTCCCATTCACAGGTTGTGCATGCTTGGCTAGTTGCATTATCTAGAGAGTTATTTTTGAGCATTATATTCTGCTAAGTGTGTTTGGGTTGTTTAGCTCTGCCTTAGTTTCTGGTTGTTCAGGTGGCTGCATTGGTGCAGTCCAACTGTTTGTTCATTTGTCGCCTTATCATTTCAACTGGGAAAGCTCATTAGTCTTTATTCCGCATATCTGAGCTTTAGAGTTTTAATTTGGGCTATATTTTCTAGAGGGATACATTCACCCCCCCTCTGTATCCGGGCCTAGCACCCTAACAAGATGCTCATTCTGAACCCAATCAACTCAGTGCTCAAGTGTGAACCTCGCACTGACTTACTGCATCATTTTCGAGGGATCTTGGACTTCAATCAAACAAGTAATCGGTCTAGTTGACTTGAAACTATCATAAGGATCTTGAATGAACCAAAATACTGTGAATTTCATCTAAAATTGACTAAAACGGCGCGGCCCTAACCCGGCGCGCCCTAATACGGCGCGGTACCCTACCGCGCCGTATCAACATAAGACTCATTTTCTTCTTCGTACTGGTTGCCCCGTTCCCGACGCGCTCTAAACCGGCGCGCCCCAGGGCCTTCGCACCGGGCTAACAGTTGCCCATGGCCGCGCTGGTTTAGCCCGTTTACCTACGTTTTGGCCGCGCCGGTTCAGCCCTTTTACCTACGTTTGGCCGCGCCGGATTAGTTCTGTTTGCCCACGTTTGGCCGCACCGGGGAACTCTACCCCTACGCGTGGCTGCATCAGTTTTAAGCCTTGATATTGTTTTAATCATTCACCCACCCTCGGGGTGACCTTCGTCTCCCGTGGCCGGAATTAATGAATCCTAATAAACTGAATAAGAGAAGTGATGTTCGGATCCGAATTGTTTTACTATCAGGCTTGTACTGCTATCCTTGCCTCACTTGGCGGATATTAATAGACGTGATTGATCACTACTTCCTTTCATAATTCTGTTGCCATGCTTAGCATAGTTATCATCATCATGCATGCATGCTTGCATAGACCCTCGAGTATATTGAATGGCACCGAAGGAAGACCGGGTTACTGTGGACATGGATTTTATCTCGTATATATCTTATTTATTTATTTATTGATTTATTGGCGTGCCAGTCACATGTGTGACGATTTCATTGTGCGCTCGATCTGACTTGGTCAGTCGATTGTGAGTGATCGTGTCTGGACTAGTAGTCCATCATACCCTGAACGCTATGACGTTAATTACGTCCTCCCTAAGGAAGACAACCCTTGATTAAACGCTAGAGGTAGGAGGAAGACAGTGGTAAAGCTGTGTGCTCAAAGGAGACAAAGTTCATCTGCTTGCAAGACGTTAAACGTATTTGAACAGAGCAGGGGTTTATTAATTACGGGAGAAACCCGACGGCATATTCCCACCATCTTGGATGATGCCAAGTGGGGAATAGGAAACCACCCATGCAGCGGCAGGGTAGGCTCCGCAAAAGGTCGGGTATATAGACATAACCTGGAATCCGGATGGGGACCGGCCTGATGTAACACACCCGGTACGAGTGCGATGTCTTATTAATATCCCCCTTTGGAGGGCCATCGGAGATCACGCAAGGGCATACCTCCGTGGGCCAGCGGGGTTAGAGGAGAATGCCACACTCGATTGGTGGGGATATGTAAATTTCGGCAGCATGTTCCCTCAACCTGGATTATGCCAAGGAAGAATAGGTCATCATCCACGGAGAGCCGGGACAACGACCGAACGAAGATGGGCACCAGGCCCAGGGACATCTCTTGCCTTCATATTATTGATCAATATTCCCTTGGAACCCATCAGAACACATATAATGACATGGTTCTTTGGGTTCACAAGGCATCGGTGAAATCCGGATTCGGGACGAGAGCTGTAGGGGAGATCTTCCCCATTATTGTATCTCATCAAGGCACAAGTGATGGTCTATGAGTATCTCCTCAAACAGATGTAGGGGAGATTAAGAAGTTTATTGAAGAATGGTGCAGAGATGGGCCCCGGAGTGGGTTTCATCTAACTGAAGGAGGGATCTCGGCCTGGCCTTTGGTCTGGACAAAATGGGGCTCTCAGCCTGGTATTTGGTGGATGGAGAGGGGCTCTCGGCCTGGTCATTAGGCTGGCCAAAGAGCTTCTCGGCGGCCAAGGGAAGGCTCTCGGCCGAGGGTTCTCGGCGGCCAAAAGAGTCTCTCGGCCGGGGTTCTCGGCGGCCAGAAGAAGGAGGGGAGCCTCTCGGGCTGGCAGTTTTCGGCGGGCACCTGGGCACGCCGGAAAGGGGGGGCGCCGAGAGGGGCAGCTTCAAGATTGGGCAAAAGGGTGTGTGGATGGTTGTGAAGGCAGAAGGGTTCTCGGCAGAGGGCTTCCCGGCGCGCTCCTGGCTGCGCCGGGAGTCTACACGCCGGGAGCCTTGCACATATGGCCTCACGAGGAAAGCGGTAACCGACTGGGTTGTCGTTTAGCCAAAAGAAGGGGGGAGGCCTCTCGGCCTTATGGTTCTCGGCGGGGAAATTCGCACGCCGAGAAGGTGAAATGCAGAAGAATTTCAGGGTTTCCAGAGCTCAGAAACGATGCTCTGTTTGTGTGTTTTCTGGGGATTTCAAGCTCGAATCAATGTCGGGCCAGAGATGTAAGAGAGGGATTTCATGGAGGCTTCTATTAGAAGGGTGCCAAGGGATTTGGATGAAGGAATCAAATGGAGGAGATCAGACCATCAGATCCTGTGGAGAGTTTTGCCCGTCTGTTGCAGGCAATTTGGCCATTTGGGGGAGTCAGGTGATGACTGTCCTCCGACCCTTCCAGATGAGCCCAGTGATATTAAACCAACGGAGAAGGAGAGGCTATCAATCGTATAAACTTCAGGTCCTAAACATTCAATATTTAGGATGGAGGACCTGAGATCCGATCATTATTTATGAGAGCTGGGCAGCCCAGGAAACCAAGAGACTGATATCTCTGGTTCCTGAACCGCAAAAAGGGGGGCTCCTCAGAAAAACCCAGATTATATATATATGGAAAAACAGGCATTGAGATCGGAGAGGGAAGAAGAGAACGAAACTCAGTAACCCATTGGATGGGGTTAGGAGTCTTATCCTCATCCCTCTTCGAAGAACAAACCCATGCGATCGGCTTCGAAACCCAAAGAATCTAATCTATGTTCCCTTCAGACGAAGGCTATATACATAGAGAGACAGACAGAGATCGATGTCTTAATCTATCAACACCCAAACGGGCCATCTTGACGTTTCATTGCATTGCATAAAGGAAATATTACACTGATCATGAAAGAAAAATGTAAGGCAGAAATCAAAAGAGAAGGCCGGAACTCCGGCTACAGTTAGAGAAATCGAGAGAGAACTCAATATATTGCATCAGATAAGGAAAGAAAACATGGAGGGGAGGGTGGAGCATTGACTCCTCTCCCTCCCCAGTGCCCACCTGGAGCTTTCCTTCTTCTTCTCTTCTATTTCCTCTCTGTTGATCGAAAGGGGGGGTGGCTCTTTCTCTCCGAACGATCCCCTTTTTCTATCTGGCTTTCTCTCTTTTTCTCTTCAACTTTTTTCTCTTCAGCCCTCACAGAGTCTCCATGTGTTCTTTCGAAGGGAGGGGG
This sequence comes from Amorphophallus konjac, assembly GCA_022559845.1. Classification (NCBI taxonomy): domain Eukaryota; kingdom Viridiplantae; phylum Streptophyta; class Magnoliopsida; order Alismatales; family Araceae; genus Amorphophallus; species Amorphophallus konjac. The sequence goes on along the minus strand of CM040122.1, from coordinate 221,342,473 downwards.
TTTTATAACCCCTTTCTTCTTTCTTCTCGGCAGGCTTCTGGGAGCGCCGGAAAGGGGGGCGCCGAGATGGGCCTGAAGCTCCTGGGCGCGCCGGAAAGGGGGGCGCCGAGAGGTGCCTGAAGCTTCATGGGCGCGCCGGAAAGGGGGGGCGCCGAGAGGTGCCTGAAGCTTCATGGGCGCGCTGGAAAGGGGGGCGCCGAGAGGTGACTCATCTTCATATAGGCCCACTTGGGGTTTCTTCAAATGCATCATCATCCCAAAGGGTCTATCATCTCTGAAAATATCTTGTATTGACATCATGATTGCAATTTTCATCAGCCCGTAGACAGGGTTTTATCAATCCATAGACAGGGTTTTATCAGTCCGTAGATAGGGTTCTATCAGTCCGTAGATAGGGTTTTATCAGTCCGTAGACAGGGTTTTATCAGTCCGTAGACAGGGGTTTCATTAGTATTGCCATCTGAGTGATGACAACGCCGGACATCGGCTTGGCCGGGAAGGGCTTCGGCTGGGTGATAGCTTCGGTGACGACTCTTCCGTAGTTTTAGCTTTGCAGGAATTCCTGGGATCTTCATCTTTGACTCAATCTTCTCTTCGGTCTCATCTTTGTTCTTGATTATATTTCGGGTGTCAACAAATGCCCCCCACCTGCAGATGGCGTAAGCGCAGGAGGTGCGGCACGGTGTCTGCAGGTGTATCATTGGCTCAATGTTATCGACTTATTCTTTCAGTTATAGCTTGGCAGTATCCCCATACTGGGAGTTCCTCCTGGCATGATCTTCTTGGCTTGAGCCTCGATCCGCTGAACAACTATCGGCTTGAGCCCTGATCAACAGGCATATCTGACATCTGTCGGTTTTAGGCCCCGATCAATGGCACATTTGACTTCTATTGGCTTTAAACCCTGGTTGGCTGACCATCTGGCATCTGTCGGTTTTGAGCCCCGATCGGCTATACATCTTGCATCTATCGGTTTTGAGCCCCGATCGGCTGTACATCTTGCATCTATCGATTTTGAGCCCCGATCGGCTGTACATCTTGCATCTGTCAGTTTTAAGCCATGATTGGCTGACCATCTGGCATCTATCGGTTTTGAGCCCCGATCGGCTGTACATCTTGCATCTGTCAGTTTTAAGCCCTGATTGGCTGTACATCTTGCATCTATCGGTTTTGAGCCCCGATCGGCTGTACATCTTGCATCTGTCAGTTTTAAGCCCTGATTGGCTGTACATCTGGCATCTATCGGTTTTGAGCCCCGATCGACTGTACATCTTGCATCTGTCAGTTTTAAGCCCTGATTGGCTGTACATCTGGCATCTGTCAGTTTTGAGCCCCGATCGGCTGTACATCTTGCATCTGTCAGTTTTAAGCCCTGATTGGCTGAACATCTGGCATCTATCGGTTTTGAGCCCCGATCGGCTGTACATCTTGCATCTGTCAGTTTTAAGCCCTGATTGGCTGAACATCTGGCATCTATCGGTTTTGAGCCCCGATCGGCTGTACATCTTGCATCTGTCAGTTTTAAGCCCTGATTGGCTGTACATCTGGCATCTGTCGGTTTTAGCCCCGATCGGCTGTACATCTTGCATCTGTCAGTTTTAAGCCCTGATTGGCTGTACATCTGGCATCTGTCAGTTTTGAGCCCCGATCGGCTGTACATCTTGCATCTGTCAGTTTTAAGCCCTGATTGGCTGTACATCTGGCATCTGTCGGTTTTGAGCCCCGATCGGCTGTACATCTTGCATCTGTCAGTTTTAAGCCCTGATTGGCTGAACATCTGGCATCTATCGGTTTTGAGCCCCGATCGGCTGTACATCTTGCATTTGTCAGTTTTAAGCCCTGATTGGCTGTACATCTCGCGGATTGTACCTCCGGGTGGCTGAACATCTGTCGGATTGAAGCTCCGGGTGGCTGAACATCTGCCGGATTGAAGCTCCGGGTGGCTGAACATCTGCCGGATTGAAGCTCCGGGTGACTGAACATCTGCTGGATTGAAGCTCCGGGTGGCTGAACATCTGCCGGATTGAAGCTCCGGGTGGCTGAACATCTGCCGGATTGAAGCTCCGGGTGGCTGAACATCTGCCGGATTGAAGCTCCGGGTGGCTGAACATCTGCCGGATTGAAGCTCCGGGTGGCTGAACATCTTCTTCATGTGTTGTTATTTCCTTCGTATGAAGAGTAATGGTCTCAGCAGCCTTTATACTGACGACCTGTGTGCAGCAGGAGAGCGTCCATCCTCTCAGGGAAAGAATGGGGGCTCGCTCCACCACGTATCGGTATCTGATGGGATTGCCTTTGCTGGGCCTGTTGGCTAGCGGAAGACATGCATCTGGAACAGACGAGAGGTATGTTCCTCAAAGCTGACTGTGGCGATTCGCCGATCGTCCAGTGCGTGGTTCCATCGTCGACATTGGGCTCATGTTGATGCAAAGGAGTTTAAGCTTCATCAGAATAGACGAAAGGTCTAAACTGGGTAGGTTCATTACAGGTGGGGCATGAAATGATATGTAGTTTTCATCAGGACAGACGGAAGGTCTATCCCGGTAGGGTTTCATCGTTGATCGGGCGAGGTGCCAATCGATCAATAGTTTGTTTCATCATCGATATTGGGTTTATATCGATGCAAAGAAAGTGTTATAAATTTCATCAGAATAGACGAAAGGTCTACACTGGCAGGGTTTCATCATTGATCAGGCGAGGTGCCAGTCGATCAATAGTTGGTTTCATCATCGATATTGGGTTTATATCGATGCAAGAAGAGTTTCATAAGTTTCATCAGAATAGACGGAAGGTCTAAACTGGCAGGGTTTCATTATTGATCAGGCGAGGTGCTGGTCGATCAATAGTTGGTTTCATCATCGATATTGGGTTTATATCGACGCAAAGGGATTTATAAGTTTCATCAGAATAGACGAAAGGTCTAAACTGGCAGGGTTTCATCATTGATCGGGCGAGGTGCCAATCGATCAACAGTTGATTTCATCATCGATATTGGGTTTATATCGAAGCAAAGAAGAGTTTAAGTTTTATCAGAATAGACGAAAGGTCTAAACTGGAAGGGGTTTATCGCGGGTGGGACTTTGCCAAGAATGCATAGGTTTCATCATAACAGTGATGGGTTTCATTGTTGGCGGGACGTGCAAAAGAGGGTATGTGGATCTTATCAGGGTAAACGTAAGGTCTACCCCGGGAGGGTTTTATCATCGGTGGGGAATGGAGCCAACTGATCGACGGAAGGTTTCATCAGTGAAGGGGAGGTGAAGGCAGCGTGCCGGTTGGCATGGAACTTTGAATTACCACATTACTGACCCAGGCGCCCTTTCGGGTTTTCACCGGAGCCAGCCCTCTCTTGCTTTTGCCCACGCGCCCTTTTGGGTTTTCACGTGGCGGGGTACCCGATTTTGCCTGCAGTGCCCTTTCGGGTTTTCACCACAGCTGGGTTTTGGCCATTTTTGCCCTTGTCCGGGATATCCGAACAAGACTGGCGGGGTATCTCTATTTTTAACCCCATTTTTTTTTATTTATTTATATATACGTATATATATCACTTGAATTGGGACTTCAGCACGGGTTAGGCGATGTGCTGCTTTATTGGCGGCTGCTCTTATCATCGGTATTGGGTATATACCGACGCAAGGATTTCATAGGTTTCATCAGGATAGACATAAGGTCTAAACTGGATGGGTTTCATTGCTGCTCGGACCGTGTGCCCGCTAATCAGCAGCAGGCTTCATCACAGTGGGACAGGAAGAGATGCAAGTTTAAAAGGACGGGTTTCTTCGTCGATCGGGCAGGGTGCCCATCGATCACAGGGGGGGTTTCATCATTGGTATTGGGTTTATACCAATGCAAGGATCTCATGAATCTCATCAGAATAGACGTAAGGTCTACACTGGGCTGGTTTTATCGTTGATCGGGCAGTGTGCCAATCGATCAAAGCAGGTTTCATCATCGGTATTGGGTCTATACCAATGCAAAGATTTCATAGGTTTCATCGGGATAGACGTAAGGTCTAAGCCGGATAGGTTTCATTATTGACCAGGCAGTGCGCCAATCGATCAAAGCAGGTTTCATCATCGGTATTGGGTTTATACCAATGCAAAGATTTCATAGGTTTCATCGGGATAGACGTAAGGTCTAAGCCTGATAGGTTTCATTATTGATCGGGCAAGGCGCCAATCGATCAATAGTGGACTTCACCATGGTGGGACTTTGGCAAGGTATGAGGGTTTTATCAGGACAGACGTAGGGTCTGTACTGGGTGGGTTTGATCGTTGATCGGGCAAGGTGCCGATCGATCGATGAGAAGTTTAAGGCGAGAGGTGAGGTTTCTTTAGGATCACCATATTACTGACCCAAGCGCCCTTTCGGGTTTTCACCGGAGCCAGCCCCCTCTTGCTTTTGCCCACGCGCCCTTTCAGGTTTTCACGTGGCGGGGTACCCGATTTTGCCTGCAGTGCCCTTTCGGGTTTTCACCACAGCTGGGTTTTAGCCATTTTTGCTCTTGCTCAGAAAGCCTGAACAAGACTAGCGGGGTATCTCTATTTTTAACCCCATTTTATCTCTTCTATTTTCTCTTTTTTTTTATTGGGACGTTAGCTTTGTAAATTGTTAATCCATGTGCTCAACTTGTGTATGTATCATCATTGATGTGGGTGTTGACACCAATGCAAGGGGTATAAGGTCTTCATCGTCTGCCTAGGTGGAAGGCCTGGGTCGACTTGAGTGTGTTTTGTGGCTTAGGCGTGAAGCCGTTCGCCGCGAGCATGGCTGTATCGTTGATGTGGGGATTGCCATCAATGCAAGGGGATGGGATTTCATCATCCACCCAGACAGAAGGTCCGGATTGGCTCGAGGATGTGTGTAGCAGCTTAAGCACGAAACCATTCGCTGGAGATGTAGGTTTCATCGTTAATGTGGGGTTTAATATTAACGCAAAGGGATGAGGTTTTATCATCTATCCGGACGGAAGGTCCGGGTTGATTTGAGAATGGGTGTAGCATTTTCATCAGAGCAGACGGAAAGTCTACCCCGGACGGGTTTTAACATTGCTCAGGCGGCGGGCCACCCCATTAGCAGTTGCTTTTATCATTGGTATTGGGTCTATACCAACGCAAGGATTTTATAGGTTTCATCAGAATAGACATAAGGTCTAAACTGGGTAGGTTTCATCATTGATCGGGCAATGTGCCAATCGATCCATAGCTAGTTTCATCATCGGTATTGGGTTTATACCAATGCAAAGATTTCATGTGTTTCATCAGGATAGACGTAGGGTCTAAACTGGATAGGTCTTATCATTGATCGGGCAATGTGCCGATCAATCAACAGTAGGTTTCATCATCGGTATTGGGTTTATACCAATGCAAAGGAGAGTGGGGGTTTATCATGCAATTCAGACGGAAGGTCTGAACTGAAGTTTGTGGATGGTGGGCTTGGGTATGAAGCTATTTCCTGGGAATGTACGTTTTATCATCAATGTTGTGGTTTAACATTAACGTAAAGGGATAAGGTTTCATAATCAACCTAGACGAAAGGTCTAAATTGATTCAAAAATGTGTATGGCAGCTCGGGCACGGAGCCGTTCGCTGGAAGGGTATGTTTCATCGTTAATGTAGGGTTTGACATTAACGCAAAGGAATAGGGCTTCATAATCAACCCAGACGAAAGGTCTGAATTGATTCAAAAATGTGTATGGCAGCTCGGGCACGAAGCCGTTCGCTGGAAGGGTATGCTTCATTGCTGATGTGGTTCTGACCCGCTGGGTATCTACATCTTTGCATATTCACTGATTCTGTTGACTTTTCTTTGGCAATCTTTGACCATTGGTCGGCTTGAGTGCCGATGGAAGAATATCTGTCGGCCTGGGCACTGATTGCTAGAATTTTGATTTCTCTTAGCTGGCCATACTGGCAATCCATATTTGTGAGCATCTGTCATCTCGAATGCTGACGGTTAAACATCTCTGGCAGTCTAGAGGATCATCGGGCATCTATCGGCCAGGGTACCGATGGCTGAATGATTGACATATGTCGGCTAAGACGCCGATGGTTGTTGGCTTGAAAGTCAATGATCGAACCCCGACATCCGTCGGCTTGGACGCCGATGGGCATACATTTGGCAACCGTGGAAAGTGGTTGAGCATCGGTTGACGTGAACACCGATAGTTGACATCTTGGGGCATTGTTGATCTTGTTTGAACATCTTGTGGACATTGTTGAACCTCTATCATCTTGGGCTCTGATGTATTCATCATCTTTGCCTTGGAGCTTCATTTATTATATATCAGGTTGAATACCGATGTATTCATCTTATATATCCTTGACCATCGTGAAACATCTATCGGTCTGATTACCGATGTATCTATCATTCACTCATCCGAGTGCCATTATTCCTCCATCAGCTTATATGCCGACACCTTGATGTTTGATATATATATTTCTTTTGGGATCTCATCGAGCATCTATTGGCCTGAACGCTGATGGTTGGGCGAGCTTCCATCGTTCTTCATTGATCCATCATTCATTGTTCATTGCCATCTGGGCTCCCATCATTTGGATGGTCCCTGACATCAGCAGCAGACGTGCAGTGTAAGAGTCTGTGATAGGATGGCCCTTGAAGGGTCAATGCTCTAGTTTTATTCCTCATCACCATACGCGATCATTGCCCCTTTAAAGGGGTGAGCATATCCAGCGACGGCCATGCATGCCGTCATTGGCATTTCATACATTTACCCCTAGAATGGGGAACCATGTGTGTCTTACATCATTCTTTTGGCATACATTCGTCCCAAGAACGGGATACCATCAATATTTCTCATTGTTTGGCATGCATCTGCCCCCGAGATGGGACACCATTTGGAACTTCCATCATCTCATAATCATCATTTTTTTTCTTCATTTTTTTTCTTTCCTTTTTTTCTTCTTCTTTTTTTTTTGATATGCATCCCCCTCCTCAGAATGGGGTATCATCTGCATCTTCCATCATTTTGTCATCTTTCTCTTTTTTTTCATTTCCATTGTTTTTGATGTGCATCGCCCCTCAAATGGGAGTACCATATATATATATATATATATATATATATATATATATATATATATATATATATATATATATATATATATATATAATTTCATCATCTCTCTTTTCTTTATCCTTTTTTATTCCCATGTGCCCCCAGGATAGGGTATCATCCATACCTTTCATCATTTTTTTTTGTTAATACATCTGCCCCTAGGAAGGGGTATCATGGGCATCTCTTCATCATCATCATTCTCATTTTTTTTATTTCTTTTTTTTCTCTCTCTTTTTGTGTGTACAACTGCCCCCAGGAAGGGGTATCACTGGCATCTTTCACCATCATTCTTTTTGGCATACACCTACCCCAGAACGGGGTATCATTCGTATTGAAAATGCCCTTTAGAGCAAATCGCTCTTTGGCGGGTGTGGTGCGGCCATGTCGGCTGCCTTCTTGAAATTGAGCATTCGATGGGGACGCGGTGGGTCCACTTTATATTCCCCTATCTGTAGCTCACCTTTCTGTATCAAGCTTTCTATAACATCTTTGAAGACGTAGCAGTCCTCAATAGGGTGTCCGAGCATCTGATGGTACGGACAGAAGCGAGGCTCATCTTTCCTTGCGGCATCACCGGGCTTCTTTGGGGCCGGGAGTATGATCTTGCCATGGTGGGTGACCCATTCGAATAGGACCCGAGTCTTTTCCTTTGGAAAGGAGTAGGGTTTAGTCATTTTGCTTCTTAGGGAATGGCCTAGCTCGCCAGTCTTTGTTAGCGAAGAGCTAGCTGTCTCCTTCGCCTTTTTCTTCTCAAAAGCTTGGAAGTCGGCAATGTAAATATCTTTATGCATTGGCTGTTCACTAGCAGGCTTGCTCTTTTGTCTTAGGGCGGTAGCGGCCGGGCAATATTTCGCCAAAAAGGCCTCAATATCAGCCACAATCTCATTCAAGAGATCGAAGGACTTGACTTCGATGCCAACCAACCTTGTTAAGACTTCTGTCTTCAGGTTGCGCTTGCATATCTGGACAGCCTCCTCCTGGTTTGGTGGGTGCTGACATCTGGCATAAAGGTCCTTCCATCGGTAGATATAATCCAGAGCAGATTCATCGGCCCTTTGTTTGGCCTCATACAATTCTGCCTTAGTAACTTCTCCCTTGGCAGAGTTGGTTTTCATTGTTTGTTTCATATCGGGTTTACCCATCACTACCGGAGCTGGTGAGTTTAAGTGCAAACCAGGCGGATGCAAACCCATTTCATTCAGCTTGCTCTGTAACACTTTGACTTCTTGTAGTTTTTTAGATAGCTCTGTCATCATGGCAAGGCCAAGAACGTTGCCCCCGGCTCTAGTCTTAGGAGGGACTGACAGTACCCTATTACAGGCGCCGGACGCGTCCAGGCTTTCAGAAATTAACATCTTGGCCCTCGTCCCCGCATATGGAGGAGGAGTGTGGTAGCATGCTTCTTCTTCTGGTAGCGGGAGGTGCCCAGGCTTCTTGTTGGCTTTATCATCAGGACAGGAGGCTGAAGCTTTGGCTTGCTCTGACCTTATCGGCATGAAGCATATCTCTTCGTCGTCCCCTTCGGAAGTCTGGCCATCGCCGAGTAAAACTGACAGCATGTTACAGGAGAAGACTTTGTCCTTCCTTGTGTTTGTTTGCATCTGCTCTCCCTTTCTTTCAGCAGTCGACATCCGCACCCATAACGGGTCATCTAGCACATCTGGCATTTTTGATTTATTTTTCATCTTATTCATAAGGCCTGGGGACTTGACATGCTCCCACAGGATGGGCTCATCGGTGTCTGTTCCTTTCATCATTTCTTTGGGCGATTGCTGGTATAGAGATATCATATTGACTGCTCTTTTTAACTCAGGCAACTCATGCAGGCATGGAGGGTCCACTCTATACTCACCCAGTTCGAGTTCCCCTTTTTTAATCATTCTTTCAATAATATCTTTAAATACATAGCAATCTTCAATGGGGTGACCCAATGCTTGATGATATGGGCAGAAGCGGGGATTATCTTTTCTTTTGGCATCATCAGGTCTCTTTGGATCCGGAAGGACAATCTTGTCAAATTGGGCGGCCCACTCAAACAGGAGCCGAGTCTTTTCCTTAGGAAAGGAATAAGGCTTGCTCATCCTGGCTCGCAGAGCGGGGCCATCCTTCTGATCAGCCGACCTAGTGGGAGGAGGGCGGACAACGCCTTTTTCTTTATCTTTTTGTTGCTCGAACATCTTGAAGTCTATTGTACTGACTTCTGCAGGCATGGGCCGTTTATCAGCCGATCTAGTTTTCTGGTACACAGCAGTAGCAACTGAAGGACTACTGGAGAGGAAGGCCTCGACCTCCGCCGCGGCATTGTTTAGTCGGTCAAATGACCCTATCTCCATCCCGATCATCTTTTCGAGAGTCTCCCGCCGAAGATTCTGCTTGCAAATCTGGACGGCGTCCTCGTGATGTGGAGGCCGCCTGCATCTCATGGCGAGGTTTCTCCATCTTTTTATATAATCCAGAGCGGTCTCATCCTGCTTCTGCCTTGTCGCATATAGCTCAGCTATTGTGATTTCTCTCTCCGTGACATGAAATCTGTCGCGAACTTTCTTTGCATATCAGGCCAATCAACCACTGACCCGGCTGGCAAGCTTGAGTACCATTCAAAGGCCAACCCAGTGAGGGATGAGCCAAAGAACTTGAGCAGATAAGCTTCATCGACTGCTAGGTCGCCCATGATTGTAGTGTAGTAGGCTATATGCTCCCTAGGGGAGCCTTGGCCATTAAATTTCTCGAACTTCGGCGGCTTACTGACGCCTGCGGGTAGTCTCTTAGCAGCATACTGGGGAGGATACGGTACCTTGTACACATCATAGGTACCAGCATCACCACCAGTCTTTTCTGACAGTTTCATTTCCACAATTCTTTCAATCATCTGCTTGTGGGCTACAGCTGGATCTATATCTTCTGGAAAGAAGTGAGCTTGTTGCTGGCTGTGAGGAGTTGTCATCACAGTGGCGCGCAAGATGGGCGCGGTAGGCTGTGTCTGAGACACAGAGGGCTGAGCTGCTGTTTGCTGTGGAACAGGTTGGCTCGGTGTCTTGCCCTTATCAGCTAGAGAGGGTTAGCTGGGATAGCCGTCTCTGCTGAGCTGGATGTTTGCCCCGCAGGTTCAGTTTGCTTTGAGACTGATGTAGCTTCATGTCTCTCATTGAGCTGCCTTCGGAGAGCACTGATCTCCTGCTGATATCTCTGAACATCATCTGGATCATAGGATCCAAGGCTGACGGGATTTGCATATCTTCAGAAGTCCCTTCAGCATCATCAATAAGGGGATTGTCTTCATCCTGTGCCGTCACCACATTGACTGTCATGGTGGTGATCTTGCGGGCTTCATCATATTTCTTCATTTTATCTTTTGCGGCCTGCCCTCTTCTTGTGACAGGACCAGGTCTAGTAGCCAACCTGAGCAGTTCATCTGGCTGAGTTGGTAGTATATCTTGCCCCCTGGCAAGTCCAGCCATGTTGCAGGCGAAGATTTGCATTTTTCCTTTCTGCCTGTAGACCTTTCTTTTTACCTGGTCAGGATATTTGAGCCGGTCAAAGACCGATATTCTTTCTTTGGCTTCTTCCCGTGCAGGTCTTCTTTGTCATATCCGGCCCTGAGGCCTTCTTCATAGTGATTTGAATCGGAGGAAGAGGCTCCGATCATCACTTCTTGAGGGATTTCTTCTTCTTCTCATCCACTGGTACCCAAGGCACGGGATAGTCTTTGTTGACCGAGGGCAGAGCTCCCAAGGTGGTGGAAGTAGTCCTGGACCACTTGCTTCATCTCTTCAGAGTTGTGCCTTTGCGGCTCAGGTTGGAACATCAGTCTTTCCTGGCTTCTTTGCTGATAGGCCAGTCTTGTTATCTGAGCATTCAAATGCTCGGCTTTGGAATATCTGAAGATGTCGGCCTGTCTGGCACAGGCCCTCGATCTTCTTGGGATGGCAACCATGGCTGGTTCACACATTCCCGCATCGCCATTCCGGCAGCAGTTGGCAGCAACATCATGGTTCTTTCTCTGCCATCTTCTGCCCCCGGCCCTGGGGTGGGCGACAGCAAGGTCTTCTTTCTTCTCAAGTCTTCTACCCCTCATCATGGGGCGAGCAGCAGTCAGTTTTCTTTCTCCATCATTTCTTTCATCTCTCCTACCCCAGGCTCTGGGGTGAGCAGCAATAGCATTTCCTGTTTCTTTTCCCTTTCTTCTTCGGCTTCCCGCCCTGAAGCGGGCAACAGCATCATTGGTAGCCTTCTCCTCATCTTGAGCTGGAGCCCAGCTCTGCATCTTCTTCGGTCGCCAGACCTGCTTGTATTTTGCTGGCTTGGGCGCCAGCGGCTTCCTCTCATCGGCCTCCCAGTTGGCATGCCTGGCGGCCAGAGTTTGGAATCTGTTGGCAGTGGGCAGTTGCGGGACGATCACATCCGGCTTGACCGCCCTCGGGCAACCGTTCAGGTTCGCCCGGACACCCCCGATCATCATTGTCTTTCCGGAGTTGGAAAGACGGCATTCAACAGCAACATACCGGCTCCTCCGGTTAGTTCTCTTCCTCTTTTGAGTAGCAGCGGGGACCATGTCCCTTTTCTGGACGTGGTGGACATAGCAGGCGACGGCCGTGGGGGCCGTCTTCTCTGGCAAGCTGTCCTTCTGGACAGTGGTCTTCATTGGGGCACTCGCGGCAGTGCCTTGCTCATTGTTATCGACCTTCAGAAGGTCGGTGTAGACGACGACGCCTAAGCAGTTGGGCAGCCCGACAGCTGGGGGAAACGAGCCGAACGCCAATGGTACCGCCAGGTATCCCTCCTGGACATGCATGTCCAGGGGTTGTTTGTCGAAGCACACAGACGTGTTTTCAGTCGTCATCACAGTTTCCTGGAAATAAGGAAGCACACGGAATCAGAATTTTGAGGGGGGGCCCGCGGGGCCTCCTATTTTAGCGTAAAGATGAAGGGAGACTCGGTCCCACCGGGCGTGCCAGACTTGTGGACGCGGATTTTATCTCGTATATATCTTATTTATTTATTTATTGATTTATTGGCGTGCCAGTCACATGTGTGACGATTTCATTGTGCGCTCGATCTGACTTGGTCAGTCGATTGTGAGTGATCGTGTCTGGACTAGTAGTCCATCATACCCTGAACGCTATGACGTTAATTACGTCCTCCCTAAGGAAGACAACCCTTGATTAAACGCTAGAGGTAGGAGGAAGACAGCGGTAAAGCCGTGTGCTCAAAGGAGACAAAGTTCATCTGCTTGCAAGACGTTAAACGTATTTGAACAGAGCAGGTGTTTATTAATTACGGGAGAAACCCGACGGCATATTCCCACCATCTTGGATGATGCCAAGTGGGGAATAGGAAACCACCCATGCAGCGGCAGGGTAGGCTCCGCAAAAGGTCGGGTATATAGACATAACCCGGAATCCGGATGGGGACCGGCCTGATGTAACACACCCGGTACGAGTGCGATGTCTTATTAATATCCCCCTTTGGAGGGCCATCGGAGATCACGCAAGGGCATACCTCCGTGGGCCAGCGGGGTTAGAGGAGAATGCCACACTCGATTGGTGGGGATATGTAAATTTCGGCAGCATGTTCCCTCAACCTGGATTATGCCAAGGAAGAATAGGTCATCATCCACGGAGAGCCGGGACAACGACCGAACAAAGATGGGCACCAGGCCCAGGGACATCTCTTGCCTTCATATTATTGATCAATATTCCCTTGGAACCCATCAGAACACATATAATGACATGGTTCTTTGGGTTCACAAGGCATCGGTGAAATCCGGATTCGGGACGAGAGCTGTAGGGGAGATCTTCCCCATTATTGTATCTCATCAAGGCACAAGTGATGGTCTATGAGTATCTCCTCAAACAGATGTAGGGGAGATTAAGAAGTTTATTGAAGAATGGTGCAGAGATGGGCCCCGGAGTGGGTTTCATCTGACTGAAGGAGGGATCTCGGCCTGGCCTTTGGTCTGGACAAAATGGGGCTCTCAGCCTGGTATTTGGTGGATGGAGAGGGGCTCTCGGCCTGGTCATTGGGCTGGCCAAAGAGCTTCTCGGCGGCCAAGGGAAGGCTCTCGGCCGAGGGTTCTCGGCGGCCAAAAGAGTCTCTCGGCCGGGGTTCTCGGCGGCCAGAAGAAGGAGGGGAGCCTCTCGGCCTGGCGGTTTTCGGCGGGCACCTGGGCGCGCCGGAAAGGGGGGGCGCCGAGAGGGGCAGCTTCAAGATTGGGCAAAAGGGTGTGTGGATGGTTGTGAAGGCAGAAGGGTTCTCGGCAGAGGGCTTCCCGGCGCGCTCCTGGCCGCGCCGGGAGTCTACACGCCGGGAGCCTTGCACATATGGCCTCACGAGGAAAGCGTTGGTAACCGACTGGGTTGTCGTTTAGCCAAAAGAAGGGGGGAGGCCTCTCGGCCTTATGGTTCTCTGCGGGGAAATTCGCACGCCGAGAAGGTGAAATGCAGAAGAATTTCAGGGTTTCCAGAGCTCAGAAACGATGCTCTGTTTGTGTGTTTTCTGGGGATTTCAAGCTCGAATCAATGTCGGGCCAGAGATGTAAGAGAGGGATTTCATGGAGGCTTCTATTAGAAGGGTGCCAAGGGATTTGGATGAAGGAATCAAATGGAGGAGATCAGACCATCAGATCCTGTGGAGAGTTTTGCCCGTCTGTTGCAGGCCATTTGGCCATTTGGGGGAGTCAGGAGATGACTATCCTCCGACCCTTCCAGATGAGCCCAGTGATATTAAACCAACGGAGAAGGAGAGGCTATCAATCGTATAAACTTCAGGTCCTAAACATTCAATATTTAGGATGGAGGACCTGAGATCCGATCATTATTTATGAGAGCTGGGCAGCCCAGGAAACCAAGAGACTGATATCTCTGGTTCCTGAACCGCAAAAAGGGGGGCTCCTCAGAAAAACCCAGATTATATATATATGGAAAAACAGGCATTGAGATCGGAGAGGGAAGAAGAGAACGAAACTCAGTAACCCATTGGATGGGGTTAGGAGTCTTATCCTCATCCCTCTTCGAAGAACAAACCCATGCGATCGGCTTCGAAACCCAAAGAATCTAATCTATGTTCCCTTCAGACGAAGGCTATATACATAGAGAGACAGACAGAGATCGATGTCTTAATCTATCAACACCCAAACGGGCCATCTTGACGTTTCATTGCATTGCATAAAGGAAATATTACACTGATCATGAAAGAAAAATGTAAGGCAGAAATCAAAAGAGAAGGCCGGAACTCCGGCTACAGTTAGAGAAATCGAGAGAGAACTAGATATATTGCATCAGATAAGGAAAGAAAACATGGAGGGGAGGGTGGAGCATTGACTCCTCTCCCTCCCCAGTGCCCACCTGGAGCTTTCCTTCTTCTTCTCTTCTATTTCCTCTCTGTTGATCGAAAGGGGGGGTGGCTCTTTCTCTCCGAACGATCCCCTTTTTCTATCTGGCTTTCTCTCTTTTTCTCTTCAACTTTTTTCTCTTCAGCCCTCACAGAGTCTCCATGTGTTCTTTCGAAGGGAGGGGGTTTTATAACCCCTTTCTTCTTTCTTCTCGGCAGGCTTCTGGGCGCGCCGGAAAGGGGGGGGGCCGAGATGGGCCTGAAGCTCCTGGGCGCGCCGGAAAGGGGGGCGCCGAGAGGTGCCTGAAGCTTCATGGGCGCGCCGGAAAGGGGGGGCGCCGAGAGGTGCCTGAAGCTTCATGGGCGCGCCGGAAAGGGGGGCGCCGAGAGGTGACTCATCTTCATATAGGCCCACTTGGGGTTTCTTCAAATGCATCATCATCCCAAAGGGTCTATCATCTCTGAAAATATCTTGTATTGACATCATGATTGCAATTTTCATCAGTCCGTAGACAGGGTTTTATCAGTCCGTAGACAGGGGTTTCATCAGTATTGCCATCTGAGTGATGACAACGCCGGACATCGGCTTGGCCGGGAAGGGCTTCGGCTGGGTGATAGCTTCGGTGACGACTCTTCCGTAGTTTTAGCTTTGCAGGAATTCCTGGGATCTTCATCTTTGACTCAATCTTCTCTTCGGTCTCATCTTTGTTCTTGATTATATTTCGGGTGTCAACAGTTACGCCCGATCGGAAGTCTCCACTATGCGCGATGGTGGTCTTCGGACCTACGTTCTATGCCCTGTACCGAGGGTCACTAATCCAATAAACCACGCTCCCCTTGCAGGATAGATAGACGTATTCTGTGTGATCTTGTCATGCTCATAACGTCGCATCTTTTATTCCGGCCTCGACAGCCCACTATCTCGGTAATTAATCAAAGGTGTTCCCTCCTCGCAGAGGATGTAATTAATGCCATAGCCTTTATGGTATGGCGGACTGCTAGTCCCGACCGAACCTCACTTTCGCCTGATACGGGTCAAGATGAGCGCATAATAAACTTGTCACGTACGTGACTGGCACGCCCGCGCCGTCAATCAGTCAGTTAATTACCAGTTAGTTAATTGGTTGATCGACACGTGAAATAAGATATATATATATATATATATATATATATATATATATATATATATATATACGTAAAAGAATAAGAAGGAATAAACCCATCGCAAACAGTCTGGCACGCCCGGTGGGACCAGTGTCACCTTTCATCTCTTTGTCGAGATACTTGAGCTTCGAGGCCCTCTCAAAGGCTACTGATCGTTGGCTTGTTTTCCTTTGCAGGCGAACGATGACAACAGCTGGATTGACTGGCGTTGGCTTCGGCCCTTTGATTATTGCCGGTCATGCGCAAGGGTACCTGGCGGTGCCTATGGAGTTCGGCAGCTTCCCTGTCGCTGTTGGCTTCCCCAACTTCTTGGGGTTAGCCTTTGTGGATATGCTCAAAGTGGAACCCTCGGAGCCTGTCGAGGGAGCTACGAAGAATATGGAGCCTCTGAAGGCCCGATCCTGCCATGACTCGTTCAAGAGTCCAACCCCGGTCGCCAACTGTTTGGTGCACCATGCTATCCATGGGGCCCGCCCCAATATTGTCAACAAGCACCCTGGAGGATGTCAACGTCGGCAAGTCCAAAGGAGTGCTGTTGTGATTGCCAGAACTCTGTCTCAGTCCAGGAAGTCTATGATGGTGGGTGGCATGCGCGTCTTCCTCAACGGACGCAACGCATGGGTGGTCCCAGACCGAGTCATCCCCACCATCCCTATCCACAACACATATTAGGCCCTCGCTGGAAGGAGGGCAGAAAGAGAAGAAATTGGCTACTATGGCCAAGGAAGGTCGGCTCCCAGGCCGAGAAAGTTCAAACAGGTGTGGGTTCCCAAGCGGGCCCAACCTGTCCATCAGCTGGTACCTATCCGCCGCCGTCCTGTGTATGATGGGGCGGAAGAGAAAAGAGAAAGGGGCTTGCCCCCGAAGAAAGAAGAAGAAGTGGTTGCGGATCTTCCGTGCCGCAAAAGTTCCCGGGCTGCTGCCCGTCAAGCCAACGCCCAGCTGCGGGACGGAGATTCCAACAACCTGCTGACAGAGCTCGGCTAGCTTATATCCCTCCCGTGGGAGGTCGACAATCATCCCCCGTGTTACATCAAGAGCGGGGTCAAGAAGAGATGACATGTCTGGTCAGAAACTATTTTCGAGGGTTAGGCAACCCCTCGCTTGGGTAACAGCGACTGATGCAAGCAGCCGCCGCCAGTGAAGACTACTGCCCGTCAATGGCAGATGAAGAAGATGTAGGAGAAAGAATGATGGTGTCATCAGTCGATGATAATGGATATGACAACGGCTTCGAGATCGAAGCTGATGAAGTCGTCCCCAAGCGGGAAGAAACAAGAAGAACTTCTGTGTTCGAGAGGCTGACCTTCCCACACCAAGCTAAAAGGTGTTGAACATATCCGAGTGATTTTCATGATAACAAAACCCAGGACATTTCTCTCCCATGTATCTTGTTTTCAAGAGAAGCTTCATGCTTTAAACCATCAAATTTCACCCCATGTCAAATGTGTGTTAATGAATCCTTCCATGTGTTTATTCGAGTATAAACCAACTTGTACTTAACTGTAACACAAGCCCATTTCAATCATCGAACAAATGGATAGCTTCAAGTGAGCTAACACTTGACTTTTGCAGGATTGGAGATTGGCGGTCGACCTGTGGACCCTTGGCGGTTGACCTAAAATAACAGAACTGAAATCTGGGAATCTGTGAACCTGGCGGTCGACCGCCAGGATCTAGCGGTCAACCTATTTTCCTAGCAGCCAAATGGCTACAGGACGGCCAATGGCGGTCGACCGCTGGGATCTGTAGGTCGACCGCCAGCCTCGAGCTGCCAACAAATGTTGACTTTTTTGTCACTTCGAGAAATGGCTCTCCTCTTGGTATTGTTTAATCCCTAAGCAACCAAACTTTCCAGAAATTGTGGATCTGGTCTGGGGGAGTCCTTGGAACATTCAAGAACCTATAAAACTTATACAAGAGGGTTTGGAAAACCCTAATGCTAAGAGTGGATCAAGGAGGCTACCAAAGGTGAGAAGGAGGAAGCTTGCACTGTAGACGTGAACAGTGTTCCAAGAAGATTTCTTCATCCTTCTTCCTCCTTTCTAGAGTGAAGATCAAGCTATATCTGAAGAAGATCAAGCCTGGATCAAGTCGGCCTCAAGCTGCATCCAAAGAATCCTTCATCAACTAAGGGGGAGCTTTAATCAATCTCTTGTTCTTGTGTTCTTTCAATTTCACATCCTTCTCAGTTTCAAGTGTGTTTTGATTGTAATCTTGAATCTTCTGTGTGTGTGTGAGGATCTTCACAGATCCGTGTGTGTGTGTGTGCAGTCAAGGTTGATTACTTTTGTGTGTGTGTGGTTGATCTTGTAACACTCTACAAGATAGTGTGTGGTTCCTCACTGTCGGTGAGGGGTGGACGTAGGTTGCCATTGTGGCATCCGAACCACCTTAAATTTGCTGTCTCCTTGTGGTTTGCGCCTTATCTTCTTTCCCCCTTCTGTGATTACTTGTGGATCTAGTCTTTCTGCTTCTTTTAGATCTTGTGTGTTAATCATCTTCTCTTAAATCCTTCGGTATATCAAAAGCTGGATTCGAACCGACAAGGTCATTCTTGCCGAAAAGATAACAGTTTGCGTGAGTAAATCTACGGATCTATTAACTCCACCGAGTACCAAGGGTTTATGCAGTGGTTGTTTTTGAGAGATATAGTCTGTTTTGCTTGCGGCCCTCTTGTGTCCTCTCGAAATCGTTATCTTGTTTTTATTTTACAAAAGTTTGTTATCACCCAATTCACCCCCCCCCCCCCTCTTGGGTGTCATTTAACCTCGGGAGTTCAATTGGTATCAGAGCTAAGGCTCTTCTCCTTCAGATCTAACGATCTAGAGTAAGATCCGGTTAAATGGCAAACAATGGTATGATGCCCGAGGGCCACTCCATCAACCGTCCTCCCTACTTTGACGGTTCAAACTACTCATACTGGAAAAACGGGAATGCATGTCTTTCTAAGAGCTCAAGAGTACGAAGTTTGGAGAGTTTTGGACAAGGGTCCTCATAAACTAGGGGATGATGAAGATAAATTGACACCTGAGGAAATCAAGAAATGCACCGCTAATTATAATGCCATGAATATCATGCAATGTGCTATACACCCTAATGAATTCTCTCGTGTCTCTACATGTAGCTCGGCCAAGGAAATGTGGGACAAGCTGCGACTCATATATGAGGGAACTTCACAAGTCAAGGAGACCAAGGCAAATCTCCTAGTCACTGACTATGAGCTTTTTAAGATGAAACCTGAAGAAACCATCTCCGAAATGTTTGCAAGGCTAACAGAGATCACGAATGGTCTCAAGAGTCTCGGGAAAGAGTACTCAAATTCCGACCTTGTAAGGAAAGTGTTAAGGTCCCTATCGTCAGCTTGGCACACAAAGGCCATGATAATTGAAGACTCAAAGAATCTATCTACTCTCACCTTGGATGAACTCATAGGGTCACTCATGACCTATGAGATAAATATTAAGAGGACAGTTGATGAAGACATCAAAAAGAAGAAGGTCATTGGACTGAAAGCTCATCACTCCGATGATGAATTTCAAGAAAGTGAATCAAGTGACGAAAGCAATGAAGAGGAAGAATTGGCAATGATAACTCACCAAGTGAGAATATTTCTAAGGAAGAAGAGAAACTTTCAGGGAAACTTTAGGAAAGGGCCAAGAAAGCCCACACAGACCAAAGGTGAGTCAAGCAAGCCAAGTAGCATCATATGCTACGAATGCAAGAAGCCCGGGCACATGAGAGGTGAATGCCCGGATCTGAAAAGGAAACTCAAGAAGGATAATTTCAAGAAACCCAAAGCCATGGTCGCCACATGGAGCGACGATGAAGATGAACCATCTGATGAAGAGATTCAAGAACTTGTGGAAAGCTTGTGCCTCATGGCACATAAGGATGAATCTACGGAGGTAAACTCTGACCCTGATTTCATTTCTAATGAACAATGGGAATCTGAATATGAAAAATTGTACACAAAATACAAGAAGATCGGATCTGAAAACAAAATTCTCAAACAGAAACTTGATGACTTATCACATGAAGATATCTTTGTCAAATTTGAAAAACTGGAACAGGAATGGTTTGAGGCCACAGAAGAAAGAGAAAGCTTATTACAAACAATTTCAGACTGTAATAAAGCCAAAGAAGAACTATCTTGCAAAGTAATTGAAGTGGAGAAAGCATGTGAGAAAATGAAAATTGAAGAACAAATTCTGAAATTCACAAACTCAGAACTTGAAAAGAAAACTGTGAGCTTGGAAAAAGAAGTGGATGATCTTCAGTCCACGTTATCTAAGTTTGTTAAGGGCAAGCAAAACCTAAATAATTTGTTGGGAGTGAAAGTCAATTTTCAAAGAGAAGGCCTCGGATACACTCCCCAAAACAAAAAACCTTTTGAGCATAAGATCACCACATCCCTTGTCCATGAGAAAAGTCAAAACCATGCGTCATCTTCCAAGCCTGAACTCAAGCATTTTCAACCCAAATCACGACAGTTTCAAGGAAACTTTGCACCTGTCAATTGCTATCATTGTGGTAGATTTGGGCATGCTATTGTAAGTTGTTGGTTCAAACAAAACCCACCAAGAAATCGTGCTTTCTGGACCAAGAGGAGATATACCATGAACTGGACTAACTCCAACGGACCCAAACTAGCTTGGGTACCAAAAACAATTGCATGAGAATTTTTCTTCTTGCAGATATGTCTTGAAGCCAGGGGGAGCAAATGGTATCTAGACAGTGGTTGCTCAAGGCATATGACAGGGGACAAGAAGGTGTTCTCCAAACTGCAAGAAAAGGAAGGAGGCTTAGTTGCTTTTGGCGGGAAGGACAAAGGTAAAATAATCGGAGTTGGAGACATAGGTAAGAATTCTGAGACTCTGATTGAAAATATCCTTCTAGTGAAATGTTTGAATCATAATTTGTTGAGCATAAGTCAATTATGTGATAAGTGTTTTTAGATTGTTTTTGATGTGACTCACTGTTTTGTCATGTGCAAACATTTAAATGAAATCAAATTCATTGGTAAAAGGAGCAACAATGTGTACACCATTCATCTTGATGATGTTTCAGTTGATAATGTGTGTTTGGTTGCTAACAACCATGAGAATGCATGGCTATGGCACCGCAGACTAGGTCATGCTAGTTTTGGAGTGATCTCTAAGTTGTCTAGACATGACTTGGTGATAGGTCTGCCCAAATTGAAATTTGAAAGCGATAATATCTGTGAAGCTTGCACGAAAGGCAAGCAAACATGAATCTCATTCAAAAATAAAAATATTGTTTCATCTGCTAGGCTATTGGAAATGTTGCATCTTGATCTTTTTGGACCTACTAGAACATCTAGCTTAGGAGGAAAATCCTATGGCTTTGTGATTGTTGATGATTTCTCCAGATTCACATGGGTACTGTTTTTAGCTAATAAACGTGATGCCGTGACGGAGTTTCAAGTGTTTTGCAGAAAAATTCAGAATGAAAAGGGTTACCTTATCACCACAATCCAGAGTGATCATGGTGGTGAATTTGAAAATCATGAATTCAGCATGTTCTGTGAAGAGCAGGGGTACACACACAATTTTTCATCACCGAGGATGCCCCAGCAGAATGGAGTAGTAGAGAGAAAGAATAGAACGTTGATAGACATGGCCCGGACCATGCTCAGTGAGAATTCCCTACCCAAGTATTTTTGGGCTGAAGCGGTAAGTACAGCATGCTACATCATCAACAGGGCAATGGTAAGGCCCATTCTGAAGAAAACTCCATATGAGCTCTACAAGGGTAAGAAGCCAAACATCTCTTATCTTAAACCCTTTGGATGCCCTTGCTATATCTTGAACAATGGTAAGTCCAATCTGGGTAAGTTTGATGAGAAGAGTGATAAAGGAATCTTTCTAGGTTATGCACTCAATTCTAGAGCTTACCGATTATTCAATAAAAGGACTTTAGTTGTTGAAGAAAGTCCTCATGTTATTTTTGATGAATCCAAGTCAAAACTCACAAATCAAATTTCTTCCATCTTGGATGCAGATGAAGACCCTAAGAACTCATCAAATGTTAAAGCCAAGGATGAGCCATTGAAGGCAACCTCAAGCAAAAATGAGGAAGATGAGGATCCTACAATTGAGACACTGCAAGAACCACAAGTGCAGCATCCTGATCTGCCCAGCTCCTCCACATTTCTAAAGGATCATCCAACTGCGAACATCATAGGTAATTTGGAGGATGGGGTGAAAACTAGGTCCTCTCTAAGGCAGGTTGAACAGGAGGACCTGATGGCCTTACTTTCACAAGTAGAGCCCAAGGACATTCATGAAGCTCTTCAAGATGAATCCTGGATTCAGGCGATGCATGAAGAGCTGCATCAGTTTGAAAGAAACGAGGTGTGGACTCTCGTGCCGCGTCCTAAGAACCATCCTACCATTGGAACTCGTTGGGTTTTCAGAAACAAGCTAAATGATGCGGGATTGATTGTGAGGAATAAGGCTCGGCTTGTGGCCAAGGGGTACAGCCAGGAGATGGGAATTGATTTTGATGAGTCCTTTGCACCGGTTGCTAGACTTGAAGCAGTCCGGATCTTACTGTCCTACGCGTGCTCTTTGAACTTTAAACTATTTCAAATGGATGTTAAATCTGCATTTCTTAACGGCTATATCAAGGAGGATGTCTTTGTAGAGCAGCCGCCAGGCTTTGAAGATTCCAAACATCCACGACACGTGTACAAGCTCCAAAAGGCCTTGTACGGACTAAAACAAGCACCAAGGGCATGGTATGAACGGCTTACTTCTTTTTTGGCTGACAATGGGTTCAAGAGAGGTAAGGTTGATCAAACACTTTTCACAAGGAAATCAGGTAAGGACATTTTAGTGGTTCAAGTGTATGTGGATGACATTATTTTTGGAGCTTCTGATAATGCCTTATGCGAGGAATTTGCAAAGACTATGCAAGGAGAATTCGAGATGAGCTTAATGGGGGAGCTGAATTTCTTTCTTGGATTGTAGGTGAAACAAACTTCAGAAGGAATTTTCATCAATCAAGCCAAGTATACTATGGAATTGTTGAAGAAATACGGGATGGCGGAAGCAAAACCCATATCAACTCCCATGGCCACCACCACCAAGCTGGATAAGGATGAAAATGGTAAAACAGTAGATTCTACACTGTTTCGAGGTATGATCGGATCACTACTGTACCTTACAGTGTGCCGCCCTGACATTCAATTCAGTGTATGTCTCTGTGCCCGTTTCCAGTCATGCCCTAAAGAATCTCACTTATCAGCTGTTAAACGGATTTTCAGATATCTAATTGGCACAATTGACTTTGGTTTGTGGTTTCCCATCGGTAGTTCTTTTGAGTTAATTGCTTATACCGATGCGGATTACGCCGGATGCATTGTAGATCGTAAAAGTACAAGTGGGTACTGTCAGTTTCTTGGCGGGTGCCTTGTTTCATGGGCCTCTAAGAAACAACATTCAGTAGCTCTCTCAACGGCCGAGGCTGAATATGTAGCCGCCGGAAGTTGTGGAGCCCAAGTACTTTGGATCAAAAATCAATTGCTTGATTTGAATGTTGAAGTGGATTGTGTGCCCATCTTATGTGATAATACGAGTGCAATTAGTCTATCTAAAAACCCTGTTCAACACTCCAGAACCAAACACATTGACATTCGGCATCATTTTCTGAGAGATCATGTAGGTAAAGGGGTTTTTGAGTTCAAGTTCATTGACACACTTAATCAACTGGCTGACATCTTCACAAAACCCCTAAATCAGGATCAATTCAATAAGATTAGGAGAGAACTTGGCATGTGCAAGGGTGAGGGCATACGTACTTAGGTCTGCACTAGGTTGTTTCTTTTTCGTTGGGTAGATTATGTGAGATGCATGCATTGTGTGTGGTTCATTTCTATTGTGCATGACTATACCTAGCATGTGTGCCTGTACTTATATTTATATACACTTTCTCCTTGACATTTTCCTAAAACTGAATATTCCTTGATAAATAAATGTGGACTAGTGATCTAGTGCTCTTAGCAGTCTCCATTCAAGGGTTTCCATAGTCGACTCTTGCTTGACATCTTTCGTGGCTTAGCACAAGAGAAGAAAAGATTTAAAAAGAAAAAAAGAAAAAAATGTGTTCTGTGAAAATGGGGGAGTCCTCAGGGTCATGGAGCCCGTTTCTATCTCTGGTGATCGCTGGCTCAACCCTTTTCCTCTCGGGGTCCACATTGGGGCTTCTATACCCCAGCGGTCGACCGTTGGCTTCGTGCCGGTCGACCGCCAGTGGCGAACCGGCCCGGTTCAACCGCGTCCGAACCCCATTAAAAGGGGGTTTTCTTCCCCATTTCCCATTCTATTGTCTTCCACTCTCTCTCCCTTACTCCACCCTAAACCTAGCACACCTCTCTCCCACCATCTAAGCCCTCAAAACCCCTCATCTCCTTTCTCCCACCACGATCCGGCCAATTTATCTCCATTTCGGAACAACTCGTCGCCGGCGTTCGTGCTCTTGTGTCGCCCTTCCCTGAGTTCCAGAGCGTGAAGAAGGTGTTCACAGTCCTCCCCGGTGTCTCTCTCTCCATCCCAAGGTAGAGGTCCTACCTCTCAAGAGGATCTTCTCTTCAGCGGGTTTCTTAGTCTAAAATGGCACCTAGACGGAGTGCTCGGCGTCTTCTCCAAGGGGAACCTAGTGCTCGGAGACGTGAAGCTCCGGCCGCACCTCCACCACAAGCTCCCGCACGCAGGTTACCTCCAAGGTCTATCATCGACCCTCGTCTTGTCGATTTTCAAGAGTTGAATGAAATCCTACCCGACATTTATACAGTTTTTTCAATGCAACCGGGGTGGATTGACTTTGTCACTAGATACAACCGGTTTTATCCCTATCTGGTACAACAGTTCTATGGAAATTTGGTTGACAGAGATGGAAGATTATACACCATGGTTAAGGGCATTGAGATCCGAATTAATTCAGAATTATTCAATCGTGCCCTGGGAGTCTCTTCACATGGTGCAGACATGAATTTTGGGCATGGTGAGGTTGAGGCAAGTTTCATTGCCATGACGAGCTGTGATTTTGTGCGTGGTGTGAGTGACCTCATTGAGCTCAATGCCAACCACTTTCCCGCCTTGCAACGGGTTCTGCATCATATGTTTACTACACTTATTTATCCCAAGAATGGCAGCCGAGATGAAGTGACGGAAGTGCACCGATTCCTGTTCTATCATGTTATGAATGGTGACTTAATTAATATGGGTTGGCTCATGACTCAACTGATAAGTCGATGCCGGACACATTTACGGCGGTCCCTGCCTTATGCTTCTCAACTCACTGGAGTGTTCACTTCTATTGGGGTCCCATTGGAGGATGAGCAGTTTGTTCTGGTCCGCCATGATGACATTTATAATGAGCATAAGCTTTTCTCAGATATGGGATATTACCGTGCAGCAGATGGCACAATTCGTCGTGCTGTCCCAGTTTATGGGGAAGAGAATGTTAGTGAAGACGAACAAGAACCGGACCCACAGCAAGATAACCACAATGCACCTGCACCAGTCCAGCCTGAAGATGTGCCTCCTCCCGCGGCTCTCCCTCCTCCACCGCAGTACTTTCATGGGGAGTCTTCCACTCAGGGTGCTGGGCATTCCACTTGGGGGACTATGAGGCTCTTGACAGGCGTCTTTTAGGCATGGAAACTCGGCTTGACTCCTCCCTTGGGCGCTTGGATACTTTTATGGATACCATGACTGGACGAATGGACACCTTCACTCATGATCTGGATGATATCTCTATCCACATGGCCACTCTCTTTGCCAGCCATGAAGATAACCGTGAGGCCTTTCGCCTCACCAACCATACCCTTCTTTCCATCCGTAACCAGCTCCGTCATTATGATGATCTTCTCCACGGCCTTGAGGATCGTCTTCCTCCTCCTCCTGCTCCTGCTCCTGCTGGTTCCCCCCATGGTGATGGTCCACCGGATGGTGTTCATGGCGAGGAAGCTGAGGATCACCCTGCTGTGTAGCTGCTCTTTGGGTCTCTAGTGTCACTTTTGTCCACTTTTTGCACCCCTTCTCTCTCCTTTTTGATGATGTCAAAGGGGGAGAAGTAGGCTATTAGGCTTATATGTATATGCTATGTGTGTTTGGTGTTTGGTGTTTGCCTGCTTGCATGCATGTCTGTCTCTTGCATTGTAGTTTGAGCATATTGTATTGCATTAGTGGTTGCATTCCTTAGCGTGTCGAGTCCATTTCTCCCTTTTGCATTCCGTGTACCCTGTATGGATCTAATGAGAATGAATGGAAGAATGCACTCCTTTAATTCACAAGATTGGCTCTCTCCTATCTCACTTCCTGTCAATATGGCAAATAAGTATTGAATGGCTGGTATGGATTTGTTGACGTGCTTGTGTTGGAAGTGAAATGTTGCGTTGATATGGACGTGTTGAATGCCTTCACATCGTGAGTTCAAATGTTTCAACTTGATGGATTTCAACTGAATTTCAAATGTGATTGTCGACGCTTCTAAAACTCTTTCAAAGGCACTTTGGTGAAAATGCAAATCTAATGCCTAGTTTTTGTCATCATCAAAAAGGGGGAGATTGTTGAACATATCCGAGTGATTTTGATGATAACAAAACCCAGGACATTTCTCTCCCATGTATCTTGTTTTCAAGAGAAGCTTCATGCTTTAAACCATCAAATTTCACCCCATGTCAAATGTGTGTTAATGAATCCTTCCATGTGTTTATTCGAGTATAAACCAACTTGTACTTAACTATAACACAAGCCCATTTCAATCATCGAACAAATGGATAGCTTCAAGTGAGCTAACACTTGACTTTTGCAGGATTGGAGATTGGCGGTCGACCTGTGGACCCTTGGCGGTTGACCTAAAATAACAGAACTGAAATCTGGGAATCTGTGAACCTGGCGGTCGACCGCCAGGAGCTAGCGGTCGACCTATTTTCCCAGCAGCCAAATGGCTACAGGACGGCCAATGGCGGTTGACCGCTGGGATCTGTAGGTCGACCGCCAGCCTCGAGCTGCCAACAAATGTTGACTTTTTTGTCACTTCGAGAAATGGCTCTCCTCTTGGTATTGTTTAATCCCTAAGCAACCAAACTTTCAGAAATTGTGGATCTGGTCTGGGGGAGTCCTTGGACCATTCAAGAACCTATAAAACTTATACAAGAGGGTTTGGAAAACCCTAATGCTAAGAGTGGATCAAGGAGGCTACCAAAGGTGAGAAGGAGGAAGCTTGCACTGTAGACGTGAACAGTGTTCCGAGAAGATTTCTTCATCCTTCTCCTCCTTTCTAGAGTGAAGATCAAGCTATATCTGAAGAAGATCAAGCCTGGATCAAGTCGACCTCAAGCTGCATCCAAAGAATCCTTCATCAACTAAGGGGGAGCTTTAATCAATCTCTTGTTCTTGTGTTCTTTCAATTTCACATCCTTCTCAGCTTCAAGTGTGTTTTGATTGTAATCTTGAATCTTCTGTGTGTGTGTGAGGATCTTCACAGATCCGTGTGTGTGTGTGTGTACAGTCAAGGTTGATTGCTTTTGTGTGTGTGTGGTTGATCTTGTAACACTCTACAAGATAGTGTGTGGTTCCTCACTGTCGGTGAGGGGTGGACGTAGGTTGCCATTGTGGCATCCGAACCACTTTAAATTTGCTGTCTCCTCGTGGTTTGCGCCTTATCTTCTTTCCCCCTTCTGTGATTACTTGTGGATCTAGTCTTTCTGCTTCTTTTAGATCTTGTGTGTTAATCATCTTCTCTTAAATCCTTCGGTATATCAAAAGTTGGATTTGGACCGACAAGGTCATTCTTGCCGAAAAGATAATAGTTTGCGTGAGTAAATCTACGGATCTATTAACTCCACCGAGTACCAAGGGTTTATGCAGTGGTTGTTTTTGAGAGATATAGTCTGTTTTGCTTGCGGCCCTCTTGTGTCCTCTCGAAATCGTTATCTTATTTTTATTTTACAAAAATTTGTTATCACCCAATTCACCCCCCCCCCTCTTGGGTGTCATTTAACCTCGGGACTTCAAAAGGAGGGTCCATCGACAAAGGAGAATGATGCAGGTCTTCACCTGCAACATGGCTGGTATATCCAACCGATATGGGGGGCTTCCCGAAGATCCCCGAGAATTGGCTCAGTTGTCCGCACTGCCGGGGCCGAGTACTCACAGAACAGAAGCAGCAAGGGAGCTCCTGATGACGACTAAGGGAAAACAACCCCAGGTTTACCACCAATGGGATGATGAAGCTGCCGTCCTGACCGCCAATGTGGTGACGGCGGAAGAAGAAGACGACGTTCCCCTCGACATCCTAGCCGAGGGTACGTCCGGAGAGATAGCAGAAGTTATCCCCACTACAGCCACTATAGACCCATCGGTCTTGATACTACTTCAGAAATATCGGCAAGAGATAGACTTGTTGAAGAAGCGACTGATGGAGAAAACTGAACAGTCCTCAGGTTCCAAACCACCCGAAGTCCAGGGTGAATCATCTCGGGGAGCGGTTCGTCGTGACGAACCTCCGCAGCTCTACACACTGCCTCAGTCGTCAGAACCAAGCATGGCGATAATGCAATAGCGGCCACCACAGCTCCAGCCGCTGCTACCACCGGTGCTCCCTCAGGTGCACCAGACACCTCCGCTACCGCGTCCTCCATAGGCGACCACTCTGGTCACTCTGTACCTGCAGCCAGCACACTTCTATCCAGAGCCGGTTGACCCTGCAGTCATGAACCGGATGATGGTGGAAAGAATGATCGAGCTGAAGCTCGCAGAAAGGGGTGAAGGCGACTATGTCGCGTTTGATGCATACCGGGTGCCATACCCGCAACACCATGCTGCTAAGCAGCTTCCCTCGGGAATCAACAAGCCACCCAAGTTTGACAAATTCAACGGGAAGGGATCCCCTAGAGAACACATTGCCTATTATATGACTGTCATGGGCGACTTGGCCACCGACGAGTCATACTTGCTAAAATTCTTTGGGTCCTCACTGACGGGGCTCGCATTTGAATGGTATTCTAGCCTCCCGGCCGGGTCGATCAGCGACTGGCCAGATATGCAGAAGAAGTTCAGAGAAAGATTCTATGTTACAGAGAGGGAGGTCACAGTGGCCGAACTCTACTCAACAAAGCAGAGGGCCGATGAGACAGCCCTCGATTATATCAAGAGGTAGAGGAACCTCAGAATGAGATGCAAGTGGCCCCCGCATCAGGAGGACGCTGTGCAAATATGCAAACAGAATCATAGAAGGGAGGTTCTGGAAAAGATGATCGGAATGGAAACACGATCGTTTGATCGATTGAACAATGTCGTGGCCGAGGTGGAAGCTTTCCTGGCCAGACCTGCCCCTACATCTACTGCCAGCACGACCCAGAAGGGCAAGGCCGTGGAGCGGCGGTCGCCGCCTAAAGAAGCGAACGCTCTTGACATAAAGGCGTTCGAACAACAGAAAAGTGAAGGCAAAAAGGGAGTCACCCCATAGCCTGCAGAAGCCCCAGACGGCAAAGAAGGTCCTTCGTTGAGGGACATGATGAAGAAGGCCTATTAATTTCCAAAGGACAAGACCTGGGTTCTGTTCGACTGGGTAACGGAGTATAGTATGGTCACCCTGCCAGAGCCAAGGAGGCCGGAGGACCTGAAAAGAAAAGACAGTCCAAGATTCTGCCCCTACCATCAGATGTTGGGGCATCCAATCGAAGACTACTATGTCTTCAAGGACATCATCGAAGGGATGGTGAAGAAGAATGAGATCGAGGTGGGAGAGTACAAGGTGGACCCTCCTCAGCCACATGAAGCCCCTCGGAGGAGAGCAGGAGTCAACATGATCTCCCTATACCAGGCACTGCCCGAGGAGATCTCTGAAACCAATACGCGGAGCACCTATGAAGTTCATTTCTTGGAGCCCACGAAAGAGCAGCAGGGATGGCAGCAGGTTCCTGTGAAGCATAAGAAAAAGAGGGCACCTCGCCCGAAAAAGGGGGCACATATTCGTGGTGTTACACCCCAGCCTGCTCTGCCAGTGGTAGCACCCGTGTGGATCACTCCACCTACAACTGTCAGGATACCTACACATAATTGGAGGAGACAAACTCCGCTGCCAGTGGTTAAGGAGACCAATCGTGGGGTCCTTCGATTGCAAAACCTCATTGAGGGGCTGGACGAATACGTGCAGCCCGAATTGAAGCCCTTGCTGGTGCGGGACCACGTCCCGTGGCAAGAACTAGAGCAGCTATCACTCGAACAAAAGGAGGAAGCTGAAGCGGCACCCGATAGAGAGGGCAATCTGTTCTAGGGGCACCCGCCCGCAGAAGCAAAAAAGAAGAAGAAACAAAGGAAGAAGAAAAAGAAGGCCGCTGAGGCCGATAAAGCGCAGGTTGTTTCCTGTCATACTCTATCAGCACTCTTCAACCTGCCCGGAGAGGAGGAAGAAGAGGAAATTTGCTTCACACCCCATGCTGGGGGAGGCAAGGCCGAGGCCTCAACTGATGCGCATGCCACCCGGTCGGGCCGAAAATGGGGGCGCCAGCCGCCACCCAACCACAACATAATGTTCAAGGGGGAGCAGCCCTACAAAACACCTCCGCCGGAGGTCAAGGGAGTCCAAATCCCTCCTCCGCCAGGACTATATAACAAGAGTGGGGGCAAGGGGGTCCCTTCATTTCTTGAATTCATGAAGATGTCCAAGGGGAAGCAACCTTGTCAGGAGGCTAACCCTGCACCAGGGGCCGTTCACCCGCAACTAGCACAACCTGCCGAAGATCCAAGTGTGGATGGAGCTTGCCCCGCAGCAGCTAACAAAGAACACCCGGAAGTCGGTACCAGCCAGAAGGGCGCCGAATCTGAGGAAGATGAAGCAGGTCCCTCAGGGCCCGCGAACCAAGACTGCCCCAAGCCCAGATAGGCTGAAGAGATGAAGCTCTCCAATGTCCGAGCTAGGAGCCGAATAATGAAGCTACTCAAGAAGCTCCCTGCTCGATTTACAATCTGGGAGATCCTTTCTTTGAGTGAAGAGACCCGACAGGTGATTCTTACTGCTCTCCAGACGCCTGCTCATTTTGAGACATGTCTGGATGAAGCAATGCCGGAGGCTAGCATGACCTTCACTCCAGACGATATGCTGCTGCCCACCATCAGCCACAACAGGCCGCTGTATATGAAGGGGCACCTGAATGGAAGGGAGCTAAACAGGATTCTGGTTGATCCCGGTGTAGCGGTCAACATCCTGCCATATAGAATATATGAGAGGCACCACTTTAACGTTCATCTCCAGAAAGTCAGAGATATGCGTATTGCCGGCTTCGATCAAAAATGCGAAGTGTCAATGGGGGTGGCAGAGTTCACCCTCACCTTAGCAGATTTCACTACGACGGTGCAGTTCCATGTCATTGACTCCCGCACCTCGTACAAGGCACTGCTCGGCCGCCCATGGCTGCATGAAAATATGGTGGTGCCCTCCACGCTCCACCAATGCATCAAGTACAGTATCCAAGAGAAGGAGGAAATGATACTTACAGACCCCCACCCATTCGAGGTGTTTGAATGTCATTTGGCGGATGCCAACCTATATACGGGGCCTTCCCAGAAGACCTCAGAAGCTAAGACCCCTGCGGGGGCATCAAGAAGCACATCTGGCAGCAGTTGGTATCCACCACCGCCGCGTGGATATATCAAGCCCAAGGTGGTCTCCCATATCACAGCATCCGGGGACGTGGGCAGAACAACACCCCCAACATTATACCCTGAAGCTAATGAAGTGCGGGTCGCTCGGCGGCACAATCATATTGAAATCCCGGATGGTCTTACCAAGCCAACTCCCGGCCTTGATAACCCTACCGTCGAGCCTTTCAAAACTTGGGAGGTGACACATGAAGATGGACCTAGCAGCTTGTTCTATACGGCTGAAGAACACCCCACGCGGGAAGACAGAGACTGCAGCTTCCCCGAAGATATAAGCAACCCGCCGGTTCCCGTCCAGGGTCTGGCATTTACAACTGATCGGATGGCCAGGATGTTTCAGAAGCAACACATTCCCCCCGATCAGTCTCAAAAGCGCAAGGAAGCTTTTCAGAAAATGTGGTATCCTGTAAATCTGGATAAGGAAATGAGATGTGTCTCTCAACATCCGGGGCTGGGCTTCACCCTAGAAGAATATTATTACAGTGGGCGATAGGAGGTGGACACCATCTCCGCCTTCTATCCTGCTGAAGATAGCCCGCTGGGGGTAACTTTTGATGAATACCCGACGGAAGCTGAGCATGTTGAACTGGATCGACCCGAAAATCAAGAAATAGAGACCTCGGTCCCCTGCCGATGCTGGGAGCAGGTCTATCCTGAAGAGGTGGCCCTTCAAGCCAAATTTGACACGGCTAGCAGTAGTGAAGCCGAACATACTGAAGAAGCGGGAATTTCTCCCTCCAGTGGAGTCCTTTTGATGGTAACTTCAACACCCCTCCTGCCAATCAGGGAAGCCTCGGTCGACTCCGATCAAAAGGAACAAGCCGCCAGGAAAGAAAAAGCCACTTCTACAGAAGATACAACTACCCCAGAAGGCAAGACCTCCTCAACCTCTGCTACAAAACTGGGATGTTGTCCAGGCCCGGTAATAAACAACTACCAGCCTGTCACGGCTGCAACCTCATCTACGAGGACTGAGGCCGCTCTCTCGCCCTTGGGAGCTACAACGGCAGTGGATTTGCTAATAGAATAATCCACGCGGCCGCTAGCACAAGAAACAAAGAATCCTCAAGAAGTTCTGGTGGTGTCTGACGAGGAAGTCGAAGTACTCGACCCTCAAGATGGTATTCCAGACTTTTTTGACCTCCAACCGGCACCTCCGAAGATAGAAGACGGAGGCCAAGCCACAGTCGATGAACTGATAGAAGTCAACTTGGGAAATGATGAGGACCCTAGACCTACCTTCCTCAGTGCCCAACTGTCCCCAGAAGAACGAGAGCTGTACGTCCAGCTACTGCTAGAGTACCGGGATTGCTTCACCTGGACTTACAAAGAAATGCCGGGTCTAAGCCCCGTTGTCTCGCAACATGAGCTGGCAATCAGCCCTGAGGCCGAACCGGTGAAGCAACCACCGCTGCGCATGAGGCCAGAACTCATTACTCAAATTTGTGCTGAAGTCGACAAGCTCATTGACGTGGGATTTGTTGAAGAAAAGTAGTACACCACATGGCTGGCGAACATCGTCCCCGTTAAAAAGAAGAATGGACAGATCCGGATATGTGTCGACTTCCGAGATCTAAATAAAGCCTGCCCCAAAGATGACTTTTCGGTGCCAATAACGGAAATCATGATCGATGCTACAACCGGCCATGAGGCCCTGTCATTCATGGACGGATCATCCGGTTACAACCAAATTTGGATTGCGGAGCATGACCGGGTCCATACTGCTTTCCGAACCCCTAAAGGCATTTATCATTATAAGAGGATGCCGTTCGGATTAAAGAATACTGGCGCAACTTATCAGCGCGCAATGACCAAAATCTTTGATGAGTTGCTCTACCACAAGGTCGAGTGCTACATAGATGATCGGGTGGTTAAAACCAGAAGAAAGGAAGACCATCTGCAAGACCTCCGGATTATTTTTCAGAGGCTGAGGCAGCATGAGCTGAATATGAATCCCATGAAATGTGCGTTCGGAGTGTCAGCGGTAAGTTCTTGGGCTTCATTGTCCGATATCGGGGGATAGAGATAGACCCCGCAAAAATCAGAGCAATTCAGGAGCTACCTCTGCCAAGGAATATCTCCGAGTTGAGATCACTACAGGGCCGCTTGGCTTATATCCGGCGGTTCATTTCCAATTTTTCAGGGCGATGCCAGCCTTTTCACAAATTAATGATGAAAGATGTTCCCTTTTATTGGGATGAAGATTGCCAGATAGCCTTCGACAAGCTGAAAGACTATCTGAAGACTCCTCTAGTGCTGGGCGCACCGGTGAAAGGACGGCCATTGATACTATACGTAGCAGCTACACATAACTCCCTGGGGGCAATGCAGGCCCAGAATAATGAAGAAGGAAAAGAGCAAGCCCTCGATTACCTCAGTCGGAGACTGGTCAGAACTGAGGAGAAATATACTTATATTGAGAAGGTCTGTCTGGCACTGGTCTTCGCAGTTAAGAAGCTTCAACACTACATGTTGTCGCATGAAATCAGCTTGGTATCCAATCAGGATCCCCTGAAATATATTATGTCCCAGCCGGCACTCAAAGGTCGCCTGGGCAAATGGGCAGTAATCCTTATGGAGTTTGACATCTCCTATGTGCCGCGCAAGGCCGTTAAGGGCCAAGCTATTGCAGACTTCTTCGCCGAGCACCCAGTGCCCGGGGACTGCCCGCTGGAACCGGAGCTTCCTGAAGATGAAACCCTGGAAGCCGTTCAGGTGCGGCCCTCCTTATGGCAGCTATATTTTGATGGCGCTTCCAGAATTGACACATCTGCCACTGGAGCGGCCAGAGTCAGGGCAGGAGCAGGCATAGTCCTGAAATCCCCAGAAGGAGAAGTGGTGCACACATCCTGCTTAATAAACAAACCTTGCACAAACAATGAAGCAGAGTATGAAGCCCTAATAATCGGGTTGCAGATCGCTCTGTCCATGGGAATTCAGATGCTGGAAGCATTCGGAGATTCCATGCTAGTCATAAAACAACTGGAAGGAGAGTTCGATGTGCGAAAGTAAGAACTTCTCCCCTATCATCGCTTGGCAACCCGCCTGATGTCAAGATTCTACTTCATCAGCATCAAGCATATCAACCGAGGCCAGAATGCTCAGGCAGACACCCTCGCTAAGTTGGCCAGTTCCCTGGCAGTCCCGCCAGACACAAGCCTGAACATAACAGTGATCAACCACCGGCAAGTCCCCAGTGTAACAGAAGTCTTAGCCGACGAACAAGAAACTGAGGTGGCAGTCATCGAGGAGGTTCAGCAGCCCGATTGGCGAGAACATCTCCTGCGGTGGTTTCAACACCAACAGCGTCCAAGAGAAAAAGAACAGAGAATGAAGCTCCTGAGGGTCAAGGACTCTTACGAGATGAGAAGCAGAACCCTGTTCCGGATAATGGCATATGCCCGAAGGAAAGTCCTACTTCGTTGCTTGTCTTCAACAGAGGCGGGATAGGTGATGCAAGAAATCCATGCGGGGTCAGTTGGAGCACACCAGGCTGGCCCAAAGATGAAAATTGAGATAAAGAAATTGGGTTACTGTTGGCCCATTATGTTTGATGATTGCTGTAAGTTCTCCACGGCTTGTCAGAAGTGTCAAGAACACGCTAATGTGGCAAAGAGACCTCCAGTGCCACTGCATCCGACCCTACCAAGCTGGTCGTTTGCTCAGTGGGGCACGGACGTGGTAGGGCCGCTACCAGCATCTTCATCAGGGTGAAAATACATCTTAGCTGCTACAGACTACTTCTCCAGATAGGCAGAGGCGGTCGCATTGAGAGATGTAACGGGGGTACTGGTCGCAAGATTCTTCCGGCAGAATATAAAATTTCGGTTCAGAATCCCCAGCAGAATCATCTCTGATAATGGCAGCCATTTCAGAAACCAGAAGGTTTATCGGATGGCCGACAAATACAAGATTGACTGGAGGATATCATCCCCCTACAACCCTCAAGCCAATGGACTCGCAGAGGCCTTCAACAAGACACTATGCACGTTGCTGGCAAAGACTGTCAAGTCTAATAAAAAAGATTGGGAAGAAAGGATGTACGAAGCGCTCTGGGCCTATCGTACTGTCTACAAAACCCCAACTGACTGTTCACCTTTCTCCCTCGTCTACGGGTCAGAGGTTGTGGTGCCAATTGAACTGGAAGTTCCTTCGCTGCGGGTTGCCATCCAGCATGGACTAGTCAGCGGTGAACAAACCAATGCAGAAAGAAGATTGGAAGAGCTCGCTTAGCTCGAAGGAAAACGGCTCCGGGCGCAACAAAACATCCAACTCTACCAAGCTCGCATGGCCCGTGCCTTCGATAAGCTGGTCAAGGGTCGAGAATTCAAGAAAGGAGACCTGGTAATGGTCAAAAGAAGAGAAGTAATGGCCTCCAACCCCAAAGGGAAGTTGGTCGAAAACTGGATCGGACCATATACCGTCCGCTGAGTATATGAAGGGGGTGCCCACGTCCTGATAGACCAAAAAGGAGTCATCCAGTTCTCTCCCCTCAACGGAAAGCATATAAAGTTGTATCATGCAGCACAACCAACATTCCCCGAGTGATCGGTCGGAATACCTTGCCTTGGTTTAGTGGCACTCCGCCCTAGCCGAGCTACCTTATCTTGGCCTAGTGGCACTCCGCCCTAGCCGAGCTGCCCTTATCTTGGTCTAGTGGCACTCCGCCCTAGCCGAGCTACCCTTATCTTGGTCTAGTGGCACTCCGCCCGGATCGAGCTACCCTTATCTTGGTCTAGTGGCATTCCGCCCTGATCGAGCTACCTTTCCTTGGTCCAGTGGCACTCCGCCCTAGCCGAGCTACCCTTATCTTGGTCTAGTGGCACTCCGCCCTAGCCGAGCTACCTTTCCTTGGTCCAGTGGCACTCCGCCCAGGCCGAGCTACCCTTATCTTGGTCTAGTGGCACTCCGCCCTAGCCGAGCTACCCTTATCTTGGTTTAGTGGCACTCCGCCCTGATCGAGCTACCTTATCTTGGTCTAGTGGCACTCCGCCCGGATCGAGCTACCCTTATCTTGGTCTAGTGGCATTCCACCCTGATCGAGCTACCTTTCCTTGGCCTAGTGGCACTCCGCCCTGATCAAGCTACATTTCCTTGGTCTAGTGGCTGTTAGGGTGCTTGGCCCGGATACAGTGGGGGGGTGAATGTATCCTTCTACAGATTATGGCCAAATTAAAACTAGGATGCTAGAAAAGAGACGAAAAATAGAACTAATTCATTTCAACTCAAATACAAACTCATGGGCATGCCTATCCAAGCATCTAGCGGAAGCAAATCAATCAAACAAGCCACGGCACAAGAGATTTTAGGTGGTTTGGTCCACAGACCTACATCCACCCCTCACTCCCAACTGGAGTGAGGCTTCACTAGCAAATGCTAGAACCAAGCAGACTCAGTCTGCAAACAGTTGCTGCCACACAGCTTGACCAGGGGAACAGACTCCCCTCTTCCTCCCAACCGGAGGGACACCCAAGTGACTCCCAGCCACTTGGAAACTAGAGGTCGAAGACCTCTCTTCCTCCAAACCAGGAGGGACAACCCACAAGTGACAAACTGTCACTTGCAACCCGGAGATTAGATCTCCCTTCTCCTGAATCAACAGGAGGTACCCGATCCCCAACAGGGCAATCGGAAAACCAAGGATAATTAGAAGAATAAAGGAAAAACAATAAACGAAAAATAACACAGCAATCCGAAAGCTGTAATAGATGAAAACACAGATGAGGCTCTCAACGGAGCTGACTGGCCTGGATCTGATCCACGGTCCAGTGAAGACAGATCCACGAGCTCTCTCTCTCTCACTCTCTATCTCTCTTTCTTTCTCTTCTGCTCTCTTCCTCTTTTTCTGGATCGAAGGACGTATATGCTCTTCAGGCTTCTTCTTCGATCACTCTTCATCAGAAGACGAAGGCTCCATTATATACCTGGAGCAGCAGCAGGGCGCGTGTGGCTTCCACAGTTCCCGCCCTAAGAGTTCGGACCACGTGGCAGCATCCAGCAACTGTCAGAACACGTGTCTTCATCTGGGCATTCTCCCTATCCTCAGATCACGTGCCCAGCACCAGTACGCTCAGCAGCTGGAGTTAGATGGCGTCAACTCACTTGCTCTAGAGAGTTGACGCAACCATCAGAGTTCTTCAATCTATTTAACGCTGCGTCGACTCCATCAGCCTGCTGCGTTGATGCAATGGTACCGACAGTCCAGTGATCAAGTCATCAACAGATAGGCGTGCTGCGTCGACGTTAACAGCATATAGCGTTGACGTATTGAAGGCAGCCAGAGGTGAGTCGTTCCTTTCTTGGACTGCTGTGTCGACGCTGCCAGTTGGTGGCGTTGACGCACGAACGTGTACGTTTCTATATTGGCATCTCTTAAGCTACTGCGTCGACGCTGCTTGTTGATGGCGTTGACGCAGTGGTAGATTTCGTGAAGGGTTTCATCGCTTGTAAGAGTCTCTGCTACTTTAACTGCTGCGTCGACGCTGCTTGCTTGTGGCGTTGACGCAATAGAAGAAATCGTGAAGGCTTCGTCTACTGATGCGTGGACGCTCTACGCTTCAGGCGTCGACCCTGTTCCCTTCTGCACAACATGAAGTGTATAGACTTAGTGTTAACGTGCCAGAAAGACCAGTGTACAGACTTCATCAAATGAAGGGCTTCCAGTGTATGGACTTTGCAAAGCAAACAGCAATGTATAGACTTAGAGAAAATGAAGTCTAGTGTATAGACTTGGGGAACTGAAACCTAGTGTATAGACTTGGAGGACCGAAGTCTAGTGTATAGACTTGGGGAACTGAAGTCTAGTGTATAGACTTGGAGGACCGAAGTCTAGTGTATAGACTTGGGAAACTGAAGTCTAGTGTATAGACTTGGAGGACCGAAGTCTAGTGTATAGACTTCATCAAATGAAAAGCTTCAAGTGTATGGACTGTGCAATGCAAACAGCAAAGTATAGACTTTGTTAAGAAGGTGCCCGATGTACAGACTTGACGAAGATATGCCAATGTACAGACTAAATGGATCCAGCTGATGTATAGACTTTGTGCCCAAGCTATCAATGCTCTGATGCGTCCACTCCACTTGAACGTTGCGTTGACGCACAAATTCACCCAGGGGTTTCTTTCTTGAATTTGCACTGCTGCGTCGACGCTTCCATTTGATGGCGTTGACGCAATGAGCACCCTGCAACCCCTTTGAACTATTAAACAGTTATTAGGAGGTTAAGTGTCTATATCC
The DNA here is from genome assembly GCA_022559845.1 of Amorphophallus konjac. Lineage (NCBI taxonomy): Eukaryota > Viridiplantae > Streptophyta > Magnoliopsida > Alismatales > Araceae > Amorphophallus > Amorphophallus konjac. The sequence goes on along the minus strand of CM040122.1, from coordinate 221,303,974 downwards.
AAAATCTTACTATTGTCATCATCAAAATCAGGAGTATAACAATCTCCCCCTTTTTGATGATGACAACCCCCAAACTGTTTTAATGACTTCTGCGATCACATAATGGCTAGCATCAACCAATCGAATGGTTACTTGTCAGTTGAACAAAAAATTATGAGTCACAAAAATGAAAATATATGCTATCATTCATTAACAAGACTCAACATTCATTAGCAAATTCAGCACAAAACTCAGCATTCATTAGCAAAAATCAGCAGTCATTAACAAAATTTAGCAGCATTAAGCTCTCCCCCTTTGTCATCATCATGAAAGGGGGTGCATGTAGAAGACATAGATTAAGATGGGAAGAAGCGATTGTAACGCCTGGCAGAAGAGGGTTGTTGTTGCTGACGAGAAGATTGTCCTTGAGTGCCTGGAGGTGTCTGGCGAGATGTCTGTCCTGAAGTAGAGTGGTCCCTGGTTAGAAGGTCTCTGATCTCTTGAGAAAGTTCGCTTAGCTGATGACTTAGAGAGTTGCGAACATTGCCAATTCAGTGATAGAATCTTTATCGGGGATGTTGGCTATTACTTTGTCAATCTTCTCTAGCACAACTTTGAGGACTGGAGGGATTGCACTGATAGGACCTTTGATTGTTTCTAGCCCTATCTTCAGATCATAGCACAGATCAATAATTTTGGCAAAAGAGGAAAGGGTTGAACCTTGTTGATTGTGCATCTCTTGTACCAGAGTGGCAAGTTTGTCAAGGAGGGATGATATCTGTTTCAAGACTGACCTTGTTACTTGGTCAGACACCATCTTGGTGAGTAAGAAATTTCGCCACTCACATAAAATTGAGGTTTCAAAATTCACAATCCGAGCAGTCAACTTGTTAAAATGAAGGGTTGTGAACTCCACCAACTTGTCCATCTTGGCCTCCTGACGCTGCATCATCATAGTCATGTTCACCAACATCTCTTCAACAGTTGCTGGGGGTGGAACAACATCAGAATTTGGAGATGTTCTTCTATAAACTTTAATGGCTCCTGACGTAGATGGTTCTACTATAGGTACAGAGCCACTCGGTTCCTCAGGAACCTCAAAAGATTGCTCTCCCCTAATGGAGTTGTCCTCTGGCATCTCTGCACTCACCATAGGTGGAATCGGTATTTCTGCTCTGTGTGCTTGATCATCATCCTTAGCGGCTATTTTTGATGCCTGACCGATGTCTGATGGGGCTGATTTCTGACTAGGAAGGGTTCTGACAGCCTTACCATCAATGACCTCAAAACCCATAAACTTTTGGATGTAAGAAAGTGTGTATACATTCCCTCGAGGGATGGTAAGTTTCTTCTCAGAGCCAAAGTCTACACCAACTTTCCGAAAAACAGCAGTTAATGGGGCGGCATAAGGTAGGGTTCTGGACTGAGATAGACAGGACCCCATTATTTGAATAGCTACATCCGGAAAGGAAATCTGTATTCTCTTCAGCATACAGTAGAGAAGAAATCGTTGCACCTCTGTCACCCTTTCTCTTCCACTGCTCTGTGGTGTGATCATGGAGGTGCAAATGTGGTGGAGCAGTCTATTTAGCGAAGGGAAATGATTGGCTTTGAGACTGCCTAGGTAGGTCTCCCTGACATCGGAGAGATTACTGGGTTTCTCAGTCAAGAGCTCATATGCCTCATGCGCATCATACTCAAAATCATGCAGCTGAACTCCTACTTTATGGACCTTCCAAGCTCTGGCAAGTAGCTTATCTGTTATTTCGAACCTTACACCTCTAACACTGGATGTGAGTTTTGGAACAGAAGGTTCATATTTTAAGTTCTGGTAGAACTCTCTGACCATAGTGGGGTAGTAAGTCTTGTGTGTTGAGACAAACGACCACCAGCCCTGATGGTCCAGTATAGGAAACAGTTGAGGAAAAACTTCGAGCATGTGATGATCAGTAGCGTCAACGTACCGGGAAATGAGAACCTTCAGAGGTTCTTCCATGGTGACTGTACGCGAGCTACCAGCATCCTTCTGACCGGTTGTAGAACCTGAAGATAAGCCCTTCCGCTTCTCTTTTCTAACTGCGGATGTCTTTAACCTTTTGGTTGGCGGACTTGGATCCCGTGGACCCGTCTCTTTCCTTCTTCCCCTTTCGCGAGCTACTAGAGAGTGGGACTCCATTGTGCCTCTTGCTGGTTCTGAGCTTCTTGGTTGTTCCTCTGCCCTTTGCTTCCCTGTTTGAGTGGATGCTGGAGAATCCATGACACGGAGAAGAGTTGAGCAGGAGAGAGAGAGCTGAGAGGATTCTTGGGGGACACGAGAGCTCGAATGACAAAAAAGGGTTTTGAAAAAGAACAATAAAGAAGAGCAGGGGTCTCATTTGGCTTTTACAGAGACTTCGAGAACCCTTTAAGTGAACGGTTCAGCCGGTTCAAGTGGGTGAACCGGGTAAAGATGATATGAATAAGAAGCAATGCGTGGACGCAGAGAGGGGCATTACGTCGACGCAGTGATGCAAGTGAACCGAAAAACACAAGATAAAAGGCCAGTGAGGCATAACGCGTTGACGCTAATGTAACATTGCGTCTACGCAGTGATGCAGTTAGGAGTGAGATACTCCTCCTTATGCAGCATGATGCATCTAATAATGAAGCTCCCCCTTACTAAAAGAAGCCTATGAGTAGAATAAGAAGGGAAATTCAATTGGATTCTCAAAGGGATATTATTCTCATAAATCCAAAACATGTTTTCAAAGTCTTCCATTATAAGAGCTTATGAATGAGCTTTATTAACAGCGTGGTTTAATTATGATGTATGTAGAGTTCATCAGTAAAAATCTGTATTGATATCTAAAACCATGGTTTAATAAAGATGAACCAAGCCCTCATAATTATCTTGATCAGTCTCTCTTTCTCTTACACACTCAAATCTATTGACTTCTTTCAGAGTTACATGCACTAGTATTGAAGTCAAGTATTTATGAAGTCATATGATTTTGTCTAGGGTTGCAGCAATTTGATTTGTGTATCAATATTCAGATATTTCAATTTTTTAAAAAAAAACAATTTGCTTGCTCCAAATATTACGAGCACTCTGGTTCAGTGCACACATTGTAACTAGAGGATATACCTTGATTAGAGGCCAATATCCCTAAGCCCTTAGTGTGACCAACTGTCATGCTTTATGTGAACAGAGTTAGCACTTACACATCATGACACACTACAAATCATTTTCTAATGAGTGAGTTGTATTTCTCAGTGTGCATGCCATTGCTCTGCCTGAGTTTCAATGAATTTTATCAGAGTTAACGAAGGCACCTCATGACACAGTCCTTTGGACTTGTGTTTCTCAGTGGCGAATGTCATTGCTCTGACAGAATTAACCCTTTAGACATTTCAGAGGCATTCAATTACTTCAAATCAATAATAGTTTCATGTACTTAACCAATTAAAGTCATGTATTCAAAAGTGCAGATTTCAGAGATTTTTCACAAGACATAGCATGAAACAAATGGTTAAGGTCTATTAAACATGCTTCAGATATTTTTAAGAGATTTTAAAGTCAAACTCCATGAACATTAAACTTAAACCACATGAGTTCTTTCAGTCATTCATAAACCTGTATAATAGAAGTTTTCTAGTTCAAATTTTGCAGATTTATGATCAAGATGGCCCATTGGAATCTTCATGAGGGACTGAAAGAATTCTGAAACCAAACGATACCAATTGATAGGAGAAATACCAATTGTTAAGAGAGATTTTGAAGCTCAAAAATTTTCAGAATATGATCAAGGTTTGTCAACTGAGTCAATAATAAAGGATATGCTATTAAATCTGACAAATGTATGCATTTGACAACCTATATGCAATGCATTGACTCCCCCTCACAATATGCATTCAAACTCTCTTTTTGACATTTTCAATATAAGAGGATACAATGAACTATATGAATGTAGGGACATGCAAAGACTCGACATTGAATAGCTATGCAAAGGATATGCAACTAACTCCCCCTGAAAATATGCAATATTTACACTGAGAACTGAACATATGTTACCAAAAGATTCATGCACATTCAGACTGTCTTAACCAGTAAGATGACCCATGGTACTAGGCGGAGCACTTGGTCTAAAAGACCACCTCACACATAGTAAGAACCTCCAGACAGACCTCCCTGCCCTTTGGTACCTTACCATTTATATACCATTAAGGTCATGCATGATTATTCAACATACAGTCCTAAATGCAATTCAGAAATTCAGTGAGCTATGGTAACACACATGATTCAAGTCATACTCATAAGCAGTTCAGATTTTTCAGACAATTCGAAATGTAATTTGTTTTCAGAGTCTATGCATAACACAATTATCAAGCAATTGAAATTAGCCTATGTATGCATCAGATACAGACAACCCTTCTTAATCTGATATTTGCACAGAACTCTCAGCAAATGCATGATCAGAAAGTAATGCACATGGCAAATGATGAATGAAAATGCAAAAATAGATTTAACTTGCTATGCATTAAAACTAAAAACAAGAAGAGCGGGAAGTTTACCTGAAAAGTTCAGAAGGGGTTTTCATTCTTGAGTGCCTTGGATTAATACCCCTTTTTATTCCATTCCAAGGCACACCTGCAAAATAAGGTTTATTTTGCACAAACAGGTACCCAAGAAGTCTTGGGTCCTGACATGACATTATCACTCCTAGCAGGTTTCCTCAGCACATTTTTAACTTGATAGCAAGGAGCAGCAGTTTTCAGATCTAATTTATGCACATTCTTGTTAGCATGAGTTCTATGTGCACATACATGAGATTTTCTGTTAACAGGATAAAAATTATGTTTACCAAAACCAGTTTGGTTTTGATATCCTGCCAGCCAACAGGTTGCAGCCCTGTGACCTGGCTTCCCACAGTTATAACATGCAAGAATCTTTTCCTTAAAAACAGATTTATCCCTCCCATAATCATTCTGGTGAACATGATTAACATGAGAATAGAATTTTTTCTTGCCTTTAGCTGACCAGCACTGAACAGCAACATGTCCCAGTTTACCACAATTATAACAATGAATTTTCTTTTCCCAAAGGACATGAGTTTTAGCATGACTTTTCTGTGAATTAATAGCAGCAAGGTCATCTAACTCCAATGATTTGTATTCATGCATGAGATGACCCATTTCATGACAGTAAAAGCATTTGGATTTCCTGTTTTGAGCCGAATAGGATTTCTTAGCATAAGAAGTCCTAACATGAAATCTATCATTATCATTCTTCATGACAAGGCAATCATCAAGTACATGGCCAGAACTTCCACAATAGAAGCATTCAACATTCCTTCCGTGGATAGTTGGAAATTTTCTAGCCTTAGGCTTGTTTGCATGAAATTTACTATTCTTCTTCAGTGTTCTCATTTTCACATTTTCTTTCTGTTTTTGAATCTTCTGATCATCTGACTGTTTTGAAGAAGGTGCAGAAGTACTAGCTAAGTTTGAGCTACTCACAAATGTTGCGTATAGTTTGTTCCTTACAGCTTGCTTAACTTGAGAATTGCACCTTTTGTCTTCATTCAGTTTGGTGACTTCCACATTCAAAGAATCTTTCATTTTTCCTTTACCTTTGGAAAATTTTGACAGAGAGTTGTTTACGTTTTCAATTTCAATTTGCAAGGTCATAATGTGGTCTTCACACGAGATAACCTGATTTTGTAACCCATCATTCAGACTTTTCAGGATCTCATTCTCCTGAGTTAGCTTCAATTCAATGTTCACTTCTTTTTCTTTCAAAACTGATTTTTCTCTTTCAACCGTTAGCCATCTTTCAGATAAAACGGTGTTAAGGACCATTAGCTTCTTATTTTGCTCCTTCAGGTGGATGTTTTCTTCAATCAGCTTATCTTTTAATTTATCAGTTTCCTTCTTCTGAGTTAGCAGAGAATCATTTTCTTCTTTCAAGGAAGTGATTAAATTTTCCTGTACATTATCATCAGAATGTAATTCTTCAATCAATTCCTTCAATTTAGATTTTAGATTTTCATTTTCAGCCTTTAGACATGTGATTTCAGCATTTTTCTCTTTTCTTAATTTTCTCTTTCCTGATTTGACTCTTTCATATTTATCTAGAAGATGCTCATGCATGGCAACTAACTCATCATGGCTAATATCCTCGGTCTCAGAGATTACCTGGATGAGGACTCATCTGATTGATCACTCCTTCTTGCCATGAGACATTCTTCTTCCTGTTCCACGTGTGTTGTAGTCACTCTATCAAACATTTCCTTTGCAGTGCTACAATCTGAGAAAGAGGAAAAATCATCAGAACCGATTGCAGCCTTCATTAAATTTAGAGCTCTCACATTATCATCATTTTTCAACTTGCGAACATGAGTCCACTTGGACTTATCCTTAGGAAGTTCATGTGGACTGTGAGAGATAACCTTCCACAATTGTGGATTAATAGAGTTAACATGCTTGTGCATACAATATAGCCAGAATTTAATATTTGAACCACTGAATAGTGGAGGATGAGCCATGACAGCACAACAATTTAATGCAACAGGAATATTGATGCACTAAAAACAAATTAGCACCTAAGACCGCAAGATCGAATCTGCAGGTCGCTGGACCTTGTATGTAGAAACCCGCTCTGATACCAACTGTTAGGGTGCTTGGCTCGGATACAGAGGGGGGGGGTGAATGTATCCTTCTACAGATTATGGCCAAATTAAAACTAGGATGCTAGAAAAGAGACACAAAATAGAACTAATTCATTTCAACTCAAATACAAACTCATGGGCGTGCCTATCCAAGCATCTAGCGGAAGCAAATCAATCAAACAAGCCACGGCACAAGAGATTTTAGGTGGTTCGGTCCACAGACCTACATCCACCCCTCACTCCCAACCGAGTGAGGCTTCACTAGCAAATGCTAGAACCAAGCAGACTCAGTCTGCAAACAGTTGCTGCCACACAGCTTGACCAGGGGAACAGACTCCCCTCTTCCTCCCAACCGGAGGGACACCCAAGTGACTCCCAGCCACTTGGAAACTAGAGGTCGAAGACCTCTCTTCCTCCAAACCAGGAGGGACAACCCACAAGTGACAAACTGTCACTTGCAACCCGGAGATTAGATCTCCCTTCTCCTGAATCAACGGGAGGTACCCGATCCCCAACAGGGCAATCGGAAAACCAAGGATAATCAGAAGAATAAAGGAAAAATAATAAACGAAAAATAACACAGTAATCCGAAAGCTGTAATAGATGAAAACACAGATGAGGCTCTCAACGGAGCTGACTGGCCTGGATCTGATCCACGGTCCAGTGAAGACAGATCCACGAGCTCTCTCTCTCACTCTCTATCTCTCTTTCTTTCTCTTCTGCTCTCTTCCTCTTTTTCTGGATCGAAGGACGTATATGCTCTTCAGGCTTCTTCTTCGATCACTCTTCATCAGAAGACGAAGGCTCCATTATATACCTGGAGCAGCAGCAGGGCGCGTGTGGCTTCCACAGTTCCCGCCCTAAGAGTTCGGACCACGTGGCAGCATCCAGCAACTGTCAGAACACGTGTCTTCATCTGGGCATTCTCCTTATCCTCAGATCACGTGCCCAGCACCACTACGCTCAGTAGCTGGAGTTAGATGGCGTCAACTCACTTGCTCCAGAGAGTTGACGCAACCATCAGAGTTCTTCAATCTATTTACGCTGCGTCGACTCCATCAGCCTGCTGCGTTGACGCAATGGTACCGACAGTCCAGTGATCAAGTCATCAACTGATAGGCGTGCTGCGTCGACGTTAACAGCATATAGCGTTGACATATTGAAGGCAGCCAGAGGTGAGTCGTTCCTTTCTTGGACTGCTGCGTCGACGCTGCCAGTTGGTGGCGTTGACGCACGAACGTGTACGTTTCTATATTGGCATCTCTTAAGCTGCTGCGTCGACGCTGCTTGTTGATGGCGTTGACGTAGTGGTAGATTTCGTGAAGGGTTTCATCGCTTGTAAGAGTCTCTGCTACTTTAACTGCTGCGTCGACGCTGCTTGCTTGTGGCGTTGACGCAATAGAAGAAATCGTGAAGGCTTCATCTACTGATGCGTGGACGCTCTAGGCTTCAGGCGTCGACCCTGTTCCCTTCTGCACAACATGAAGTGTATAGACTTAGTGTTAACGTGCCAGAAAGACCAGTGTACAAACTTCATCAAATGAAGGGCTTCCAATGTATGGACTTTGCAAAGCAAACAGCAATGTATAGACTTAGAGAAAATGAAGTCTAGTGTATAGACTTGGGGAACTGAAACCTAGTGTATAGACTTGGAGGACCGAAGTCTAGTGTATAGACTTGAGGAACTGAAGTCTAGTGTATAGACTTGGAGGACCGAAGTCTAGTGTATAGACTTGGGAAACTGAAGTCTAGTGTATAGACTTGGAGGATCGAAGTCTAGTGTATAGACTTCATCAAATGAAAAGCTTCAAGTGTATGGACTGTGCAATGCAAACAGCAATGTATAGACTTTGTTAAGAAGGTGCCCGATGTACAGACTTGACGAAGATATGCCAATGTACAGACTAAATGGATCCAGCTGATGTATAGACTTTGTGCCCAAGCTATCAATGCTCTGATGCGTCCACTCCACTTGAACGTTGCGTTGACGCACAAATTCACCCAGGGGTTTCTTTCTTGAATTTGCACTGCTGCGTCGACGCTTCCATTTGATGGGGTTGACGCAATGAGCACCCTGCAACCCCTTTGAACTATTAAACAGTTATTAGGAGGTTAAGTGTCTATATCCAAAATCTTACTGTTGTCATCATCAGAACCAGGAGTACAACAATCTCCCCCTTTTTGATGATGACAACCCCCAAACTGTTTTAATGACTTCTGCGATCACATAATGGCTAGCATCAACCAATCGAATGGTTACTTGTCAGTTGAACAAAAAATTATGAGTCACAAAAATGAAAATATATGCTATCATTCATTAACAAGACTCAGCATTCATTAGCAAATTCAGCACAAAACTCAGCATTCATTAGCAAAAATCAGCAGTCATTAACAAAATTTAGCAGCATTAAGCTCTCCCCCTTTGTCATCATCATGAAAGGGGGTGCATGTAGAAGACATAGATTAAGATGGGAAGAAGCGATTGTAACGCCTGGCAGAAGAGGGTTGTTGTTGCTGACGAGAAGATTGTCCTTGAGTGCCTGGAGGTGTCTGGCGAGATGTCTGTCCTGAAGTAGAATGGTCCCTGGTTAGAAGGTCTCTGATCTCTTGAGAAAGTTCGCTTAGCTGATGACTTAGAGAGTTGCGAACATTGCCAATTTCAGTGATAGAATCTTTATCGTGGATGTTGGCTATTACTTTGTCAATCTTCTCTAGCACAACTTTGAGGACTGGAGGGATTGCACTGACAAGACCTTTGATTGTTTCTAGCCCTATCTTCAGATCATAGCACAGATCAATAATTTTGGCAAAAGAGGAAAGGGTTGAACCTTGTTGATTGTGCATCTCTTGTACCAGAGTGGTAAGTTTGTCAAGGAGGGATGATATATGTTTCAAGACTGACCTTGTTGCTTGGTCAGACACCATCTTGGTGAGTAAGAAATTTTGCCACTCACATAAAACTGAGGTTTCAAAATTCACAATCCGAGCAGTCAACTTGTTAAAATGAGGGGTTGTAAACTCCACCAACTTGTCCATCTTGGCCTCCTGACGCTGCATCATCATAGTCATGTTTTCCAACATCTCTTCAACAGTTGCTGGGGGTGGAACAACATCAGAATTTGGAGAGGTTCTTCTATAAACTTTAATGGCTCCTGACGTAGATGGTTCTACTGTAGGTACAGAGCCACTCGGTTCCTCAGGAACCTCAAAAGATTGCTCTCCCCTAATGGAGTTGTCCTCTGGCATCTCTGCACTCACCATAGTTGGAATCGGTATTTCTGCTCTGTGTGCTTGATCATCATCCTTAGCGGCTGTTTTTGATGCCTGACCGATGTCTGATGGGGCTGATTTCTGACTAGGAAGGGTTCTGACAGCCTTACCATCAATGACCTCAAAACCCATAAACTTTTGGATGTAAGAAAGTGTGTATACATTCCCTCGAGGGATGGTAAGTTTCTTCTTAGAGCCAAAGTCTACACCAACTTTCCGAAAAACAGCAGTTAATGGGGCGGCATAAGGTAGGGTTCTGGACTGAGATAGACAGGACCCCATTGTTTGAATATCTACATCCGGAAAGGAAATCTGTATTCTCTTCAGCATACAGTAGAGAAGAAATCGTTGCATCTCTGTCACCCTTTCTCTTCCACTGCTCTGTGGTGTGATCATGGAGGTGCAAATGTGGTGGGGCAGTCTATTTAGCGAAGGGAAATGATTGGCTTTGAGACTGCCTAGGTAGGTCTCCCTGACATCGGAGAGATTACTGGGTTTCTCAGTCAAGAGCTCATATGCCTCATGCGCATCATACTCAAAATCATGCAGCTGAACTCCTACTTTAGGGACCTTCCAAGCTCTGGCAAGCAGCTTATCTGTTATTTCGAACCTTACACCTCTAACACTGGATGTGAGTTTTGGAACAGAAGGTTCATATTTTAAGTTCTGGTAGAACTCTCTGACCAGAGTGGGGTAGTAAGTCTTGTGTGTTGAGACAAAACGACCACCAGCCCTGATGGTCCAGTATAGGAAACAGCTGAGGAAAAACTTCGAGCATGTGATGATCAGTAGCGTCAACATACCGGGAAATGAGAACCTTCAGAGGTTCTTCCATGGTGACTGTACGCGAGCTACCAGCATCCTTCTGACCGGTTGCAGAACCTGAAGATAAGCCCTTCCGCTTCTCTTTTCTAACTGCGGATGTCTTTAACCTTTTGGTTGGCGGACTTGGATCCCGTGGACCCGTCTCTTTCCTTCTTCCCCTTTCGCGAGCTACTAGAGAGTGGGACTCCATTGTGCCTCTTGCTGGTTCTGAGCTTCTTGGTTGTTCCTCTGCCCTTTGCTTCCCTGTTTGAGTGGATGTTGGAGAATCCATGACACGGAGAAGAGTCGAGCAGGAGAGAGAGAGCTGAGAGGATTCTTGGGGGACACGAGAGGTCGAATGACAAAAAAGGGTTTTGAAAAAGAACAATAAAGAAGAGCAGGGGTCTCATTTGGCTTTTACAGAGACTTCGAGAACCCTTTAAGTGAACGGTTCAGCCGGTTCAAGTGGGTGAACCGGGTAAAGATGATATGAATAAGAAGCAATGCGTGGACGCAGAGAGGGGCATTGCGTCGACGCAGTGATGCAAGTGAACCGAAAAACACAAGATAAAAGGCCAGTGAGGCATAACGCGTTGACGCTAATGTAACATTGCATCTACGCAGTGATGCAGTTAGGAGTGAGATACTCCTCCTTATGCAGCATGATGCATCTAATAATGAAGCTCCCCCTTACTAAAAGAAGCCTATGAGTATAATAAGAAGGGAAATTCAATTGGATTCTCAAAGGGATATTATTCTCATAAATCCAAAACATGTTTTCAAAGTCTTCCATTATAAGAGCTTATGAATGAGTTTTATTAACTGCGTGGTTTAATTATGATGTATGTAGAGTTCATCAGTAAAAATCTGTATTGATATCTAAAACCATGGTTTAATAAAGATGAACCAAGCCCTCATAATTATCTTGATCAGTCTCTCTTTCTCTTACACACTCAAATCTATTGACTTCTTTCAGAGTTACATGCACTAGTATTGAAGTCAAGTATTTATGAAGTCATATGATTTTGTCTAGGGTTGCAGCAATTTGATTTGTGTATCAATATTCAGATATTTCAATTTTTTTTTTTAAACAATTTGCTTGCTCCAAATATTACGAGCACTCTGGTTCAGTGCACACATTGTAACTAGAGGATATACCTTGATTAGAGGCCAATATCCCTAAGCCCTTAGTGTGACCAACTGTCATGCTTTATGTGAACAGAGTTAGCACTTACACATCATGACACACTACAAATCATTTTCTAATGAGTGAGTTGTATTTCTCAGTGTGCATGTCATTGCTCTGCCTGAGTTTCAATGAATTTTATCAGAGTTAACGAAGGCACCTCATGACACAGTCCTTTGGACTTGTGTTTCTCAGTGGCGAATGTCATTGCTCTGACAGAATTAACCCTTTAGACATTTCAGAGGCATTCAATTACTTCAAATCAATAATAGTTTCATGTACTTAACCAATTAAAGTCATGTATTCAAAAGTGCAGATTTCAGAGATTTTTCACAAGACATAGCATGAAACAAATGGTTAAGGTCTATTAAACATGCTTCAGATATTTTTAAGAGATTTTAAAGTCAAACTCCATGAACATTAAACTTAAACCACATGAGTTCTTTCAGTCATTCATAAACCTGTATAATAGAAGTTTTCTAGTTCAAATTTTGCAGATTTATGATCAAGATGGCCCATTGGAATCTTCATGAGGGACTGAAAGAATTCTGAAACCAAACGATACCAATTGATAGGAGAAATACCAATTGTTAAGAGAGATTTTGAAGCTCAAAAATTTTTAGAATATGATCAAGGTTTGTCAACTGAGTCAATAATAAAGGATATGCTATTAAATCTGACAAATATATGCATTTGACAACCTATATGCAATGCATTGACTCCCCCTCACAATATGCATTCAAACTCTCTTTTTGACATTTTCAATATAAGAGGATACAATGAACTATATGAATGTAGGGACATGCAAAGACTCGACATTGAATAGCTATGCAAAGGATATGCAACTAACTCCCCCTGAAAATATGCAATATTTGCACTGAGAACTGAACATATGTTACCAAAAGATTCATGCACATTCAGACTGTCTTAACCAGCAAGATGACCCATGGTACTAGGCGGAGCACTTGGTCTAAAAGACCATCTCACACATAGTAAGAACCTCCAGACAGACCTCCCTGCCCTTTGGTACCTTACCATTTATATACCATTGAGGTCATGCATGATTATTCAACATACAGTCCTAAATGCAATTCAGAAATTCAGTGAGCTATGGTAACACACATGATTCAAGTCATACTCATAAGCAGTTCAGATTTTTCAGACAATTCGAAATGTAATTTGTTTTCAGAGTCTATGCATAACACAATTATCAAGCAATTGAAATTAGCCTATGTATGCATCAGATACAGACAACCCTTCTTAATCTGATATTTGCACAGAACTCTCAGCAAATGCATGATCAGAAAGTAATGCACATGGCAAATGATGAATGAAAATGCAAAAATAGATTTAACTTGCTATGCATTAAAACTAAAAACAAGAAGAGCAGGAAGTTTACCTGAAAAGTTCAGAAGGGGTTTTCATTCTTAAGTGCCTTGGATTAATACCCCTTTTTATTCCATTCCAAGGCACACCTGCAAAATAAGGTTTATTTTGCACAAACAGGTACCCAAGAAGTCTTGGGTCCTGACATGACATTATCACTCCTAGCAGGTTTCATCAGCACATTTTTAACTTGATAGCAAGGAGCAGCAGTTTTCAGATCTAATTTATGCACATTCTTGTTAGCATGAGTTCTATGTGCACATACATGAGATTTTCTGTTAACAGGATAAAAATTATGTTTACCAAAACCAGTTTGGTTTTGATATCCTGCCAGCCAACAGGTTGCAGCCCTGTGACCTGGCTTCCCACAGTTATAACATGCAAGAATCTTTTCCTTAAAAATAGATTTATCCCTCCCATAATCATTCTGGTGAACATGATTAACATGAGAATAGAATTTTTTCTTGCCTTCAGCTGACCAGCACTGAACAGCAACATGTCCCAGTTTACCACAATTATAACAATGAATTTTCTTTTCCCAAAGGACATGAGTTTTAGCATGACTTTTCTGTGAATTAATAGCAGCAAGGTCATCTAACTCCAATGATTTGCATTCATGCATGAGATGACCCATTTCATGACAGTAAAAGCATTTGGATTTCCTGTTTTGAGCCGAATAGGATTTCTTAGCATAAGAAGTCCTAACATGAAATCTATCATTATCATTCTTCATGACAAGGCAATCATCAAGTACATGGCCAGAACTTCCACAATAGAAGCATTCAACATTCCTTCCGTGGATAGTTGGAAATTTTCTAGCCTTAGGCTTGTTTGCATGAAATTTACTATTCTTCTTCAGTGTTCTCATTTTCACATTTTCTTTCTGTTTTTGAATCTTCTGATCATCTGACTGTTTTGAAGAAGGTGCAGAAGTACTAGCTAAGTTTGAGCTACTCACAAATGTTGCGTATAGTTTGTTCCTTACAGCTTGCTTAACTTGAGAATTGCACCTTTTGTCTTCATTCAGTTTGGTGACTTCCACATTCAAAGAATCTTTCATTTTTTCTTTACCTTTGGAAAATTTTGACAGAGAGTTGTTTACGTTTTCAATTTCAATTTGCAAGGTCATAATGTGGTCTTCACACGAGATAACCTGATTTTGTAACCCATCATTCAGACTTTTCAGGATCTCATTCTCCTGAGTTAGCTTCAATTCAATGTTCACTTCTTTTTCTTTCAAAACTGATTTTTCTCTTTCAACCGTTAGCCATCTTTCAGATAAAACGGTGTTAAGGACCATTAGCTTCTTATTTTGCTCCTTCAGGTGGATGTTTTCTTCAATCAGCTTATCTTTTAATTTATCAGTTTCCTTCTTCTGAGTTAGCAGAGAATCATTTTCTTCTTTCAAGGAAGTGATTAAGTTTTCCTGTACATTATCATCAGAATGTAATTCTTCAATCAATTCCTTCAATTTAGATTTTAGATTTTTATTTTCAGCCTTTAGACATGTGATTTCAGCATTTTTCTCTTTTCTTAATTTTCTCTTTCCTGATTTGACTCTTTCATATTTATCTAGAAGATGCTCATGCATGGCAACTAACTCATCATGGCTAATATCCTCGGTCTCAGAGATTACCTGGATGAGGACTCATCTGATTGATCACTCCTTCTTGCCATGAGACATTCTTCTTCCTGTTCCACGTGTGTTGTAGTCACTCTATCAAACATTTCCTTTGCAGTGCTACAATCTGAGAAAGTGGAAAAATCATCAGAACCGATTGCAGCCTTCATTAAATTTAGAGCTCTCACATTATCATCATTTTTCAACTTGTGAACATGAGTCCACTTGGACTTATCCTTAGGAAGTTCATGTGGACTGTGAGAGATAACCTTCCACAATTGTGGATTAATAGAGTTAACATGCTTGTGCATACAATATAGCCAGAATTTAATATTTGAACCACTGAATAGTGGAGGATGAGCCATGACAGCACAACAATTTAATGCAACAGGAATATTGATGCACTAAAAACAAATTAGCACCTAAGACCGCAAGATCGAATCTGCAGGTCGCTGGACCTTGTATGCAGAAACCCGCTCTGATACCAACTGTTAGGGTGCTTGGCCCGGATACAGAGGGGGGGGTGAATGTATCCTTCTACAGATTATGGCCAAATTAAAACTAGGATGCTAGAAAAGAGACACAAAATAGAACTAATTCATTTCAACTCAAATACAAACTCATGGGCGTGCCTATCCAAGCATCTAGCGGAAGCAAATCAATCAAACAAGCCACGGCACAAGAGATTTTAGGTGGTTCGGTCCACAGACCTACATCCACCCCTCACTCCCAACCGGAGTGAGGCTTCACTAGCAAATGCTAGAACCAAGCAGACTCAGTCTGCAAACAGTTGCTGCCACACAGCTTGACCAGGGGAACAGACTCCCCTCTTCCTCCCAACCGGAGGGACACCTAAGTGACTCCCAGCCACTTGGAAACTAGAGGTCGAAGACCTCTCTTCCTCCAAACCAGGAGGGACAACCCACAAGTGACAAACTGTCACTTGCAACCCGGAGATTAGATCTCCCTTCTCCTGAATCAACAGGAGGTACCCGATCCCCAACAGGGCAATCGGAAAACCAAGGATAATCAGAAGAATAAACGAAAAATAATAAACGAAAAATAACACAGCAATCCGAAAGCTGTAATAGATGAAAACACAGATGAGGCTCTCAACGGAGCTGACTGGCCTGGATCTGATCCACGGTCCAGTGAAGACAGATCCACGAGCTCTCTCTCTCTCACTCTCTATCTCTCTTTCTTTCTCTTCTGCTCTCTTCCTCTTTTTCTGGATCGAAGGACGTATATGCTCTTCAGGCTTCTTCTTCGATCACTCTTCATCAGAAGACGAAGGCTCCATTATATACCTGGAGTAGCAGCAGGGCGCGTGTGGCTTCCACAGTTCCCGCCCTAAGAGTTCGGACCACGTGGCAGCATCCAGCAACTGTCAGAACACGTGTCTTCATCTGGGCATTCTCCTTATCCTCAGATCACGTGCCCAGCACCAGTACGCTCAGCAGCTGGAGTTAGATGGCGTCAACTCACTTGCTCCAGAGAGTTGACGCAACCATCAGAGTTCTTCAATCTATTTAACGCTGCGTCGACTCCATCAGCCTGCTGCGTTGACGTAATGGTACCGACAGTCCAGTGATCAAGTCATCAACAGATAGGCGTGCTGCGTCGACGTTAACAGCATATAGCGTTGACATATTGAAGGCAGCCAGAGGTGAGTCGTTCCTTTCTTGGACTGCTGCGTCGACGCTGCCAGTTGGTGGCGTTGACGCACGAACGTGTACGTTTCTATATTGGCATCTCTTAAGCTGCTGCGTCGACGCTGCTTGTTGATGGCGTTGACGCAGTGGTAGATTTCGTGAAGGGTTTCATCGCTTGTAAGAGTCTCGGCTACTTTAACTGCTGCGTCGACGCTGCTTGCTTGTGGCGTTGACGCAATAGAAGAAATCGTGAAGGCTTCGTCTACTGATGCGTGGACGCTCTAGGCTTCAGGCGTCGACCATGTTCCCTTCTGCACAACATGAAGTGTATAGACTTAGTGTTAACGTGCCAGAAAGACCAGTGTACAGACTTCATCAAATGAAGGGCTTCCCGTGTATGGACTTTGCAAAGCAAACAGCAATGTATAGACTTAGAGAAAATGAAGTCTAGTGTATAGACTTGGGGAACTGAAACCTAGTGTATAGACTTGGAGGACCGAAGTCTAGTGTATAGACTTGGGGAACTGAAGTCTAGTGTATAGACTTGGAGGACCGAAGTCTAGTGTATAGACTTGGGAAACTGAAGTCTAGTGTATAGACTTGGAGGACCGAAGTCTAGTGTATAGACTTCATCAAATCAAAAGCTTCAAGTGTATGGACTGTGCAATGCAAACAGCAATATATAGACTTTGTTAAGAAGGTGCCCGATGTACAGACTTGACGAAGATATGCCAATGTACAGACTAAATGGATCCAGCTGATGTATAGACTTTGTGCCCAAGCTATCAATGCTCTGATGCGTCCACTCCACTTGAACATTGCGTTGACGCACAAATTCACCCAGGGGTTTCTTTCTTGAATTTGCACTGCTGCGTCGACGCTTCCATTTGATGGCGTTGACGCAATGAGCACCCTGCAACCCCTTTGAACTATTAAACAGTTATTAGGAGGTTAAGTGTCTATATCCAAAATCTTACTGTTGTCATCATCAAAATCAGGAGTACAACAGTGGCACTCTGCCCTAGCCGAGCTACCCTTATCTTGGTCCAGTGGCATTCCGCCCTGATCGAGCCACCTTTCCTTGGACTAGTGGCATTCCGCCCTAGCCAAGCTACCTTTCCTTGGTCTAGTGGCACTCCGCCCTGGCCGAGCTCTCAAAAGAATATACCAGATTGCCATTACGGGTCCTACGCCTGAATCGACGAAAGATCATTCCTTTACGTTAGCATTCAGCCCTCGCTAATGAATGAACTGCTCTGCTTGGCGCGAGGCCCGATGCTCCGGCAAACAGCCGTCTACTATCAACCAAGGGTCGGACATCACACTTCGACCTACCGCCTTTTATATCCTCAAAAGAAAAGAAAAGAAAAGAAAATGGGGTTAAAAATAGAGATACCCCGCCAGACTTGCTCCTATATTAGGACAAGTGCAAAAATGGCTATAACCCAGCTGTGGCGAAAACCCGAAAGGGCGCTACAAGAAAAATCGGGTACCCCGCCACGTGAAAACCCGAGAGGGCGCGTGGGCAAAAGCAAGAGGGGGCCGGCTTCAGTGAAAACCCGAAAGGGCGCTTAAGTCGGTAAAGTGGTAATTTAAAAATTCCACTTTTGTTCTCCACCCGATGAAACTCCAAAAGGGACGATCATCAGACGTCCCACCGGAGATCTTTTTACAAACCCATGTTCGACCTCCGTCATCATCGACGAGATCGGTCGATCTCTACCCCTAACTTGGACCTTCCGTCCCTGTTAATAATCCTACCCCTGCTTCGGCATGTGACCCATGCTGATGGATAAACCCGTGTTCAACCCTCGGCATCATCGGCGAGATCAGTCGACCTCTACCCTTAACTCGAATCTTACGTCCTTGTTAATGAACCATGTCCTTTGCTTCGGCATTTAACCAGTGTCGACGAACTGAACCAGGGACCAATCCTTGCCATCATCGGCAAGGCCAGTCAGCATTCTAGCAATCCAATCTTCTGTACTCCGAATTCAAAAAAAAAAAGGAAGAAAGAAAATGGGGTTAAAAATAGAGATACCCCGCCGGACATGCTCCTGTATTAGGACAAGTGCAAAAATGGCTATAACCCAGCTGTGGCAAAAACCCGAAAGGGCGTCGCAGGCAAAATTGGGTACCCCGCCACGTGAAAACCCGAGAGGGCGCGTGGGCAAAAGCAAGAGGGGGCTGGCTTCGGCGAAAACCTGAAAGGGCGCTTAGGTCAGTAATGTGAATAAAAAAAGAGAAATTATAAATGAGCGATGAATAGTGATGATCCATCCTCCATCCTGAAGACCCTTTATAGGGTCGAAGCGGAGTCTTCATCCAATGTCCCACTTATATATATCTTTTTTTCTACCCTTTTCGACCTTTGTCATCATCGGAAAGATCGGTCGCTACCCTTTTCAACCCTTGTCATCATCGGCAAGATCGGTCGCTACCTTTCCGATTCTTGTCATCATCGGCAAGACCGTCTACCCTTTCCGACCCTTGTCATCATCGACAAGATCGGTCGCTACCCTTTTCGACCCTTGTCATCATCGACAGGATCGGTCGCTACCCTTTCCGGTTCTTGGCATCATCGGCAAGACCGTCTACCCTTTTCGACCCTTGTCATCATCGGCAAGATCGGTCGCCACCTTTTTCGGTTCTTGTCATCATCGGCAAGACCGTCTACCCTTTTCGACCCTTGTCACCATCGGCAAGATCGGTCGCTACCCTTTCCGGTTCTTGGCATCATTGGCAAGATCGTCTACCCTTTTCGACCCTTGTCATCATCGGCAAGATCGGTCGCTACCTTTTCCGGTTCTTGTCATCATCGGCAAGACCGTCTACCCTTTTCGACCCTTGTCATCATCGGCAAGATCGGTCGCTACTCTTTCCGGTTCTTGGCATCATCGGCAAGATCGTCTACCCTTTTCGACCCTTGTCACCATCGGTAAGATCGGTCGCTACCCTTTCCGGTTCTTGGCATCATCGGCAAGACCATCTACCCTTTTCGACCCTTGTCATCATCGGCAAGATCGGTCGCCACCTTTTCCGGTTCTTGTCATCATCGGCAAGACCATCTACCCTTTTTGACCCTTGTCACCATCGGCAAGATTGGTCGCTACCCTTTCCGATTCTTGGCATCATCGGCAAGACCGTCTACCCTTTTTGACCCTTGTCATCATCGGCAAGATCGGTCGCTACCTTTTCCGGTTCTTATCATCATTGACAAGACCGTCTACCCTTTTTGACCCTTGTCATCATCGGCAGGATCGGTCGCTACCCTTTCCGGTTCTTGGCATCATCAGCAAGACCGTCTACCCTTTTCGACCCTTGTCATCATCGGCAAGATCGGTCGCTACCCTTTTCGACCCTTGTCACCATCGACAAGATCGGTCGCTACCCTTTCTGGTTCTTGTCATCATCGGCAAGACCGTCTACCCTTTCCAACCCTTGTCACTATCGGCAAGGTCGCTCGCTATCTGTTTTGGTGTTCGTCTCTCGTATACCCGTTTGGGTCCTCCGGACTCTCGACTCGCACAGGCCGTTGTTTAGTCTTGAGAATAGTCACGGCGCGGTGGAGCGAACACCTCACCCCTTTGCTGAAGGCGTGAGCGCTCTCCTGCCCTCGTGACCCACACACTCGGACTATAATCAACTGGCGAATGGAAAGAAAAAAAAAGAAGAATGATGACAGGATGGAGTCGTCATTTGACAGCAAAATGAAGATTTCTACGGAATAAAGAGTACATGTTACGCAGGGCATCCCCCGGAATACATGAAGTCCATCAAAAAGAGGCAAATATAAAATGACTATGATAGAGGGCGTCGGAAGATGTCCTCCAGTGCCGAAATGCCCAGGGAAGGATGGCGGGCCAGCTCCTACAGTCTGAACTCAGTGGCCTCCAGCTGAGATAGTCTCTCCCCGAGGGAAGCAACTTGCCCTTCGGCCATCTCTGCCTCCTCCACCCTCTGGACTTCCAAGCGTTCTACCTCTTGAAGTTCAGCCTCTGCCCTTGAGAATTCGGCATGTAGTTCCGCTATGTGGGTCGTGAGAAAGCTTCGGCGCTGCAAAGAGGCATTGGCGTCATCCCTCATCCTCGCCGCAGTCCCTTTCAGGGAGATGAGAGCTGTTCGGCATTCGACCCGCTCCAGTGTTACGGCCGCCAGCTGGTCAGCTACTTCCCGGCCTAAGAATTCCCTCCTGTTTACATATTTCAAAAGCAAGATTACCCGTGGAGTCCAGTCGTCCATGGGGCAACCAAAGGCCAACAGCGAGCAGGATAAATGATCTATCAAGCCCCTCAGCTGAACATAATTTAAATCTCTGCTAGCCATTATGGTCTGCTGAAAGGTCCCTAGAAACTGCCACACAAGGTCACTCGAAGACTGGAGACCGAGCGGCGATGTCTCGGGTAGTTCAAACTCCACTCTGCTGTCCACAGTGGCCCAGATATCATCGCCCGTCCCAGAAGATGACGACGGCATGAGTTGCAGTCCACTGGTGTGGGGAACAACTGCGGTGGCCGATGAGATGGCTGGAGTCTCGATGACAACAATTTCCCTGCTAGCCTCCTGGGATGGAGGCACAACAGGAATATCAAGAGCCAAGGACATCTGTTCTTCAACGACCTCCCCGGCTTCTTTTTCGGAGGGGCCATCCTTCTCCAAAGCCAACTGTTGTGCGACTTCTAATGGCTGAGGGTCCTCGACTGTTACCGAACTATCAACCCTCACAAGTGCTCCGGGTCCAGCTGGATCCACTGCCGCTGTATAATCCTTGGGATATCGCAGTGCGATAGGCCGCAAGACGGACGGGAAGGTTGCGTGGCCCGCGCCTAGAGCCGGGAGGGGTATCTGCACCGTCATGGTTGGCAGCACCACCTCAGTCTGCACCAGAAATATGCACATTAGAAAGCTAGGAGGAAGGAAAAGGAAGAGCAGCAGGCACCGACTATGGGTGGGTCCTTACCTCAGCCGGTATCAAGCTCAAATCCCTAAAGGCAACTTCTCCAGCGCCAGCCTCTCCGCTCACAAGCGAGCCTGACGGCCCAAGACCACTCCATGACAACCGGGGTGGGCTAAAAGTCGGATGATCACTTTCATAGGCCAATGACGCCCCGGCATCCTCAGTCTCTGTGTCAACAGGTGGGAACTCCTCATCACTAGAGCCGCCACCATAATAAACCTGCTCAGAGGAGGAAGACCCCTCTGCTCTTTCGGGACGCTCCACCATCGGAGCAGGAGCCTCGCCAGGAGGAGCATCACCCGCAGCAGGAGCTTCCCCCGTGCACTCCACATCAGGAGCAACAGTGGATGGGATCTCAAGGGCAAGTTCACCCTGCCCCTGAATAATCACTTCTTCTGCACTCTCCGAGCCGGGAAGCAATGACGGTTGTATATCAAATGAAATTTACGGCGGGAAGAGGTCAAGCCGACTGAAGACATGAAGTTTCGTGGTGGCGTCACAATTGAACTATAATTACCTTCCATTTCCTGTCTAGGTGTTGGAGAAGGCAGGTCTCTCTCTACGGAAGCAGTAGGGATTTCCTCTGTCCCTTCCCCAGTCGTGACATCTACCGTCGCCTCCAACCCGACGACCGCGGCAACTGTGTCGGCAACCGTTAGCATGAGCTAGCCAAGGCAGTCAAAGTGGACTAATGAACTCTGAAGAAAAGGAGAGCCTACCTTCAGCTTCTGGCCGTTGTGTGCGAGAAGCTTCGAACTCTTTGAAGGATACAACCGAAGGAAGAACGGTTGCTGATTCCCTTTCTGCGGCCTTCTTTCGGCCCGCCCGTGTCACCCGGGTCACCGCCGCCTTCGCCTTCCCAACAGCCTCTCTCAACTGGGATCGAGTCCGCTTTCTCAAATCGTCGGGAGGTAGTGGCATCGTGGTCAGGGTCGGCTCGGGAACCTCGAAATACGCTGGCTTCTGGGCCTTTATTATCAGCTCCCTAAAGTGCCGGTCTCCTCCGAAGTCGGTCGGACTGCACATGTACACAGGTGAGAATAATGCACCATAATGAAAGAAAGAAGCTGGCCGAAAGGTCTGAATGAAGAAATGGAACATACTTGCCGGCCCCGTATAGAAGGGGAAGAGAGGCCAATAATACAGCGAGGGCACTTTGTCTCTCGAAGCCGCCTCGCGAATAAGCCAGCATAAATCTCCGATCTTTTCACTCGGCTCGGCCAGCAGCGCCAGGTCCTCGTGACCACGAGAAGACATAAGATAATATAGGCTCAGGTGGTCCAGCCCCCATCTATCAGCATATTTGAATGAGACATGAAGAGGTCGGTCCAGGATGGCTTCGCTGGGACCACCCACTGAAAGACCATGTGAGCGAAGAAGCGCGAATAGCCACGGGGTGTTGTCATATAAGGCAGCCCGCCTGTCTTCCCTACGGATGAAGGTCTGATAAGGGTACAACCTATCCACCTCGGGACGCCAGTCGGCCACAGCCGAGATGGGCTCCTCCACCGGCAGGGGGAGTTGCTGAAGGACCACCCTCTCGCTACTCACCCGGCATAAACCCCGAAGGGTTTTCACATAGTCATCTTTGTTGATCGGGGGCAGCTTCAGGTCAACTTTCGTCCTGTGACTTTTCACGACCTTGCGGGCCTCCAGATAGGCCCTCACTTCCGTATTCATCTAGGACTTCAACTTCTTCAAATAAGAAGGCTCAATATCAAAGACTGGCTCCGGCTGGGAGTCCTGTAGAACCCTGTCCGCGCGTTCCACCACTTCATATATTCAGGCGTGACACGGGGGAAACGGGCAGGGGTTGGCACCCTGAAAGAAACATCTTCCCGGCGATGGAAGAAGTCCCACCATATCCGGGCATCATCATTTGAAACTTGCCCGGCCCTGTGCCTGTTAGGCAGCGCAAACTGTGAGGAAGAATGTGGAATGTGCTGGTCGTAGCCGAAGTTCCGGCTAAAACGGAATGGGTAGTACGGCTCCAACCACAAAAGGCCCCTCTTGCGGAATACAAGGACACTCGGCCTGATAGCCAGCGCCCAGTCAACCAACTCTGGCTCAAGAATGGGTCTGGTACACTTGTCCTCGGAAATCGGATGAATATACTCCTCAGTCTCAAAAAGCTTGCACTGTCTCGTCCTGTTCACCAGCAGGCTAGAATAGGCAGCCAAGCTCCAAAAGTGAAGAACCCCAGGGGAATCTGTGGGAATACGGGCCAATTTGCCCCGAATGGCGTAGAGTTGCTCCGCTAGTAAGGATGGCTCGGCACTTGCGAATTCTATCATCCGCGGGATAATAGGAACAGACTGTAACGCCTGAGGAGCCGCCTCCGGGAATAGGGTACAGACCCAAGCATTAAAAAAGTGTAACGGATCGACCGTCTGAAGATTTCTGGGGAGACGCGTCTTGTGCAGGTCTCCCAACATCTTGTAAACAAGACATAGAGCCACCGGGCAAAGAGATAGCTTGGTACCCCAAGCCATAAGACAGGCTGGATAAATGGCTTCTACCCTGATTACGCTCTCGTCACCTTGCGGAAGAGCGAAAGAACAGATCCAGTAGACCAGGTACGCAGCACAATGCGTAACTGCGTCAACACCAGTAGGGTTCGGGTCCTCCCTCTGCCCTCCTCTTGAAGATGATGATGATGCGGCCTGGCGTCGGACTCTCTTCTTCCACTTCTGAGCCACTGGCGCTATCGGGGGAAAGTCTTCGTACTTATTCTTCCCATTGAAGAAATATTGAAGCCAGGTGCCCATCCGCACCCTCCGCTTCTCGCCCGGCTTTCGAGCTTCCCTCGTGTCGTGCGACAAATGAAAGAGGGTACAGTACGCCTTCATCAGATATCGATAAGCGTAACCCGCCAGATACCGACCCTCACCGTCAGTCTGATCCTTCAGCCAGTCAGGCCAGCAAACCTCTTCATACAGTTCTCCGTCAATGGGTAGGCCGCTAAGCTGTGAGAGGCTCCACAAGTCTAGAGAGGTCTCTCCTTCCGAAATATAGAAAGTGTCATATTCGGGGCAGAACACCTCGATCATACCGCAGCACAAGCCTTGGGAGATGGGGTAGCGGTACCTTGAAGCATACACGCTGTGGTATATGCCAGCCCTGGTCAGGATTGGAGCATAATGTTGCAGCACGTAGTCCGTGAACTCCACTGCTCCGGGCTTGAATGCGTTGGCGTCGGTGGCTCTCAGCTCAGTGAACCACCCCACTGATATCTGGTGCTTGAAGCGGACCGCCAAGCAATCTAGCAAGAACGATTCTTCTCTGTACCCCCACTTCAACGGGGCAAGGAATAGGCCAAAGATCGGCTTCTCCCGGTCCACCCTGCCTGCGGAATCATTCCACCGAGTGGGTACAAATTCAGGGGCCCTGGTCAGCAGCCCGTCTTCTGGAGCCAGATCTTGCAGTCCCAGCACGACGCTCCACTTCCTGACCTCTCCGGGGAGATAAATGGGTCTTCCCCGCACTACGCAATCTGCCAGACTGTCCCTCTCCACCAATAGGGCCTGCTCGGCTTTTCGGACAAGGAATAGGTCCCTCTTCCCTTGGAGGTTGAAGCGTTGGAGAAGGGACATCAGGTGTTTGTCTTTGGGGTAGTCCCTCCTGACGACACCTTCCCTGTCATAATGAAAGGAGTCACCCCCAAGAATGAGGAGACGACTGGTGTCCACAGTATCTGTCTCCGAATCTGAGGATTCCGCAACCACAGCCACTTGACCGTGCCCCCGATCAAGGGAATTGACGTTCTCCCACGTCACCACGGCACGAGAAGAAGAACCAGATGCCATGATTAGCTGCAAAGAAGCACATCAAACAATAAGCAAAAGGCAGAAAATAGCTGATCAAATGCAAGTTTCTGACAAAATTTCGGCAGAGTCTCCCCAGCATGGGAGATTGCCAAGGAAAAGCGGGAACACGTCCACTAAGGGAACGGTCCCTAAAAGCAGCCATCGGCATTACACCGAGGCCAAAAGGAACACCCGGGGAAATAGCTCCGAGGGCAAGCCCTACCAGAAGCCTCCCGGGGCCCAAAGAACGGGTTTGAAACCCAAAAGGGTAGCACTTTGCTCACCCCGAAGGAGAAGCCGCCACCGCTCTCACCCTCACTTCACTCGGCGCCACAAGAAGGGAAGGAAGGGAGGAGAGAGAAAGAAACTGCAAGAATGAGAGGCGATGAAGAAAAAAACCGAAGGAAAAAATATATAAGGGGGAGCCTCCCCTGTGGTTAATCCGGCGCGTTATTTTGCGCACTGAATTAACATCCCCCAACAAAAGGCGCGCCAAAATCGGCCGCGCCGGATTAACTACTCCCAGCATCAACCCCGCGCAGTATTAAAAATGCAAAGGGGCCAGGAGCGCGCCGGATTAACGTCTCAAAGCCAAGAGCGCACCGAAGCAACCCCGTGCCGTATTAAAATGCAAATGGCGCCGGATGAACGTCCATGCCGAATTAAGGGCCATCCCAAGCTCCTGTCAACCGAAGAGGAGATCATTCCGGGAGAAATTCATCCGTCGGCCTTGCTGCACTCGTGCCTTGCTCGCAACACCCACGTCTGGGGGGCATTTGTTGGCACCCAAAATATGATCGTCGGCGACCAAGCCACAAAGACGAAGGACCCGGCCCGATGAAGCACGGAAGCCGATAAAGGTCAACATATTGAAGACTTCTCAAGCTGCCAGAGCCTCGAGTCACCCCGCATGAGCATGGGGACTTCACCTTAGGAGAGCCGAGACGTGTTGTGCCCCTATAGTTTTGATGATCTATAGTTTTGATGATAGCAATCAATATGAGTCACAAGTCTATTCAGTTTATTCATCCATGCATTCTTAAGTCTAGACATTGCTTGTGCAGCAGACACATTAAGCCCATACATCGCATGACTCGCAGGCTAGCAAGTCCATACACTGCATGGCTCGCAGACTAGCAAGTATGTACATCGCAGTCGTCGCATGCACACTAGCAAGTCTGTACATTAGGTGTCCTTACCTACGTTGCAACTCGCAAGTCTATACGTTGGTATATTTTACCTACGTTATATTCTCGCAAGTCTATACACTGGCATCTTTACTTACGTAGGACTTACAAGTCTATACATCGTGCAGTCTGCACATTGTGGCTAGCAAAACCTGTACAACAGTGTGTTAGCAAGTCTATACATCCCCATTGCTAGCATGCAGAGTCTAGACAGTCTTAACCAAGTGTGTACACTGCCATCTTGCAGCACAGCATAAGTCTATACACTGGTCCGTCTCACTCAGCATCTCAAGTGGACTTGAAGTCTGTACATCGTCCGTCTTACTTAATGTCTCATGATTCGAAGTCCATACATTGCCTTGCTTCATGCACTAAGTATGTACATCGGCAAGTCCATACATTGCCTTGCTTAATGCAAAGTCTATACATCGGACTAAGTCTGCATCGGCTAAGTCTATACATCGTCTTATGCAGTCTCAATCAAGTCTGTACATTGTTCATTCTTTGATTTGAAGTCTATACATCGTTCTTGGCTGCTCTTCGTCTCATGTAGCGTCTCATTGTGGCACGCAAAGTCTGCACAACGCATTGTCTGCAAGTCTGCACATTGCTATAGGCATGCATGCAAAGTCTAGACAGCCATGGGCAAGTCTATACAACGCATTGCATGCACGCAGGTCTAAGTATGTACACTGGCTACATCATGCTCGCATAAAGTCTATACACTGCATCTTAGCATGATTGCACAGCACTAAAAGTCTGTACACTGGCTGCAGCAGGCTCGCACACACTAAGTCCATACATTGCACAAAGTCTGAACATCGGTATCTTTACCTATGTCTAAGTCTATACATTCCCATAGGCATTGTGCATTGTTCAACTCAGAGTCTGTACATCATTATGATGCCTTGTGCCGTAGCAAGTCTATACATCCTCTATGCTCGAGATTTGACGCCCACCAGAAGTGGCGTCACTTCTGAAACCAACGCCTAACTGTAAGGCATCTTTTTGTTGAGCATCGCTTCATCAACTCTATACATTGTCTGCTTGCATAACGTGAGTCTGTACATCACTTGAACACTCATTGCACTCATAAACTCTATACATTGCATTCAAGCACTGCACGAAGTCTGCACATTGTGTTACTTTGTTCACACTTTATTTTGCTAAGTCTACACATTGATGCACGTTTACTTCTGCATATTTGATGTCTGTACAGGGCTTAAGCTCTGCATATACAGAGTCTATACATTGCACAGCATTGTATTCACAAAGTCTGAACATGGCATAAGCCCTGCATGCGTAGAGTCTGTACAGGCCATAGCACTGTATTCACATAGTCTGTACAACGCATTGCTTCGCATTCACTGAGTCTATACTGCTTCAGCTCTGCTTCATGAAGTCTATACATTGCTTCAGCTTTGTCTTCACATAGTCTGTACAACGCAATTGTCCTACTTCATGAAGTCTATACATTGCTTCAGCTCTGTCTATGTATAGTCTGTACATCAGTTAACCCTTAAACTGATAATTCCTTTCGAATGTCTGACATGGACTATCTACAGAGACTGATGACTTGGCTCGTGATCCAAGGAAGGACGAGGTGCCCAGATCATGACACGTGGAAGCATCCCAGCTAGGATGCTACCATGTGGTCGAAATTCCTCAGATCTGGCGAATTCTCTGGGCGGGAAATGTGGAAGCCACACGCCCTATCCAATCTACTGCTGGTATAAAAGGAAGCCTTCTTCCTCAGAAGAAGACTGATTAAGATCGAATAGAAGCAGCCAGAGCTAAAAGAGAAGTACAGACAGTGAGCGCCTGCACGATCCAAAGAGAGAAGAAGAAAAAGAGAGAAGAAGAAAAAGAGAGAAGAAGAGAAAGAGAGAAGAGAAGATTGAGAGAGTTGAGTTGAGAGAGATTTCGAGAGATCTTCTAAGTCAGACTCTTGGTTCAGATACTAGAGCTGATTCTGCTCATACTTGAGCTACATTCGTCTTGTTTTTACATTTCGTTTGTTTCTGTCTTTCTTGCTTTCGATACACTTTTGTTATCAAGCTGTGAGGCAGCAATTGCAGTGGAGGTTTCCACTGGACAGGTGAAGCTGTAATCCTCAGCAGGCGAGACCAGGTCTCGGACGGCTAAGCTGTATTGCCCAGCGGTTGCAGAGGATCTGTTTCTTTGGTCGGCAAGCTGTTAAGCCCAGCGAAGCTGTGTATCAGCGGTTGTTGGCAAGCTGTGAAGCCCAGCTATTCAAGCTATTAGTCAGCAGGATTCACATTCCAGTTGGAGTGTGGGGTGGACGTAGATCTCTGGATTGAGATCGAACCACCTTAAAGATCGGTGTCTAATGTGTGATTGCCTGTGGTTGTGTGATTTCAATGTGTTCCTTCTACTGCTATACAGTTGCTTGTTTTAATTCCGCATTAGAGTCAACTGTGTTCTAAAATTAGACATTAGATCTATTCACCCCCCTCTAGATCCACTCTATGTGGTAAAAGACTGTGTTCATCTAACATAACAAGACGAACTCACAACCAACCAGCAGTGCGACCAAGCCTGCCCAATGAACCGGCATCGACTCCGTCGTGCCGCATACACTACACCCATTGTCCGATCAAGGACGACAGTCTACCCAGTGGCTACCCACCGCATGAAAGGCTCTCCTGAAGATGAAAGAGTCCCCCTGGCTCTCCAGGACGGAGGACCGAAAGCTCTATCGGCAGAAGATCCCGATCACCCGGCACGGGTACGGCTTCCCGCCAAGATGGGCCCGTTAGTGGCCGAATGATTGCCCAGCTCATGCGGAATTATCCCTGGTGTTATCCCACCCCCTAAGGAGCTTTGGGCACAAGCCAGACCGAGCCAGCAGCACGAATCATAGAGCCGAATGCCGTGTCAGCGGAAAGCCCGCATGATCAAATCAAAGCTATCTGGAGTCTCGGGAATGGCTGTACGTCGACCTGGGAGCTTTGACAAGACATCTCGTCGAGGTTTCAAGGAGCATTCATGATATACATGTTTCCGGTGACCCCCGGAATCATCCCCGGACTCATCGATTGACTCGCGACGTGCGAGGAACATTAACACGGCGCGCCCTAAATCGGCGCGCCCCTATCTGGCGCCCCTTATTCCGACGCGCAAAGAACCCCACCTGGGCCTGTTATTCCGGCGCGCAAAAGGCCATGGAGCCTTCCCCGGCGCGCCATTTTCCACTCCGGATCAAGACTTCAAACCTCCTATATATATGCAGGAAGTTGTTCGATTGAAATGAGGAGGACGACAAAAAAAGAGAGGAGAAGAAGGAAAAAGAGGAGGGTCGGAGAGCGAACCAGATTCCGGGAGAGATAGAGCTCTTGGGAAAAGGGTTTCGTCTGAGCGTCCTCCGCCGGCCATCTTCCTCTGCTTTAGCTGAAGATCCGATACTCTGTTCTGAGAACAGGTGGGCACCGACGCTTTCATGGATTCTTTTTTTGGGGGTTTCTATCTATCAGATGTAAGTGAGAGGGGGAGGGATGGCGATGATATGAGCCGACCCCCCCCCCTTTCTCTGTGATTCTCTCTTCCCATTTGTTTTGTTGTTGTGCCTCTATGCAACCCTCTGCCTCTGTAACTAATGAGCGGCGACCGAGCGGCGATGCGGGCACCGGATTTGTAATGTAAATGTTAGTCCATCCCCGTCTACCGGGTGGTGATATGTATATAGATGCGTGGACCAATAGGTCGAATGAATGCTCGAAGCTTATTCCCTTTCTCTATCTATGTCAATGCATATATATGAGTTCTTCCGCGCGTGGTTCCCGACTCCAGTTTCCTCGAGTCTCGATCATGCCCCGAAGCATCGCGGGCTACAGAAACAACCCCTCCCCGGGTCTTTCCCATCGACCGCTTCCATGTTTGTTTTAAGGGTCTTTGTATCCCCTCCGTGGACAGAGCTGTGCTCATGCGCATACTTCTTCCCGCCGTGGCATCGAGGGTCTAACTCCCATTAACTCCTCCCTTCATACTGCTCTGTTGCTCACGAGGTGGGAGTCACCTTTGGGATGGTAGGATCCATCGCCTAGATGTTGCGTCCTAGTTGTTCGAGCATATGCTTCTACGATTGGCTCATCTCATCTGAGCATTGACCACCCCTCTGCATCACGGTCAGTTGAACCGTTCCAAGATTCTTTCATTCCGTCTTAATCGCCCGGGGAGGGGGACATTCCCCATTGCCTCACGGAACTGCTGGGTGATCGAGGGCTCTACCTCTTGATGGTAGATGCTTCCTCAAGGCCACAGCAGATAATAACAGGGGTCCTAGCCTAACAAGCTTAGCCCCAACAATCTGGAGACCCGATAGAGGCCAAGGGATGTGTGTTCCTAGTAGGCTAGCCCTCGGAGCTTCACTCTCTTAATGGTCGGTCCCTCCAAGGGATGTGTCGTAGGCTGTGGGTTGCCCACCCCTCGTAGGCTAGCCCTCAGGGTGCTGCTCCCATTATCAGTGGCCTCATCCCTCTATCCTCACCCACGGAGCCTTGGTGCCCCTCGCAGGCTAGTCCTTGGGGTACCCTATCCGTTGGGAGTTTGATGGCTGCCACTGTGCAGACCGGCGGTTTAGGGGCTTACTCCACAAGTGGGTATGACCCCGTTCCTCCCCTGCAACTCTTCATGTTCAGGGGAGATGCTGCCCAATTTTGGGCAGACTCGGAATAATTAAGCCATAATCAGATGCTCATTCTGAACCCAATCAACTCAGTGCTCGAGTGTGAACCTCGCACTGACTTACTGCATCATTTCCGAGGGATCTTGGACTTCAATCAAACAAGTAATCGATCTGGTTGACTTGAAACTATCATAAGGATCTTGAATGAACCAAAATACTGTGAATTTCATCTAAAATTGACTAAAACGGCGCGGCCCTAACCCGGCGCGCCCTAATACGGTGCGGTACCCTACCGCGCCATATCAACATAAGACTCATTTTCTTCTTCGTTCTGGTTGCCCCGTTCCCGGCGCGCCCCAGGGCCTTCGCGCCGGGCTAACAGTTGCCCATGGCCACACCGGTTTAGCCCGTTTACCTATGTTTTGGCCGCGCCGGTTCAGCCCTTTTACCTACGTCTGGCCGCGCCGGATTAGTTATGTTTGCCCACGTTTGGCCGCGCCGGGGAACTCTACCCCTACCCGTGGCTACATCGATTTTAAGCCCTGGTGTTGTTTTAATCATTCACCCACCCTCGGGGTGACCTTCGTCTCCCGTGGCCGGAATTAATGAATCCTAATAAACTGAATAAGAGAAGTGATGTTCGGATCCGAATCGTTTTACTATCAGGCTTGTGCTACTGTCCTTGCCTCACTTGGCGGATATTAACAGACGTGATTGATCACTGCTTACTTTCATAATTCTGTTGCCATGCTTAGCATAGTTATCATCATCATGCATGCATGCTTGCATAGACCCTCGAGTATATTGAATGGCACCGAAGGAAGACCGGGTTACGCCCGATCGGAAGTCTCCTCTATGCGCGATGGTGGTCTTCAGACCTACGTCCTCCGCCCTGTACCGAGGGTCACTAATCCAATAAACCACGCTCCCCTTGCATGATAGATAGACGTATTCCATGTGATCTTGTCATGCTCATAATGTCGCATCTTTTATTCTGGCCTCGACAGCCCACTGTCTCGGCAATTAATCAAAGGTGTTCCCTCCTCGCGGGGGATGTAATTAACGACATAGCCTTTATGGTATGGTGGACTGCTGGTCCCGACCGAACCTCACTTTCGCCCGATAAGGGTCAAGATGAGCGCATAATAAACTTGTCACGTACGTGACTGGCACGCCCGCGTCGTCAATCAGTCAGTTAATTACCAATTAGTTAATTGGTTGATCGACACGTGAAATAAGATATATATATATATATATATATATATACGTAAAATAATAAGAAGGAATAAACCCATCGCAAACAGGCACGAACCATGTTAAGTGAGAACTCCTTACCCAAGTACTTCTGGGCCGAAGCGGTAAGTACAGCGTGTTACATCATCAACAGGGCAATGGTAAGGCCCATCCTAAAGAAAACTCCTTATGAGCTGTACAAGGGTAAGAAACCTAACATTTCTCATCTCAAACCTTTTAGATGCTCATGTTTTATCCTGAACAATGGTAAGTCTAATCTAGGAAAGTTTGATGAGAAAAGTGACAAAGGAATTTTCCTAGGCTATGCACTTAACTCTAGAGCCTACCGATTGTTCAATAAGAGGACCTTAGTTGTAGAAGAAAGTCCTCATGTAATTTTTGATGAATCTGAGTTAAAGCTAACAAATCAATCTGTCCAAATTGTGGATGCAGATGAGGATCCCAAAGGTCGGAATGATGTCAAGGGCAAGAATGAGCCAACCGAAGATGGATCAAGCAAAAGTGAAGAAGATGAGGATCCCTCAATTGAAACACTTCAGGAGCAGCAAGTGCAACATCCGGATCTGCCAAGACCATCCACTCTTCTGAAGGATCACCCCACTGAAAACATTAT
This sequence comes from Amorphophallus konjac, assembly GCA_022559845.1. Classification (NCBI taxonomy): domain Eukaryota; kingdom Viridiplantae; phylum Streptophyta; class Magnoliopsida; order Alismatales; family Araceae; genus Amorphophallus; species Amorphophallus konjac. The sequence goes on along the minus strand of CM040122.1, from coordinate 221,270,967 downwards.
AGGTAATCCTGAAGACGGGGTAAGAACTAGGTCCTCTCTAAGGCAAGTAGAAGAGGAGGACTTGATTGCTTTAATTTCTCAAGAGGAGCCTAAGGACATTCATGATGCTTTGCAAAATGACTCATGGATCCAGGCTATGCATGAAGAGTTGCACCAGTTTGAAAGAAGCAAAGTGTGGACTCTTGTGCCTCGACCTAGAAATCAGCCGGTAATAGGAACCCGATGGGTCTTCAGAAATAAGCTGAATGACAAGGGTATGGTGGTGAGGAATAAGGCCCGGCTTGTAGTCAAAGGGTATAGCCAGGAGATGGGGATTGATTTTCATGAATCTTTTGCCCTGGTTGCTAGGCTAGAAGCAGTCCAGATTTTATTATCCTTTGCTTGCTCATTGAACTTCAAACTGTTCCAAATGGATGTCAAATCTGCTTTTCTTAACGGGTATATCAAAGAGGATGTTTTTGTAGAACAACCTCCAGGCTTTGAAGATTCCAAGCACCCACGACATGTGTACAAGCTCCAAAAAGCATTGTACGGGCTTAAGCAGGCACCAAGGGCATGGTACGAAAGGCTTACTTCCTTTCTGACTGAAAATGGGTTCAAAAGAGGTAAGGTTGATCAAACACTCTTCACAAGAAAATCAGGTAAAGAGATACTGGTAGTTCAAGTGTATGTTGATGACATAATCTTTGGAGCTACTAACAGTGCCCTATGTGATGAATTTGCAAGAATAATGCAAGGAGAGTTTAAAATGAGCGTAATGGGTGAACTAACCTTCTTTCTTGGTTTACAGGTAAAACAAACGCCCAAAGGCATCTTCATAAACCAAGCCAAGTATACGATGGAACTGTTGAAAAAATATGGGATGGCAGAAGCAAAACCCATATCAACTCCGATGGCCACAACCACAAAGTTGGACAAAAATGAAAATGGTAAAATAGTAGATCCTACACTGTTTCGAGGTATGATCGGATCACTACTATATTTAACAGCATGTCGCCCTGACATTCAGTATAGTGTGTGTCTGTGTGCTCGCTTTCAATCATGTCCTAAAGAATCACATCTCATGGCTGTTAAACGGATCTTTCGGTATTTGATCGGCACACTAGACTTTGGCTTGTGGTTTCCAATCGGCAGCTCTTTTGATTTGATTGCTTATACCGATGATGATTATGCTGGTTACATTGTTGATCGAAAAGGTACTAGTGGGTACTGTCAGTTTCTTGGTGGTTGCCTAGTCTCTTGGGCCTCCAAGAAACAACATTCAGTAGCTCTCTCAACGGTCGAGGCTGAGTATGTAGCCGCCGGAAGTTGTGGAGCCCAAGTACTTTAGATCAAAAATCAATTGCTTGATTTGGATATTGAGATAAAGTGTGTTCCAATTTTATGTGACAATACAAGTGCAATCAGTCTTTCTAAAAACCCTGTTCAGCATTCTAGGACCAAGCATATAGACATTCGACACCATTTCTTGAGAGATCATGTAGGCAAAGGGGTTTTTGAACTGCATTTCATTGATACTCATAATCAGCTGGCTGATATCTTCACCAAGCCCTTAAACTAGAAGCAATTCAACAAAATTAGAAGGGAGCTTGGCATGTGCAAGGGTGAGGGCATTCACACTTAAGTCTGCATTAGGATGAGTGGTGATCAGAAGCATAACGGGTAGATAGTATGATATGCATAACCATGTTGTGTGTTTTACTTTTCTCTGTTCGATACCATACTTCTTGTGTGTTTATATAATTTTATCTTTATAGCCCTCCTTGAAAGCTTCTAAAACCCTATACTCCTTGTCAAATAAATGTGGACAATTGACCTAGGGACACTCATCAGTCACTGAGGGGGAGCTTTCAGAAAAACCTCGTCGGTTGATTCTTTGGTTGTTCTTTACAGAAATTCTCCCCATATGAAAAAAAAAGGAAAAGAAAGAAAACAAAAAAGTAGAAAGAAAAATATAGGGGGTTGACCACTACCTGTGAAGGGAGCTCGAGCAGGGAGGAGTTTTGGAGGCGTCCCTTACCCAAAACTATTCAAAAAAATAGGGAAAAAGAAAAAAAAATTGGGCTCTTGACCATTTCCGGTCGACCAGCCAACCCGGCTCGGTCGACCGAACACGGCGGGCGGCCCAACTGGGAACCGGCCGCCCCCTTTTTAAGGGGTTTTCACCCTCCTTCTTGTCATTCTAACGCATTCCTTCTCTCTCCCACACATTCTAAAAACCCTATAACACCAACCTTCCACTTCTCAAGCCTTCAAACCTCCCCATTTCTCCATCCGCACAATCTCCATCGGATTCATCACCACTCTGGGACGTGATCTTCGCGGGCATTCGTGCTGCCACCAACCTCCTTCATCGATTCCAAAGCGTGGGGAATGATCTTCCCGGGCTCCAGGAGTGTTCTTTGGTCCATCTCCATCTCAAGGGTAGAGTTCCTTCATCTCGAAGGTTTCTACCACCAGTTTCCGTGTCTAAGATGCCGCCTAGACGGAGTTCTCGGCGTTCCACTCAAGGGGAAGCCAGCAATCTGAGACAAGAGGCCCCGGCTCGTCCACTGCGGGCATCGGAACCCCGTCGTGCACCCCGTCTTCCTCTGTGACCTATCATCAACCCTCGCTTGGTTGATTTTCCAGAGGTGAATGACATATTGCCAGATTTGTTTGTACTCTTTGCAATTCAAGACGGGTGGCTTGATTTTGTCTCAAGATATACTAGGTATTACCCTAACCTAGTGCAGCAGTTTTATGGGAATCTTGTTGAGCGGAATGGAAACTTATTCACAGTTGTTCAAGACATTGAGATACATATTGGACCCGACCTGTTCTGGCGTGCCTTAGGAGTTTCAGCATGGGGTGCCGATATGACTTTTGGACATGGTGAAGTGGAGGACACATTCCTTGCTATGACGGGTTGTGATTATGTCCGAGGTGTGAGTGAGCATATCCAACTTAATGCCAATTACTTTCTGCCCCTGCAGCATGTTCTACATCACATATTCACTACCTTGATTTATCTCAAGGGTGGAAGTCGTAATGAAGTGACAATGGTTCATCGTTTCCTCTTTTATCATGTCATGAATGGGAACACCGTGAATATGGGTCAACTCATGACCACTTTGATTGATTCTTGCCGCACCAACTTAGGGAGATCCTTACCCTATGCATCACAGCTGACATGAGTATTTATCTATGCTGGGGTAGATTTGTCAGAAGAAAAGTCACTTCAAATTCGCCAAGATGACGTATATAATGAACACAAGCTTTTCTTCAATCTTGGTTACTACTGGGATGAAAATGGTGAGCTTACCAGGAACATTCCTACCTATGCTGAACAATTTGCTAATGCAGAACCACAGCAATAGCTGGCTCATGGGGATGCACCCCCTCCAGTTCAGGCGGAGGATCAGCCTCCCCCACCTTCACCTCACCATATGGATGCGGAGATGCCACCTCCTCCATAGTTTGTTCACGGGGAGTCCTGTACTCGGGGTGCTGGTCGGCCTTCTTGGGGGGACTATGAAGCTCTTGATAGAGGTGTTTTAGGCTTGGAAACCTGGCTCTACTCATCCCTTGACATGATGGACACCTTCATGGACACCATGGCTGTAATGCCCTGGATTTTTCGGATATTTTTCGGATCATTTTAGTGGGTCTCGGAGTGTATTTTGTGCTTTACACGTGTTTTTCCCTGATGTTCCTTCGGAACTCTTTGCAGGGCAAACCATGGCGTTCTCCGACTCCGGAACGTTACCACTGCGTTGTGCTCTTCCCGAGGATCGCGGAGGTAAGTTTTCATAATTTTTTGAATTTCTGTAATTTTCAGGTTTTCTATATATACTAACCCTTTTCTCTCTCCCCCTCTCTCATTCTCTCTTTCTCACTCTCTCTCATCTCTTTCTCTCCCCCTCTCCCCCGTCAGCCGACGGTGGCGGAGGAGGGTGAGGCGGCGATGGTGAGAGGTGAGGAACGGGGAACGGGTTGAGGATCGAGGGCCGGTGGCGCGTGGAAGCTCGGCCGCGGGTTCGTGGAGCGGCGAGGGTTTCACGACGTTTTCTTCGCGGATCGGCGAGTTCGGGGCGCGAAATCTTCGGTGAAGGTAGGGAGATGGACCCCCAGCTCGTGCACTTCCTTTCCCGCGAGTTTCGTAGGCCGTGGTGAGCCGAGCGGGTGAAATCGGGGATTTTTGGGGAAAATCCATGCTTTAGGGCTCGTGGGCCGATCTCTCGTTTTACGGCGTTTTTGGCCGATCCAGGGGTTTAGATGCATGCCTAGGGGCTTGGGGATGGATTCCCCTTTGTTTTCCCATCACCCGGGGGTGATCGGGGCGTGGATCGGAGTTTTGGGTCGTTTCCCGCCGTAGCGTTCTCGGGAGGGTGTGACTGTCATTCCAGTGACCGTCACAGTGTGTAACGCGCCTGGGCAGGTGCATTACACTCCTGTTGTTTAGAGTGTGCCGTTCGTGGGCCTGATGGTCCCACGAGAGGCCGTCAGGGAGCTGTAACGCGCCTGGGCAGGTGCGTTACGCTCCCTTTGCTTGGTGTGTTGGCAATCATGGGCCTGACGGTCCCACGATATGCCGTCAGAGAGCTGTAACGTGCTTGGGTCCGACCGTTACGTGGTCGCCGTGGTTTTCGGACCGTTGGGGTCACGGCCCCTGACGCACCAGGTCTAGTCCGTCAGAGCGCCGTGACGCGCCTGCTAGGGTGCGTCAGAGTTGACGTATCCCTCTTCTAACGCGCCTGGCCAGGGCCGTTAGGGGTTGTGACGCCCCGAGGGGTGTGCGTCACAATCTGTCTCTAACGCGCCTGGCTGGATCCGTTAGAGGCCGTGATGCCCCGGGGCGGGCGCGTCACAGACAGTTTTGCTTCTTGTGTGTAACACCCCAGCGTTGGAGCGTTAGAGGGCTGTGACGTCCGGGACTTAGACCGTTACATTCTGTGACAGTCTAGGGCTAGACCGTCAGGCCCTAGGTTGCGCCAAGGTGAGTTTTCACGCTTTTCACGATCGTTTCGTGATGTGTGGACTTCTGGTCGGCCCGGTCGTGACCCAGTGGTCGACCCGCGGTCTCGTGAGTGTGCCAGACACCCGTGGGATTCTGCATCCGTGTTTTGAGGGTGTCGGGAGAACCGTGCTACCTTGTTTAGCGTGCCCGTGGGTTTGAGAGTCCGGGTGACTTCTCGTGTGTCGGGCTTTCATGTTACGCTAGACCGAGTCACCGTGTGTCGGTGTGTGTGTGGTGGGGTTTCCCCCGCATGCCGTGAGTTTCCCAGGAGGATGATTCCTGAGTGGGCCACGTGTGTGGCCTTGGACTGTGAGTCCAGTTGTCCAGCCTGGAGCTGGAGGGTTCCCGCCTTTCCCTGAGAGTGGGATTTGGTGTGGCGCCCTATGGGCTACCTTGGGAACCATGTTTCTGCATTTCTGCGTGACCGAGTGTGCGGCCCGCGGACGGTGAGTCCCGTTTCTTTTCCGATTGTGGTCACCGTGCGACGGTGCTGGTACATGGGACGGTCCCCGTACGTCGTCGGATGCGGACGTTGTTTTCCGTTGACTTGAGAGTCTACTCCTTTAGTGACCCTCCACTAGTCGTAGCCCACTAGTACGCGGTGCTGGTCGCACCAGGGAGTGGTGTACGGGCACCCACTCTTAGAGATGGTTTGTAGACCGGTTGCCGTCGGGCCCCACGTCTTGCAGCCAGAGTCCGGCTGAGGGGAAAACCGGTCAGAGGGCCAGACCAGGGACGCGTAGTCTGTGTGTGCACACATGGTTGGGGGTGGTTGGACCCACGTCGACGGGCGTGACCCCAGCTAGTCACTTGTTTGTGGTTACTTGTTCGGTGTTCGTGCCTCTGGTAGGCGCTACCACATCAGGCAGTTCACCTGCGGCCGTGTAAGACGTCAGGGGACGCTACCGGCTATGCTTCTAGTGGGAGGTACTCCTGTTCTGGACAGAGAGTGACAGACTGTCAGTTTTCATGACTTCGACCTTCGGGTTTTCGGTCGTGTTGACTGTTGAGTTCGGTTGTTTCACCGTGGCGCGTGTGTCGATTCTCACGCCGTGAGACTAGTGCTAGTGGCTTTACCGAGGTTGCATCTGGTTGTGTGGTACCCGCGATCGGATGGTCGGGGTTGCACCTTGGACAGCGTGTCCAGGTCGGCTGTGTCCGGGGGACAGGCCTCTACGGCGTGGTTGCCGTGGATTTTTACTTCGGTAAGCGGTACTAGTGTAGTTCGGTAGCCTCGACTGCGAGATCCCGGGTTGGGGTTGCGCGGGTTCACTGTTCCTGCTGTTGCTGTTGCGGTTGCTCTTGTAGCCTTCCTTTCCGCTACCGCCATTGTTCCCGGTTGGGGTTCCGCGGGATCCCTGCTGAGTCTCTATTTTGGATACTCATTCCCTGCTTTTCAGGTGTAGCGGTTCTTCCTCGAGGTTCGAGGGCGCGGAGCGGAGGTTCGTAGTTGCCAGCTTGTCGGGCCGAGTGTTCACTTGGCATGTGGTACGTTTTTACTGCTTTAGACTGTACTTTCTGTTAGACTGGACTCTGTTGTAGCTGTAGTTATTTATTTATTTCTGTTATTATTGCTTTGTCCTACTTTATTTCCTATTTCTTTGTGCCTCCACACTCCTTTTAGCCCTTCCGAGCCCTCCCGGCTCGTGGGTGGCGATTCGAGTCTCGGGTTATCGGGCCTTCCCGGTAATCGGATTCTCGGGTCGTTACAATGACTGGCTGAATGGATTCCTTCTCCCATGCTCTGGATGACCTCTCCACCCACATGGCCACACTTATGCTAGCCAGGAGGATAACCGAGAAGCCTTCCGCATGACCAACCAATCCCTTCTCGTCATCCGCCGACAGCTCCTTCATCATGATGATAACCTGCATGACATCGCGAACCGTCTCCCTCCTGCTCCTGCTCCTCCTGCTGCCGATGCTTCTGGTGATGATGCTCGCGAGGGGACTCTGGATCACTATGCTCCTTAGCTGTTCTTGTGTCTCTATAGTGTCTTTTCTGTCCACGAGTCCTGTATCCTACTCCCCATTTTGATGATGCCAAAGGGGGAGAAGTAGCTATGTCAGGTCCTATCTATATGTATTTTGGTTGTTTTGCATGCCTGCATGTCTGAGTCATTGTGAGTTGTGTTGCATCATGTTAGCTTGCATCTCTGTATTGCATTTTGTGCGTCTTTTTGGTTGGAACTCCCTGCCCTATATCAACCTTGTATCAGAGATCCTTGAACTGAAATGATATGTTGTTATGCACTTGGTTTTAGCCACTTAATGGATTCACTTGTTATATTTCATATCAAGATCTGGGCATATAAGAATGTTTCAAGTGGTTGGGTTCTTGATTGACTCGTCTTCGCTCTTTCTTTACTTGCGTTTTGTCATCATCAAAAAGGGGGAGATTGTTGAGTTTCCGTGAGTGATTTTGATGATAACAAAACTCTGAGTGAAGGATTTATCTCGGCCCGTGTCATAAGTCTCCATATACGAGCCAATGGGATTCAAGTTTAAACCTATCATTTCTGTGGATAACTCATAAGTTCTGATTGAATCAATGTGTTTTAAATTGAGTTGTCTTTGTTTAAACAAACCCCTAAATGCATGATACAATCATTCACTTAAAGCCCTTGTCACTTTGATTAAGTTCTCCGGGCTGACAACTTGTTTTTGCAGGTCCAGACCATTTCGGTCGACCAGGACCATAGGCCCGGTCGACCAGTTTTTCCAGAGATGAAAAGTGACAAGTTTTCAAGGTTTCGGTCGACCAGGACCCTACGACCGGTCGACCGGTTCTTCCAGCAACCAAAAACTCCGGGAGTTACAGGTTTCGGTCGACCGCCCCAGGAATTCCGGTCGACTGGAATTCCCGAGGCCCCCTTTTGTTGACTTTTGGTTCAAGCTCAAAAAGAGGGACTTTCTCCCAATTGTTTAAACCCTTTGGTCTCAGTCTTGGAGTGATTTGTGGATCTGGTATGGGGACTTGTCTCCTGACCTTCCAAGAGCTATAAAAGATCTCCTTGGGGTCGTAAACCCTAAGGCTTTTTCAAGAGAAGAAGAAAGAGAGGCTGTCAAGGAGAGGGTGCGGGTACTGTTCACGTGAACAGTGATCCGAGAGAAATTCTTCACCCAGGAGCTGAAGCTTTCAAGAGCAAATCTGCATCCAAACCAAGTGAAGATCAAGCCAAGAGCAAGCTTCATTCAATACTATCTTCATCCACTAAGGGGGAGCCAGATCTATGCTTTCACTTCTTGTTTATGTTCCTTCCATTCATGTTTAAGCTGAATCGTGCTTTCTTTATAATGTTCAAGCACTCGTGTGTGTGGATCTAGACAGATCCGTGTGTGTGTGTGTATGTACTTCATTGTCCATCATTATTTTTTTTTTGTGTCCGTGCTCTAGCACTTTCGTGGGAGTTCTATACTCCTCACGTGTGTGTGTGTGTGGTAGGTGTTCATCTTGTAATCGTCTACAAGATAGTGTGTGCATCCTCACAGTGTGTGAGGGGTGGACGTAGGTTGCTGTTGTTGCAGCCGAACCACCTAAAAATCTTTATCTTCTGAATGGTTTGATCCACATCTTCTACCTCCATTCTCTTTAGTTTAGTTTTATATCGCTTTATCCAACTTTAGTTCATTGTTTTTTAATACCCAATTCACCCCCCCTCTTGGATGCCATTTAATATCGGGACTTCAGTCCACACCTGAAAAGCAGGGATGAGTCTCGTGTCACTGGCTCAGTAAGGGTCATGCGGATCCCCACTGGAAATAACGCAGTAACAGGCTAAACAACAGCGCTAAATAGTAAAGTAGGAAAGACAGGAGCAATAGCAGTAACTACAATAGTAAAGCTGTAAAAAGCAGTAGTAAGCAGGAAAGAAAATAGCTAAAGAAGAAGGGAAGCCGTGCTAACCAGAAACACGGCCGCCGACCAAACCACGGTCCCCTAAGCTACTCCAAATGGCAACAGAAAGGCAAACCCTGATCTCACAAAGTCAGGCGTTACCGATCCATCAACCGAACACAAGCTCCCAAGCTAAAGCCTATCAAAACAGGCAAACGCCCTATAAAAGACCTATACAGGCAAAGGCACGAACATACACAACTAGATCATCGTGTACGTTATACAAAACTGGACCTCGAGTAAAGCCACGACCGGCTACTCGGAATCCAATGACGGAAACACATGTCACGAGACACGAGAAGCACGAGAGTCATACGTCAAGTGACAAGAGCACCGCCTCACTAGAAGAATAGCCAGATGCGTCCACTGACGTCTTACACTGTGCCACAAGTATCTCCCACACGTCTGGAACGATGGTAACTGAGACAGTCACTGAACCGAGTACAAGAAACAATAGTAACGAGTGACTAGTCAGGGTCACGCTCGTCAGCGCTCGTCCAACCGCCCCTGATCACGTGTGCACACACAAGCTCAATGCCTTGAACTAGGCCTCTAGCTAGCTTTCTCCCCCAGTAGGACGCTACTGTAAGGCAAGGGAGCCCACGGAAACTAGCTTACGAACCATCTATCGGGAACTGCCCTGCCACCACTCCGAGGTGGGCCGACACACTAGAACGCGTGAGTCGTCAGGCTACAACTAGTGGAGGTTCACTAGACACACAGAGACTCCAAAACAATAGTGCTGAAGTACAAACAGGCTAAACATGCACTGTCGCACGTACTACAAAACACCAGACACAGGACACGAGGTAGCATACTAGACTGCCACTGGACTCAGGACAGACAACTAGACCTGCTGACACAATGATCCTTGAGTCAGAAGACTCGGGGTCAAGATCATCATAAAAAGCGAAAATAGACCGCCAATCAGCCTAGTCCCTAAGCCACATCACGAGAAAACACTGATAAAGGAAACGACACAGGATCACCTGATCCACACCTCCGCATAACACAAAACATGGAGACCTGAAGGATCATCGAGACCCTCAAAACACATGGACACGTAACCCGAGGTAAGACGAGACCTCAAGGCGTCCAACATCATCTCTCGATCTATACAGGACTATCGAGATAACTACAAAGTCATATGTCAACCACTGGATCACACCGGGTTGACCAGACACCAATAATGACTCTGAAACAGTACGGAACACTACGGAATACAATGGCACTCCTCGGCCACCCCACAACATGGCCACAGCCCTCATAGGACATCCAAGATATCCACGGGACTACGGATAAACCACAAGGTAAAGTCAAGACAAATGGAGGCCAAATATCAGGAAAACAAAGCTCTGGGAAGTAAACGATCATATGCCAGGCCGCTAGGTAAACCAAGCAGTCAGCTAATGAACAGTTACCCTCACATAGAGAATACAAACACTGGGCGGTCAAGAGAGAGCCACACCAAGACAACCAGCCTATAAACAAGCCGCCTCACTGAGTTAGGCGGTCCAGGGCATGGCCGCTTCACTCAGAGACTCGAACGGACAAAACTGTAAATCCATAGGGGTAAGCAGTCTATCGCAGGGCCGCTAGAAGACTGTAGTAGCCGTGGACCCGACCGCTAGACCCAGTCAAACCCCCTACAGTGAAACTGACTTAAACCTGTCAAACGGACCCTGGCGGTCTCACACTAAACCGCCAAAAGCCACTAAGCGGTCAGAGCTAGGGCCGCTAGCTCAACCGACTTAAAAACCTCGAACCGACATAAACGCTGCCTAGCGGTCTAACTATGAACCGCCACAGCTAGCCTCGCGGTCTATCGTAAGGCCGCTTGGCCAAACAGACATAATACCAAAACGTAGCGGTCTAACTCTGCACTGCCACACCAGGCTTAGCGGCCCTACTATAGGCCGCTAGCCGACACAAACGGTCGATCGCGTGACCGCGAAGACCTGAACCGACATAAAATCGACTTGACGCCAAACGCAGCCTAGCGGTCATACACTGGGCGGCTAGAAGAACCCTTGCGGTCACTGAAAGGACCACTAAGGTGACACGGCGGGTAAAATAAGGGAATGCCCGATCTCAACCGTTCCACGCCCCGTTCGCTTCTAAATGAAGGGGAAACTACCCTAGACGCCATATAAACCTTCCACATACCGGAAGGGATCCAAATGACATCAAAAATGCAAGAAACCGGCGCTTCTACCGAATCAACCCAAAATGAGTCACGGGAAGAGTCGGGCTCATACCGACTCCGATTCTCGGCCAAATACAATAAAAATGGCGGGGATAGATTCCCAACATGCCAGGGGTTCGAATGAAACTAACTAGGTTGAAAACCGTCGCCTGAAATGGCGAACTCGTCTCACACCCCCCGAACATGCTTTCGCCCAAACTGAAGCCAAACCCGCTCGTTCTCGCACCGGATAGCTCCAAATCGCGAGGAAACGTAGAAGAAGAGTAGGGCATCCATCTCCCTACCTCCACCGAAGTTCTTGCGCACCGAAGTGACTAAACCACGTCGAAAACCATCTTACGAGCCCGTCACACCGGCTTTGAATCCACCGAACGGGATCGCGCCAACCACGCTCCTATCCTCACACCAGCACGCTCCGGATCACCTCCATGGCATCTCCACAGCATTCCCGAGCCTCCTCCGTCTGCAGCCGGAGCAGAGGGGGAACAAGGAGAGAGAACGGGAGAGAGAGAGACGTGCGCGCGAATGAGGAGAGAGGAAGGAGAGAAAAGAATAAAAAAAAGAAATTAGGAATTTTCCTAATTTTTGAAAAATCTGATTTTTGGTCCGAAAATGCACTAATTCAGAAAAATACGAAAAAAATAGTCAAAACGATCTTCGGAAAGAATGCAACGCAGCTGTAGCGTCCTCGAGTCGATGAATTGAATAATAAACTCACCACGGGGTTCCGTAACTAGTACGAGAGAAAAACCCACGCGGATCGTAAAACACAACTCAGGACCCACAAAAGCGATCTGAAACTCTCCGATAAAGATCTGAAAGACTCAGGGTCTTACACTCGTACTCTACTACGGACATCATTCCTTGCCTTAAGGAGGTAAATTCCGTAGCCTTCCTTTCTTTGACATGCTCGGAGAAATATTTTGCTCAGAAGAGTACAAGAAACTCCTCCCATGTAAGTTGTGCGTTTTGAAGATGTGCCGAGATGGCCTTCCACCAAGTACGCGCATCCTTGTTTAGTTGGAATGTGACGAGATGGACCTTCTCTTGGTCGGAGCATTGCACGACCTCAAATATCATGTTCATCTCGTCGATCCAATTTTCAGCTTCGTTGGGGTTGGAGGATCCAGAGAACCGCGGAGGATTCATACTCTGGAAGTTCCTGTGCAAATTACCAGCGCCAGCCCTTGCGCCAGCTTGGGCCACAGTTTGGAGGGCCTGGGTAAGACCTGCAACTGTCTGTTGCATTGCTTCCCAATTAGCACGATTCGCGACCATTGTAAGAATAAGGTGCCTGAGAAAATAAACACTTAGTTATTTCCTTGGAACTTAGAAAGATTCACCTAAAGATATGTTTCTAAATAACTATCTCATCCCGGGCTCTACCCGATCCTCACATGGTTTGAAAATTTCTTCCTAGTTCATAGGTGTGGGTCCTTAACCTTATACTTAGCCTATGACATGATTTTTTCCTATGACTTACTTATGCCTAGGCTCTGATACCACTTTAACTGTCACGCCCCGAGATGTATATACAGCGGAAGTAAATCAGGGACATGAGCAGTCAGCTAATACGTCTCAAGCAAGTAATATAATCAGAGCGCTAAACATTCACACCGAAGATGAATGCACAAGAATATATATATATATATATATATATATATATATATATATATATATATATATATCCAACTTTAGTGAATAATAATAATCCAAGTACATTGACATTTCATAACAACTCACTAGACTCAATAAAGAGAAAATTGCATAGTTGACTCATGACTCTCGACACTATAGCAATCTAGTGCTTCTCTCTTGACTTTAGTCGCTCTCGGATCCGCCACTTGAGTAATCCGAATCCGGCCTGCTAGAATTTCATGAAAAGAATGGAAAAGTAGGAATGAGCACACTTGCCAAGTAGGTATCTTCGTATCAACATGAAGGTAATGTTTAAGTAATTAGCATTTTAACTTTAGAAAGTGGGATAATGAAAATGTGATAAATCATGCGTATAACACTAAAACAACGACTAGTAACAGGAATAGGATAGTTCAAGACTATGTCAACAAGATAAATCAATCATGAATATAGTTTGGCCTTTCATGAACGAGAATGCACTTTTCATAACCATGTAGGTTACGCACCAAAAAGTCATGTAACTAGCAAGCATGTAAACTTAATTATGAGATTCGTGGATTTCACCCTTTTATAAAACAAGTACTCCCGGCGCAATGCGACGCCAGTGTTCATCATAACCCATGATTTATAGTATGTTTCCAGCAATCAGCCGAGGGGGGTAGCATCGAGCCCTTAGACACAATCAGTGTCCGATCCGCATCTTCAAGTTATAAATCAAGCTACTTCCACGAGTATATGAATAAGGTATGGCCAGCAATTAACAAGTCAAACAATAAGGTTCATGACAAGTAAACCAAGGTAAGAATGCACCAAATAAGACCATATGCGTTCAAAGATGATTTAATGACAAGGTTATGCTACGGGAGGAATTCGACAGCATAACAGTACATTCTTTAACTTTAATAATTCATTAATAACTTATTGATCAAGATTTTGGGTTCTAGATAATCAATAGATCATCTAAAAACATAGGAAAATCAACCCGTGGGTCAAACCTCGGGTAAACACACTGAGACATAAAGCGGTCATGTCTGGACCGTTTCTTGAGAAGGCGGTCAATCCAGGACCGCTACCTTGAAGTGGCGGTCAAGCAAGGACCGTTTCTTTACAGGTTGACGCCAGAACAGGAAAAGGGTCGACGCAAGAGTAATCGGGCAGAAGGCGGTCACGAGAAGGCCGCTACTTGACAGTGGTGGTCGCCTGATGGCCGCAACTAGCCAGGGTACAAAAAAACGTCGGTATGACATGTGCTTTCTAATCTATTGGGCTTTTAGGGTACAACCAGCTCGGCGTCCTAGTGGGAATCCCAGGCTCACGGAGACTTACGGAGGCCTTGAAACAAAATCACCTAGTCCGGTGGAAGGAATATCCAATGGAGAGGATCACAAGTCCAAGAGAGTGTGCCTATAAGTGCAAGTGTAACTAATGACATCGTATCGGAATACGTGCCATATACTTAAGAAAGACTCAAAGATGAGAGTGAATCGCGTAAAAACAGCGATCAAATCATCAATAAAACAAGTTTCCATAAACCATGTGAAAATTAACTTTAATACAAAACTATATGATTTTTGGCATGAAATTAGCATAAGATTAAAATAAGTTTATAAAACATGCTGAGTATAAAACCTACCATGATAGATGCACAATATAACCAATATCATGAATATGAAGTCAAATCTGGGATTAAAGCCTAATAACTTAGGTTTAACATATATTTATAAGGGTCATTCTCCGTTCTGTTTAGGGTTAACAGAGTGCAGAAAATCGAAAGCAGAAAGCGGTCTAGAGAGGACCGTTTCGATGAGGTGGCGGTCGTTTGGGAACCGCTATTTGATGATAGCGGTCTCCTTGAGACCGTTTCTTGCCTGCTACAGACAGAAATAAAAATCGAAGTATAGGGCTAATCTAGAGCAATAAATGCATGAGAAGCATGTAGAATAGAAGATTAACCATATGGGAACATGTTTAGAATGTCAAAGATGCATGGGTTGCATGGAGTAAGCCAAAAGTATCATCTTTTCTATTAAGGTACAGGGCTATGCATGCAATAAAAACCTAAGTGCGCAATCATGGTGAAATAAGAAATATGACGCGTAGAAAGCATGAAATCAGGAGAAAACAGAGGACTTTTACCCCTTGTAGACACCCATTTTCGGTCGATAAGTTGAGCCATTTCTTTGTTCTCCTAGTTAATGCCCCAATTGATCCATAATTGGTTGATTTTCTAGGATATTTCCCTTCGTTCGCGGCCCTGCAATTCAACTTATGTACCTTGGATCTCGTCTCGAATTTGGCATTCTTGCGCTATTCACTCATGTCACTTTCTTGTTCATAGCGCGTTATGGGCCTAATTGAATGATCATTTGAACAATCGATATTTCTTGATATTAGATCTTTGCAACATCCACTATAGTTGTTATTCTTACTTAATACTTGATTGAATGACTGTCCAATGGGTGTTTGTTCCGTTTCCAATCATTTAGTTGGACAATCATGGTCGCGCTATATCGTTATAGCGCGTTCATGAAGAACGCGCTATATCATGCTAGCGCGTTCTCAGTCAGAAACCCAGTCCGACCCGGACTTTCCCCCTTTTGATTTGGGTCCTTATTTTGGTAAGTTTCCAATCATATTTCGTCCAAAGGAAGGTTCCTAATCCTATTAGGAGTCTTTTGCCCTCATTAGTTGGCAGGATTACCTTGATTTGAGCTGCCAAGTCATTAGATTGGATCGAACTCCGACCTAGGGTTCGTTCTTGATCCTTCTCCTATAAATTGGACCCTTGGCCGTCGTTCTGAGGGGATGCAACTCGAGATCTTGACGAGGAGGAGGCTGCTCTTCGTTCCAAATCAATAATTCCTCGCTCCTTCCACATCCAAGGGAGTATTTTGGGGCTTATTGTGTTCTTCCTCGTTCTTAGTTTTTCTCCCCAATTCGTTTCGTTTAATCTTCACATAGCATTGCATATTGATTTCAAAATCACTTCTTTTACAAAATACACGCATTCACACACACCAAACCTATTTTTGGCCCTCCCATAGGGGTTTAAAAACCACCAAACCCCCAGGTAATCGAGCCCTTCTTTTACATGCTTTTGATCAAGAATAGGGGTAGATTCTACACTAATCACGAACTAATGGGTCTTTTCTTTGTTGTTTAAATTATTTTGCAGGCACCAGAAGATAGATACGTGGAGCCCTTGCACCTTGGCCGGCCTTGGAGCAAGGAAGGAACGAACTCTAATTAATCCCGCTCTCTGTTTGATATCACGCCATACGAACATAGCGCGATCTTGAAGAAGGCGCTAGCAGGATATAGCGCGTCAATACCCAGGCCAACTCTTGGCCCCTCTTTGAATTTCTGAGGTATATAACATGCCCTTGATTTGATCTTCATATTGTTTGGCATGTTGTTGGGCTCAATGGCAATCACGGATTCTAATTACTACATGTGACCCCCCTTTTATCATTATTTTAGTTCTGGAGTTCTTATCAAATCATCACTTATTCAAATCATCAATTAGGGGCTGGTCTAATTTCTGATCTACATATTTTGGCGATCACGATGGGACACTTTGTGCCACCACATTCGTTCTTTTGGTTGCCTGCTTGTTAATCCATCGAAGTGTGTGTGATTATTTGTCTCGTGGGGATTTCCCCCTCTGTCTTTAGTCGCGCTATATGTCCATAGCGCGTTCTATTAGATCGCGCTATTGATATATAGCGCGTTCTTCACCGGAGGGTATTTCACTCACACCTTCTATCGGGGTTCTAATTGTCATCTTCTCTAGTTGCATCTTGTACATTTCCTGTTATGTATTCATTTTTCCTATATTTTCTTGTTATTTGCTAGTTCTAGTTTAGATATTCTTGCATTACATAGCATCATAATCTTGTTGGTTTGGGAGACCTCCTCTCTCCACCCCTTTTAGGATCCATATCCCCTTGGTGAAGGAAGGACCCTCCATTGAGCATTATGTCTCATTGGACCGGAAATTCCTAAACCAAGCCTCCGTAAGTCCCCGCACCCGTGGATTCCCTCACGGACGCCGGGCCGGTTGTACCTTGAAGTCCTCCGGGTTTAGTTGGCCTACGCGCAGTGAGAGTTGACCTAGTTGGCACCGGAGTTAAACCACATTGAAAACTAGGTTCTTACCTTGAGTGAATTGTTTAAATTTGTCAAAACAAAATTCCGTCACATCATGGTACATATAGAAGCAAAAGGAGCAACATTCATTATTTAATATCTTTGCTTATTGAGTGGAATTGTTTGTAAACTTGCGTGGTGGTCTGCTTTGATTAAACAAGTCAACATGGCTAATAATTTTTATAACCAAGAGGATAATCAACCAAGCACATCTTATATTCCTCAATCTCATTGCTCTTATCACAACACTTCCAAGGGACCGCGTCCTCACTCCTATAGTATTGCCCTATCCATGGGTAATTTCCAATCTCATGATCCCTCACATTCTCTACACGCTACTATTCCCTCGGGACCATCTCCTCCCAATGATGAGAAGGTCTCCCAAATCTTACATGCTGTAGATCATCTCACCCCTCAACAAATCCAAGCCCTTAAGGCTATCGTTGAGGGCACTCCTCCTTCCAATCCCACATGGGTGGCCCATCACCCACCTCCTTCCGTTCATACACGGACCGCTCATCGTCCTCACTCCTCTCTTATTCGCACTCCCGTTCAAGGAGCACACCCTTCTTCCGCACATATTCCTTCCCGGATAATCCATCACCCATCTCCTTCTATTCCTCCTCCTCCATGGCCCCAAGGCCCACACGTTCCTTGCAACCCAGCCCGTCCAGATCCTTCTGGGGTTCAGTCCATTAACCCTCCACCACGGCCGTTACATCAAGCCACCCTTCCAAGTCAATCATGACGATCTTCCGCTGCTCAAGTCACAACCCTCCAACAAACTCTTATTGATAAAGTCGCTTCATTGGAGGAACAGTTAAAGAGAGTTACGAGCCCACGGCCCGTTCCTCCTTCTCCAGTCAATCCCCTCCACACCGCTCTAAATGACATTACAAAGATGGAGAAAGATTGGAAGGACAGGAGAGACGACCACGGCATCAACAACGCAAGCGAGCAAAAGTCGACAAATTTCAATGTTCAAGTGGACGTCGTCCGCCCTCCACCCATTCACCCCATTCACTCACATAGCCCTCCGCCTCCACATACGCCATACCATTACATTCCACCACCTGCATATACGCCTCCACAACGGCGTCCACTTGAGTTTGACAATGAAGAGCCGACAACTGAAGGATTCAAGATGGTACATGATGAAGTGCCGCAAGCACCCCTTCCGAGTTTCCTTCATTTTCCTCTCCCCCCCACTACCATCAGAGGAACCTCCTGCTCTGGACAAAGCCACTGTCCCCAATCCAACCCCCACCTTCAAGATTTATTGGTGTTATGATGATGGGTCAATACTCCAATTACCCACATCGGTGGACCAAGACATGTCTCTTACCCCAAACACTGCTCGCCCCATTCGGTGTTTCCTCCATACCAAACCTTCCACTAAACCTCCATCTACATCACCATCAACCTTCACAGCACCGGACTCCGCCGAACCTTTCACTAGACCTCCACCAACTACGCCGCCATTAGCCACCACGCCGTCGGCCTCCACCGAGCCCACCATCGAACCTTCCCCAATTAACCTCTCATTACTGCCACCTCGGTCCACCATTACACCTTTAACCCCTAACCCAATTACCCCTACTCCACCGCTTAACCCTTCACCTTTACCCCCGGCTAATCCTGAGCAGGACCCATCTCTTTTTGCACTCGAGTTAACTCCGGCTACTCTCGAGCAAGGAGAGAAGCTCGACGTGTTTTCTCCAACATCTTCCATTACACCTCCACCATCTATGGAGCCTTCCACCTCCGCTTCACCTTCTTTTACCACTCGGAATGGGTGTGCTTCTTCAAGTACATATGCCAAAGATGATCAAGAGTTGGATAAAAAGAATTTGGCTATGGCAATGATGTTCAAGACACGAGAGTTCATTTGTCGGATGCCCATCCGCATTTTTGTGTCGAGCATCGTTGAAGAGGCCAAGCCCCTGCTGCTGCTCATTAAAAGAGATTGTCAAAAGTTAATGCCATATAAGGGCCGGGCAGGGCACCCCTTGTTCCAACTTCCCAATGTTGAACCCATTCTGTCATACAAGGGGTGAAAGCCTATTTTGTCCAACACTCCTTATGTGCCACAATACCTAGGCGACACGTTGCTTCGCGTTCCAACTGTTCAACTCTCTTACATCATTGCTCTTCACTCTCCGAGAGAGTTGTCATTTGTTATTGAAGCTTCGTCACGGGCTTTTACTTTATCCATTGGACCAATTGTCTATACACTTTCGCTGCTATGGAGGGACGGTTGTCCTGGTGCTAAGGGGCCATCCGCTATTCTATCTTCCTTTTATGCAACTCCACCCATATTCCCGCCTATCACTTATTCTTTGTGGGCCACTCTGGGTGTAAGGAGGAGGATCTCATCCTCTTGCCCTCCATGTTCTTCACATCTTACACATTCCATGTTTTCATTGCGTCCATTCTGTTGCATTCACATGCATTTGCATTCCTTCTTTCCCGTGTTTTCAGACCCGTATCTTCCCCACCTTCCAGAATCTCCGGATCTTCCACATTCCCCATCTTATTCATCATTATCCTCAGGATCTTCGAGTCCCCTTACACTTCCCGGGCATTGTGCCCCATCCAATCTTCTCTCAGGGCATCGCGCCCTTTTTCAACTCTCGTATTCGGACTCTCCAGATTTCTTGCTTGTCTTCCTGGGGCATCACGTCCCATGGTGTCTTAGTCCTCCGGAACCTCCGGACCTCTCACTTTGGGCATCACGCCTACCATCGTGCTTGGGTGGGTCCTCCAAGCTTCTCATTGGTTCTCCTTGGGCATCACGTCCCTCCCAACCCTTCTTCCTCTTCTAATCCACTCCCTTTAGGGCACCACGTCCCTTCAGATTTTTCCTCCCTAATTCTCCCGAGGCATCACGCCCTCTTTCCTGCTATTTCCCTAGAACCTCTGGATGTTCTATCTTTTCACTTGGGGCACCGCGCCCCTTTCTATTCCATTCCTCCGGAACCCCCGGACTTTCTCCCTGGGTGCCGCGTGCCTTTCTATTCCCATCTCATCCCTCCGGAATCTCCGAACCTCCCTCTTTGGGCATCGCGCCCCTCTACACCATCACGTCCGGGTCCTCGGGGCATCTCACTAATTTTTTCTGGGCGTCACGCCCTTTCTGATTCTATTCCTCTGGAACCTCCAGACTTCCTCCCAGGGCACTGCGTCCCTTTCTATTCCATTCCTCCAGAACCTCCGGACTTTCTCCCTGGGCGCCGCGCCCCTTTCTATTCCCATCTCATCCCTCCGGAACCTCCGGATCTCCCTCTCTGGACATCGCGCCCCTACACACTCTCACGTCCGGATCTTCTAAGCTTCCCACTGATTCTCCCAGGGCATCGCGTCCCTCTCTACTTGCCTCCTCTAGAACCTTCGGACCCTCCATCTTTCTTCCGATTCGTCTTCCTACTCTTCCATGCTTTCATCGCGTCCTTCATTCTTTTCTTCCTCTTCAATCACTTTTTTTCCATACCTTTTCCCAGGGCATCGCGTCTCTCGGGGTTTTCCTCCTCCGGAACCTCCGGATGATTCCTACCCGCATCATGATCCGCCTCTTTCCATCTATCAATTTCTTCTTCTAATTCCTCCCAATCACGGGTCTAACCCAACTTCTTCCACATCAACTATCTTGGGCATCTGATCGTTCTCCCACTGCTTCCGAGGCTTTAGTCTTCACTCCTCTTGATTTTATGTTTCCTTCTGTAGACTGGTTCCAGGCGATCAAGGTCTCCGCGCCTTAGTGAGGGAGTTCTAGCCCTCGCCTCTTTTTCTTTTATCCTTATTCGTCTGAGTCAGGTCTGGACATCACTCCTTCGTGTTAAGCTACTTCAAACCTTAGCTTCTAATCCTTTCATCTGCTAAAAAGGACTATCTCATGATGATCAGCATCACCTCCGGCAGCTGCTATTCCAAAGGTCGCAAGGTGACATATTGGCGTAAGTACGCGGTTTTATGATGTCATGCATGAGTTTTTCAAAATGAAAGTACTTCTTTACATGATTAAGAGTGGTATTAAGCTTTTATCTTAAGTTTTGTTTAATTAACTCAATGTCAAAAGAGTCTTGAGGCTTGCTATGCGGCACTTCGATCATAAGAACCCTGCGCGAGGAGTTCAGCATTCTCTCTCCGCTTGTTAAAGGCGACCCCTAGCTGGGCACCGCACACACTTCACAGCGTCCTTAGCAGGCTCTTTCGGGTAAACACTGTTCCTACTTCGGCCATGCTATGAGCATGCGTGAAAGTCTTTTCTCTTCTTTACTCGGCCAAGTGCAGGGGCAAGAGGTTGACGGATAAGATAACCAATCTTGGTACTCCCCAATACGAGAGGAGTCTCAAATAGGGGCAGTCTTGACCCAAAATAAAGTATAATTTCAAAAAATATCTAGCCAAAAGGGCTATTATAAAAATCAAGTCGAATTCGATAAATGCAAAATTATGAATTATGGCATGACAAGAGTGGCAAAGTCCCCGCAGGGAAAACCCTGGTCGTATGCATGTCAAGGGTCTAAAAATCAAAGGCATAAAGCTCCGACGCAACAGACTGCCTCTTTGAGGGATTGTACCTTGAAAGGATTTCGAGTCCCGATATCTCCCATCCTGCACAAAGCTTATCCTCAACTATTCTTCTCTTCTCCCTCCAAGACCGAGTGTTTCTCAGGTATGGCCTTGGTAGGGGCATCATTAATCAAGGGCAGTCGGTTATAGGGCGCCACCCTTCAATGCACGCCCGGCTTCGGGAAATCGTTAGCAAAAAGAGAAAAAAGTTAGGACCCCTAGCCAGTGGTTTAAAACACCCTTTGATGCTGCATTAGCATGACTAAGCCAAAAATCCAAAAAAAATTGAATATTTCCAAAAATTTCATATTTTCCAAAATTCCACCAAAAAAATCTAAATATTTTCCAAAATCAACATAAAAATTCAAATACTTTTTGAAAACTTATAAAAATTTGCATATTTTCAAAAATCCAAAAAAAATTACATTATATTTCTGATGGTGTTATTGCAGGGATATTCTTTTGCAGGAGCACGCAAAATCAAGAGAACAATCACAAGAAGTGCAAGAAGTACCAAAAGTCTGTCTCATTCCACTATATATGTCAAAAGGGGTACAAAATGAGAATGGATGTACAAACAACCTCTCTAGCTCTCCCCTCGACCCTCCTGATCTCCCCCTCTACGCGAGCTCTCAGCCTCCTCCTGTCCTCCCTTGGAAGGCCTAGGAGGAGCCATCGATCCCCGAGAGCCAAACCCCTGTCACCTCGTGCTCTCCTCTCAGCATCTTCCCTCCTCTGATGCTCAGAGAGGTAACTAGATAATCGGTGCTCGAATAGGCCCGGGAGTACCCCTCACGCTGGGCTCGCTCACGCCCCCGCCGATAGCGCTCCTCTGCATCTTTCGTCCGCTGCTCGGCCATTCCTAATCTAGTGCTCAACTGCACTCTCTCCAGTTCTCGCTCCACTCTCTCTCTCTCTCTGTCTCGCTCCTCCCTCTCTCTCTGCCGCTCACTCCTCTCCATGCCAAGGAGGGCACGCAGCTCTATCACATCTCGAGGAAGCTCCTCCGCGTCGTGGCTCCTTAGCTCTGCTTCCGCCATCCGCAGCTCCTGCTCCTGCACCCGAAATCTTGGTCAATAACTGATATTAATAAAATTCCAAGACTAAGATTAAAAGAACATATTGCTTACTCTCTCCTGTAGGGAGGCCTCAGCTGCCTCCGCCCGAGCAACTGCACTGGCAAGCTGACTCTCTAGATCGGTGTGGTCGCAGGCGGGTTGAGTGGAGGATGAAGCACCATGCGAGGATCAGACTGCCTCTAGCTCCTCGCGCTGAAAAGAAAGCATTACCATTAATTGAAATTCAAATCCAGATCATTCTAAATTACAAGTTCTTACCAGCTCATCTACGGTATGCTGGAGGTCCTCATGCTACCGGATCGTGGAATCTAGGAGTCCCTGTACCATGGCCAGTCTCCCCTCTATGTCGAACTGCAATAAACGCATGTTGGTCACATATCGAACAATCAAGTTTTTATAAATGAAAATGCTACTGAATTAAGTGTACCTGTCCGCGTGCGCTCTGATATACTCGGCTGTCGTATGTCTGAGAGTAGGCCTGGAGATAGGCGTCATCTGAGTCCGCTCCCACAGGGACTGGTCGGTCGCGCCGCTTCCAATCAACAAACTGCTCACGGGCACGTTGCCGCCAATCATCTGTCCCCTGGAGGCCTCGAAAACGTCGCCCGGGTCGTGGGTCCGTCGCCTGGGTCGGGAACTCTACCACCGCCTGGTGGAGCCCCAGTGTCCTCATGATTAGCCTGTAGTATAGGGGTTCAACCAGGTTGAGGGCGTGCAACCAAATCTCTCTCCCGAAGTATGGGATGGCCGCGTCCACCCAGGGTATCTCCCCGATATCCCCCTGATAGGGAGTCCAGACCACTTGTAGAGTTCAATATGTCATTGCCCTTAATTTCATGCAATTGAGTTCAATTTCAAAATTAAATCTTACCTCTATATGGGGCATCATATCTAGTGTCTCCTGAATGTGGGTGACCGGGTCCTTTAGAGATTGGCTGTCTCGTGTCGGGGTCCACCGTCTAGCTAGGGGCAGTAGATCTACTCGATCCTCCCAAGCACGCCTGAGAGTAGGAAGGTAGAGATAACTCCAAACCTGAAATGTAGCTCATGTGATGAATATAAGAGGCAAGTGCATAATTTAATTCGTGGAGTTTAAGGTTTAGAGAGATACCTGAAGTAGAGGGTAGAATCCCCCGAGCGAAGACTGGAGTGAAGAAATGCCAAAACTGTCGAACAAATGGGCTAAGACTGCCGCACCCCAAGCGTACCGTCAGACTCTGCTCAGATCCTCCAGTAGGGGCAGAAATCGGCAGCTCACTGCATCACCCTGGGTCGCTAGAAGCAGCTTGCCAATCATCAAATAAGAAACCTCCTCAGCTCCATGTCGGCCTGTGCACCAGCCTCGGTCGTGAAGCTCTCTCTGGCCTCAGCCACTAGTCTCCTCTCATGAGCCATCGAGGTCTCTCCCACCTCCCTCTGTGTGTGGAACAAGCCAAGGCTCTCCTGCAGAGTGATCCTCGACACTAGCGAGGTCCGGACGGTCCCCTCCAGCTCCAAGCCTAGCAGCCTGCGTGCCATCTCCGATAGTCGGGGTAGGTACAGCCTGTCACTGCCGATCCGTGCACCCGCAGACCAGTAATATGGGTGACATCCTCGAGAGTCGGGATCATATGACCCTAGAGGAAGAGAAAGGCCTTGCACCCCGTATCCCATCTGGCTTTCAGGGCCCTTATCAAGCCCACGTCGACTCTCAGCACCTCTATTTCCAAGAACTCCCCAAAGCCCATTCGGCGGAGGCCGGCCCGTTGAAATTCCGGTAGTGCAAAGTAGACGGCCCGAACTAATGTCCATGAGATCCTGGCCCAAACTGCACCCTCCACACCCTGCACATAACATAAGAAGGGAAATGTCAATTTCAGTTCATCAAAAATAAACATAAATTTTTTTTTTTTGCCTTCTGTTCTTGAACGCGCTATATCGTTATAGCGCGTTCATGATGAACGCGCTACTGAAACGTAGCGCGTTCATCGTCGGAAGGTAAGTGGTGACCTTCCATTCCCCCAAATCCATTTCAGGGGCATCCTCTCTACATTTTGGTGCTAAGGGGGGCATCTACCCTTCCGTTTTTCTCTTTTATGAAAGGAAAACAATAAAAAATCAAAGAAAAAACAAGTTAGGGGCGGTTTCTTACCAATCGCCGTTTTCGAACCACCGCGCCACCAACGGGTTCCGCCGCTACTTCCTGGGCCGCCGCGGCACCTTCAACCCCCTTCGCCTCGTCGGAGGGGACCTCCATCTCTTCTCCTTCAAGCCTAGCCGAGACGGTCGCCTCCGAATCGGGGTTTTCTTCCATTGGAGAGGGCGCCCGTTCCTCCTCCGTGCGAGATCGATGACGGCCGCGGGTGGCACGCCATTTGGAACGTCGGGGAGGTTCTCCTTCCATCGGGTTAGGCCAATGGAGGTTTGGGCTGGTTAGAGGGCGAGAGAGGGAGCAGAGAGGGAAATAATGAGTTTGAAATGAATGGAGAGGGGGGGTTAATTTTTTTGAGTTATGCGCGAAATGAACGCGCTATATTTTCCTAGCGTGACATTATCGCGCTAGGTACGTATAGCGCTTTAATGAAAATGAAAATAAAAAAAAGAGACAAAGAAATAAAAAGAAAAGAAAACACAATGAGAATATATGTGTTTTGTGTGAATAAAGCTTGTGCTATCTTGCTTATATTGTGTGCCTAAGTTTGCATAATTTGTTGCTTAACATCTTATTCCCCAGGAAAAGAAAAGAAAAAATGACACGCCATCAGGTAAGTATTCCTTTATCCCTTCCTTTATTGCATTACTATATGATATTTACATTATGATATTATCTCAAGGACCGGCCGGTTCTCTGTATGTTTTGGGATTTGAGTTCCCCTCTACCAAAAACAGTGATGATCTAGAAACCTGCAGTTAATCGTCGGATAGGCCGTTAAGTTGGATAGTCTTGGGGACGATGGACTTCATCTCGCACACCGTGGTTCCAGATAACTCTTGACCCAAGGCTGTTTGATTTAATAATATTATCCTTGAGTATTTTATATTTTATTCTTTCTTTGCATTTGCTTTAATGATTTTTTCATTTTAGCCCTGCACGCATCATGCCCTTTTCGCATTCATAACTCGCAAATGCCCAGTTTTTCTTCCCAATTAAGGATCAATAATGCTTAAGTTCTTGAATAAAGAAACTCAATTCCATTCTGAATTTGAAAGATTGCTCCTGGTTGAGCGCTGATCTCGTTGGTCAATGTGACCCTTGCTTGGAATTTGTCTATCTCCTTTCAATCCAATTCAAATTATCCCTTTTTGGTCCACTCATTAGCTGTGAACCGCACGATGGCGTCGATAGATCCGCCGGGCTCGCGTCTATTCCACTAACTGAGTGAAATTCGTAGTTGCTACGCACTGCGGATGCCTCTTTTGTGCAAGAGGTTGATCAACTCCCTTTTCTTTGTTCTACGCCTATCGTTCTAGGCAGGAGTCACCGACCTTGTGGTTAGCTCGGAGTTTTCTGGATTATTCCTATCACTTGTCGGTTGTGACGGGTGTCTTTTTTTCCTTGATATCCACTTATTAGTCCGCTCCACTACATTTCCACTTCATCTTTCCTTCACTACCACTCCATGTCATCTCCGTTGTGCCTCCGTTTCACCTCCGCCTAGCTCCCCTGCAAAGCGGATATCAAGGAGGGGCATCTGTAGACACTCATTTTTGGTCGATAAGACGAGCAATTTCTTTGTTCTCCTAGTTAATGCCCCAATTGATCTATAATTGGTTGATTTTCTGGGATATTTTCTCTCTATTCTCAGCTCTGCAATTCAAATTCTGTACCTTGGATCTCATCTCGAACTTGGCATTCTCGCGCTATTCACTCATATCACTTTCTTGTTCATAGCGTGTTATGAGACTGATTGAATGCCCATTTAAATAGTCGTTATTTCTTGATATTAGATCTTTCCAGCATCCACCGAGTCTATATCTTACGTAATACTTGATTGAATGGCTGTCCAATGGGTGTTTATTCATTTTCCAATCATTTGGCTGGTCAATCATGGTCGCGCTATATCGTTATAGCGCGTTCATGAAGAACGCGCTATATCATGCTAGCGCGTTCTCAGTCAGAAACCCAGTCCAACTCGGACTTCCCCCTTTTGATTTGGGTCCTTATTTTGGTAAGTTTCCAATCATATTTCGTCCAAAGGAAGGTTCCTAATCCTATTAGGAGTCTTTTGCCCTCATTAGTTGGCAGGATTACCTTGATTTGAGCCGCCAAGTCATTAGATTGGATCGAACTCTGACCTAGGGTTCGTTCTTGATCCTTCTCCTATAAATTGGACCCTTGGCCGTCGTTCTGAGGGGATGCAACTCGAGATCTTGACGAGGAGGAGGCTGCTCTTCGTTCCAAATCAATAATTCCTCGCTCCTTCCACATCCAAGGGAGTATTTTGGGGCTTATTGTGTTCTTCCTTGTTCTTAGTTTTTCTCCCCAATTCGTTTCGTTTAATCTTCACATAGCATTGCATATTGATTTCAAAATCACTTCTTTTACAAAATACACGCATTCACACACACCAAACCTATTTTTGGCCCTCCCATAGGGGTTTAAAAACCACCAAACCCCCAGGTAATCGAGCCCTTCTTTTACATGCTTTTGATCAAGAATAGGGGCAGATTCTACACTAATCATGAACTAATGGGTCTTTTCTTTGTTGTTTAAATTATTTTGCAGGCACCAGAAGATAGATACGTGAAGCCCTTGCACCTTGGCCGGCCTTGGAGCAAGGAAGGAACAAACTCTAATTAATCCCGCTCTCTGTCTGATATCGCGCCATACGAACATAGCGCGATCTTGAAGAAGGCGCTAGCAAGATATAGCGCGTTAATGCCCAGGCCAACTCTTGGCCCCTCTTTGAATTTCTGAGGTATGTAACATGCCCTTGATTTGATCTTCATATTGTTTGGCATGTTGTTGGCCTCAGTGGCGATCACGGATTATAATTACTACATGTAACCCCCCTTTTATCATTGTTTTAGTTCCGGATTTCTTATCAAATCATCACTTATTCAAATCATCAATTAGGGGCTAGTCTAATTTCTGATCTACACCCCTAACTTGATGTTTGTGCCAATCATGAGATAACCTACCTTTGGACTAGGCTCTAAACTTCGAATTTGTTACTAGAAGGAGATCCAAGTTCCTGCCCGTCCTACGTGGAAGCTTTAACTTCCAGACACTCTAACTCTTTATCCTCTTGTCCTAAATTCATGAAATTTGAAAGATGACGATAAGATATAAAGAAGAACAACTTATTCTAAAGGATGAACTTAAAAATACCTCGATTTGGCTCCCTAACCTCCTGATCTTCACTAGGAGAACACGTTTGTTCCTGCACAATTTGTAGAGAAACAGCAACTTCCGGCCTTTCTAACTCTCTAGATGTTTGACCTCCTAGCACGACATTTTGCAGAAGGTTAGAAAATACTAAAGAGAATAATAAAGTCTAAAGGACTAACTCATAATACCATCTCCTTACCGTCGAACCAGGCGAGCCAAAACTAGGGTTCACGCAGATTGAATCTGGGCCTTATTTATAGAGTTTGGCCTAGGGTTTGAGTGATTAGATCGAACTTAGAGTCCTAATTTGGAGTAGGATCGATCCCTAAGAGTCCCACATTATGATGCCATGCCAGATAGTATCGAACCATAGGGATTGGGATGGGAAAAATTCTATTTTTCCACGTTTCTCTTACTTGCGTTCACGGAACCTAGTAGCGGTCTCCCTTGGATCGTTTTCATCAAGTAGCGGTCTTGCGATAGACCGCTACTAGCCAGGGCGCCAGAATTCGAATTGTATTCAAATTTCCTCTTGTAATTATCTCTAATTATCCACTTAAATTTAGGAAAAATAATCATATTACCTTTCTAGGCGTGGGCTTGGGCCTAATAATCTTAGAAATTGGTCTTTGGGCCCAATTTAAGTGGGCTTGGCCCTTTGGTTAATATAGGACTTTTAAATTAACTTATTAACTCATAATTCATTTAATTAGCCCATTAAGTATTTTAAATGCTAAATAATTGTATTTAACTTCTAAAAAATCTTAGAAAATTTTGGGGTGTTACAGGGACATCCATGGGGCCAAAGGTCGACCAATGGGTCACAAACGGGTCGACCGGGGGCCAAAATGGGGCCAAAGGGTTGGATTTCGGTCGACCAAAACCCTTGGGTTGGTCGACCTAAATGGGTTGGTCGACCTGCCATGAATGGTCGGTCGACCGGCTGGGCGCGATCGGTCGGCCGACTGTGATCGCCTGATCACGGTCGGTCGACAGAAGGCGACCAGGCCAGGCCCTCGTGGCGAACGCCCTGAACTGTCGACCGAACCACTTTGGTAGGTCGACCGAAAACGGCAGAAAGCTGTCCGAGCTCAACCTCGGAGCCCCGGTTTCCACTCCCACTCGATCCTGATCAAGGGGGAATACAATGGGGACCATTCCCGGGGGTCCCAAACCATCAAAAAGCAAGTAAATAAACGGGAAAATGTTGCTCGATCCGAGGAATCCGTCACACACCCTAAAACATGCTTTTGAACCCCCGGCGTGAAATAAACCACTCTCGGCCTCGCCTTGGCTTACAAAACATGGGGAAATAAAGAGCAAGGCCATGGATCCATCCCCTTACCTCCACCGAATATTTTTCGCGTCGAGATCGCCGTTTCCTCGCGAAAACGCCTCACGAACCGCCGCCGTGTTCCAAAATCTGCGAACGAACGCCGCACCTCCACCGCCTCGTCTCTCGCCCTGTCCTCGCCCACTCGCTGCCCTCGCGCCTCCGCCTCGCCCTCGCCTTCCTCCGTCGGCCCCGGAGAAGAGAGGGGGAGAAAGAGAAGAGAGAGGGAGAGAATGAGAGAAATGGGGAGAGAAGGGGGTGAGGGGGTTTATTTATAGGAAATGATTTGGGGATTTAAAAAATTAGAAAATACATAATTAGGGAAAAATCATTCCCACGATCATCGGAAAACGCACAACACGCCTACAATGTCACGGAGTCCGAAAACACGTCAGTTCACCCTACGCAGGGGTCCGCAGGCTAAACAGCCAAAAAATTGATTAAATCGTAAAATACGACCCGGGACTCACAAAGGCGCTCCGAAATCTACAGATTCTGATCCGAAAAAAAATCTGGGGTGTTACACTCTCACTGTCACGGGAGGTTCGATTTGCAGGTGCATTACAGGGTGGGCACTACGGCGAGATGGGGTTACAATGGTGGTGCCCAGTGGAAGTCGAGTGCGGAGCAGGGCGAGCGGCACTTTGCAATATCTCCGCCCTCTCATCTCTCTCTCCCCTGTACACCCCTCCCCCCACTAAGTGGGTTGCCGACGTCGGAGATGGAAGTCTCCTCGTACGCCTCCCTCCCTCTTTCTCTGTCCTCGTAGGTCTCTCTCTTTCTCGTCTCCCTCTTATAAAGATGAAAAATTTGAGATTTGAGAGAGATATTCTGATCATTCAAAAATAAAATAATTAGAATGTTCAAATCTTTTAAGAATATTTCTATTTCTGTCGGTGGAAGTTAATTATAATATATTTTTTATATTGTTTTGACAAAAATAAGAATAGATTTACTAATATATTTTTAAATATGATATTTTTGTAAATATATCTTTAACATTGATTTATATACCGAAACACTCTTACAATTTCACTCCACGCCAAGCCGGATCCAATCTATTGGTCGAGTTTAGACTCCGAGTTGAACTTCGAGTAATGCTCACACTTCAGATGTAGGTTGTTTTCCCTGATTCTGATGGAGTGGATATTTTTGATGCGTTTCATTTCAGAGACTTGGACGAAGCTTGGCTACATCCACAGAGGTTGAGAGAGAGAGAGATGGGGGTAGTCGGGAGAGTGGCTTCTCTGCCATTACCACCACCTCCGGCCGCCGCCACCCCCGGCAGCGCATGCCCTCCCATTCTTCGTCCTGCTATCTTCTCTACCCCTCTCTCCCTCCTTCAAAGGAGAGCTGCTGGCAAGAGCATCACCGCCCGCGCTCGTGCATGCTCCAAGCCCGCTTCCCGTTATTCTTTCTCTATCCACTGCGCCAGCAACACCAGCAGCGGCAATGGCGGAGCCCTCAACCCAGTTTCCCGTTTCTTGTCCGGTGGGCGTCGGGGGGGCGGGTTCGCCGTGGTCTTCGCTTCCTCGAGGAGGAGCAAGAGGAAGTCGGCTTCCCCGGGGTTCGTCGAGATGGACGATGGCGACGAGGACTGCGACGAGTGGGAGGACGAGGACGGGGAAGGGGAGGAGGATGGACCCACCATGCCCTTCGACGAGATGAGGCGGTGGCTGCGGAACAAGCCCGCGGGGTTCGGGGAAGGGAAGTCCTACGACACGGCGATCGAGGATAGGCTTCTGGAGGAGATGGAGCAGAGCAGGAATGCCCAGTTCGCCAACGTCAATAAGCTCAAGAATGTCGTTGCAGGCCAGGTGAGGGCGAAGAAGCAGCATCCTCGGACGCCAGACGTGGACGGTAGGGGTTTTTAGTCCTCTGCTCTCTGCGTTCGACAGCGTCCTGCTTTTTTTTTCCTTCCCCAATTGGAATTAATTTTAGCTTTTTCCGTTCTTTTGGTGTAGTTTTCTTGTTGTTAAGATGTGTCATTTTATCAAACTTTGTTCTTCTTTGTGTCGATAACGTCCTTTCTGTATTGGTGGGTCGGCTTAGGGTGGTGAGATAAAATGCAAGAATGAACATGCACGAGTGTAGGTGACAGATTTTCTCAAACTCGTTGGATATGGCAATTGCTTATCTATAGTGTTTAGGACGCACAACGTGAATCATGTTGAAGTCTTTCAATTGATGTCCAAAAGAGTCCATTTTTTCCACATATTAATGCGACTCTTCCTTCCCCAATAGCCGAATGGATACCTTGCGGCACTGATGTTACCTCCAATCCAAATGACCTAGCATCTGGTAGAATGCTGTTCGAATTCTTGACCTCCCGAAGGAAATCTTCTCTTGCATGTGCTTCATGTAGCATACACGGCTATAAGCACTCACATAGAACCATTTACCACCTTCTTGAAATTTTCAGCAATACTAAATGGTCCAACGCCATTAAACTCTGCTAAAGGCTCCTTGCTCCTTATCACAGTCAAATACCTTCTGACTATTTTTTTTTTGAATCTCAGCACTTTAGTCTACTGCTACCCAATTGTTTCTCTAAGTAGATCCCACTAACTTTGTTTTGCACATAGTCCCTTATTTTTCCTGTCTTTCATTCACCATCCTTGGATATTCCATTCTTGGAATACTAATTTTTTAAGTTTCCCCTACTATTTCACCATTGAGATTCAAAAAGTCCTCCAGGTGTTGTTCCTCCTCTTTCTAATTTTGATCTCACTTTTCATGCTTTCCTGTGGGCATTATGCCAAAAGCTTAACCTCTTTCATTCTCCTTATGAATCTCTTTTACTGAATTATATAAACTAGATTCCTTTCTTATTCCCGCAGTTTAGGGTGCCAACTTTGCTGTAGTAAACACCCTCATTTCACCTCCATGCCTCATTTTGCGTTCTTCTGGTCCCTCAGTTGTATCATAAGGCCTGCTTTCACACTCATATAAAATAACTGGTGTATCATTCCACATCTTATCACATCTGCTTTTTGTTTCAGATTATCTTTGTCTGGTTACCTTTTCAACATCTCTGAGAGCACATGTAGATGGAATAAAACTAATAAATGTTATCTGCAGAATTGCAATCTGAAGTCTTGTGTTGACTGTTTACACATGCATTCATGTATTAACACAACACGCATGTTCAAGGCAGCTGCAGATGTAGGTACAAGAATATTCATCTGGTTGACAATTTGAGACATAAGCTATTGTTCTGATACTTTGGAACTTGGTGAATCCCTAAGCACTTTTGATTATATTAATATGGCAAACTTAGATTTCTTAGATGCTTATGTTTTCTGATTGTCTAATTTGTGCTCAAGTTCCTTTGAAACCTGACCGTGTCATGTAATGGTTGGAGATTTGCAGCGGCAGAAGTTGCTCCTAATGTTGCACGTGTTCGTGTCCGAGGACTTCCGCGGAAAAGGAACATCACAGGGATTTGAAATTGGTATTTAAAAGCTTTCCTAGCATTGTCAATATAAGTCCCGCAGTTGTTGGAAACAAGAAGACGAGGGATCCTGTTTGCAAAGGGTTTGCATTTATCGACTTTAACTCTGATGAGGCTGCAAATAAGTAAGATGCCTTAGCATATCTTTATTGGTTCTGTATAGTATTCAGACAAAAAATGCACCGAGGTTTTGACAGATCCATGAGACTTCAAATCTTTGTCTTTTATCTTTTCTTTTTTCTGTTTTTCATGCTTGATGTGTTCCCATACAAAGATATGATATTTTAGCTGATCAAATGTATCCTGCTTATTGCACAAAACCGTCAAATAATTGTAGACTTTGAAAATATTGGTCCGTACATGTTTGTTTCATTGCTTTGGAACTTACATTTCTTTTGGATGAATTAACAGATGCTTAGATGTAAAAAATGATCTGGTCCTGAAGAAGGGAACAAAATTTGACTTGCCTTGTGGAAACCCCAAATTAAAGGTGCACAAGTTCTTCCCCTTTGCAATAGCTTCTGTTTAGGGGGACATGTTCTGAACACTGTATAGGTTCAAGTCTAAGGATCAACCTTTAGAAATTGAACTGCATCTGAATTCTAAAACAGTCAAATGCCTAGTTGAAACTTCTGTAAGTTGTCATCATGGTTTGCAATCTCCCGAGAATCTCTATCTCTCCGGTTTTCCAAGATCTGAAATGCCGAAAACCTAGCCAAAGACACAAAGTTTGGACAAGTCCCATGACTATCGTGCACTTGGATTGGCTAGTTTGCTTTTGGCTCATCCAAGCTCGAGGGATTTGAAACCCATTCCTTCCCTCCACACCCCACACACCACAGTGCTAGGAACACTTAAAGCTGGTATGCAATTGCCATTGAACCACCTACCATTATCGACCTGCTATTGTCAACCTATCACATGCTGCCGATGTGCTGAGGAGGAGGTGGGGGAGAAGAAAAGAGGAAGGAGGTAGGCTCTTGGCCATGGCCAACTTGCCCGTTGATCGGCATCCACCTACAAGCTACATAGGAGGATTAATGCCCCCCTTCTCAACCTGCTACTCTGCGCTCCCTCCTGTTGCCCCCCTCTTGCAGGTGAGTCTTTCCTTATGTATTTTTGGATTATTGACTAGCTAATTGAATGACAATATAAATTTTCACTAAACAAATAAAAGCTTATCACTGTCTCTGCCAACATTCTCTATCTTTGAGATTTCTTCTAGATTTCCCCTCTCCAATCCTCCCAAGATAAAACCAAGATCCAATGCAGCATTCCTTGGTCATCGTTCACATCTGAATGGGTTTGTATGGAGGCTGTTCTCATATGAAACTTGTAGTTGATAGAGTTGAAGTGGTGAGACTTGTTTCTGGTGCTTTAGCAGATAGAAAACATTGTTAAATAGATATTAAGTATTAAAGAGAAGGAAAGCTCTAGCAATTATAGGTAATGCTTGTTGCCTGATGTGTGGGCGACCAGAGAGTTGTTAAAATTTAAATTACTGCTACTAGTAGACTATCTTTGCAAAAGACTAAATGAAATCTCATTAGTTTGTGTCCAGGAAATCTCTTCTACTATACAGTGAGGTAAACCTAAGGTTGCTTTGAGACTTCTATCATGTTTATGTTGCTTGCTACTTAGAGGCTTCGTCCAAGGAGTGCTGTATCCTATCTTGGCTTTGTCTTGGGGGTTCGAGGGGGGAGGAGGGTCAAAGAGAAGAGATCTTCGAGAAACCTTCAGACAGTGGGAAAGCTATCATTCATTTAATATAACAAACCTAGCATAGTAATAAATAACAGTAATAATAACAATAAAGACAACACAAAAATACATAAAAAAAGAGTCACGTGCAACAAAAAAGTGCAGGGGGGGGGTATGGGCTTTGAACTATTTCTTTTCTGGAATGAAAAAGTAATTTGCAGTAGTATGAGTGTTTGGTTCATATTTTACCCAATTGGAATGGCAGTTAGGTTTTCAAAGATTGGACCATCCCTGTTGACCTCTGTTGGTGTTAATTACATCATCCTAACGAGCAAAAATTCTAAATTAAGTGGCAATAATGATGCCCCAATGAACTCAACCACAGAAATATGGTCTACTATTAAAAAGACAAGCTGAAATTTTGGATTAAGCCTAAAAGTCCTACTATGGTTCATCATGGGTTCCGGAGAGTTTAAAAGTGACTCAGGGTGTTTTTAATTCATTTTAAGTGTTTTAAGTCAAAAGGATATTGTGGTAATTTTGTATGTTTTAAGGGTCTAGTTTGATCAATTTAAGGTTTTGGATGGGTTTTAATGAATTGGTGATGTCTTGTGTTCCTAGGATATGTTTTTATGTTGTTTTGCTTGTTTTTGGCTCAAGTGTATGCTGGTAATTTTTGGGGAAATTTAGGGACAGAGTATTTTGGGTGTTCTATGTGATTTTCCATTCTTGGGATTTTTTTATGATTTTAAATGATTCTTATGTTTTAACGGTATTTGGTCATTTTGGCCAAATTTTATGCTTTTGATAGAATTTCAGGTGTTTTTGTGACTTCATTTTTTTGGGATTTTATTTTTTTTCAATATTTTTATGTTTCAAGAGTACTTTGGTAATCGTGATCATTTTTTAGGATTTTAAAGTAAATTGGATGACAATTAGGTTTTAGATGCATGTTAGGTCAGGGTTTAGATTTGACCACGGTTAGGGTTTGGATTTGGCTAAGATTAGGGTTTAGATTTGGGCTAAAGTTAGTGTAAGTTGAGCTAAGGTTAGGGTGTGGATTGTAGGTAGAGGTCCCTTAGAACCCAAGGACCATGGTTACATGCCACATTGATTGGGGCAAGAAAATGGATAAATTTTTGCAGAATTTGGATATAAAGCACAACAAATTGTAGTCAAAGTGACCTATTATATCAAGGGGTTTTTGCATATAAACTATTTTTAAAATGAAAATTGTATATTTATCATTCTTGCATTTGTATTTGCACACATTTCATTAAAAATGGGAGTATTGTGCAAAAAGATAGTGGTCTTTTTGCACTATTTTAACTGCTCTTTTTGCACATAAAAATAGTGCAAAAAGACCACTCCGTGTTCTTTTGGCACAATATTGACATTTTTTATGATGTGTGCAAATACAAATGTGGGAATAATAAGTCTGTAATTTTTGATCTAACGATGGTTTATATGCGAAAAATCCCTTATATCAAATGGTTCAGTCAAATAACACAATTGAACCCAACCACATCATGCGGTTAGGTCAATTAGATCAATTACAACAAATGTAGGGTGGCTCAGTCAATTGAGATCAAATATGAAGTTTGACTCAGTCAAGTAGCTGATTGCATGAAGTGGCTCGATCATTTGAGTCAATCATATAAAGTGGCTTAGTCGATTGAGCTGATTATGCAAAATGTCTCGATCAATTGAGCTGATTATGTGAAGTGGCTCGGGCAATTCAACCAATTACATTAGGTGACTTGGTCAATTGAACTGATTAGATGACTTGGTCTATAGGGCCAATTATATGAAATGACTTGGTCTATAGGGCCAATTATATGAAGTGACTTGGTCAATTGAGCCAATTAGATAAAGTGGCTTTGTCAGTTGAGCTAATTGTGTGAAATGGCTCGAACAATTGAGTTAATTATATAAACTGGTTTAATTGGGCCAATTAGGTCATGTAGTCTGAGTCATATTGCATTATTTGAGCCAAATGACGTAAGCCATCTAAAACCGATTGGCTATTTGGACCAAATGGTCTGGGCGATATGGGCTGATTAGGGCTTTGGGACAAAATGGTCAGAGCCATTTGAGTTAATTAGGCTATTTGAATCAGGCGATCCAAGTCACTAGAGTCAATTAAGCTATATGGACCAAATGGTCTGGGCTGTTCAAGTCAATTGAGCTATTTTGACCAAATGATCTAAGCGACTTTGATCAATTTGGGCATACGGGCTCAAATGGCTCGAGTCACATAGGCCAATTAAATCATGCACACCATATGGCTTGAGTCATGACTTATTTGATTTATATGTCATAGAGTTCGAACCATAGGGTTTACTCGACTCATATTAACCATGTGGTCCGAGCCATATGGGTCATTTTATTTATGTGGTTTGAGCTATGGTCAAGGCTGTGTTCTCTTACCCTTTGAACAAATAAGTGGAGCTCTTTGGAGTTGCACCTTGTCAAGGGTTTGGACTTGCTGCAAATAAGCCCCCGAGGGTTGGAATGGGTATTTGAAAAAATGACCCTCATTAGGCTGAAGTTAGGAGTTTCATGTGGATGGAATTTCAACTTTTTCTGATTGCTCACTGGTGAGTTGAGGTTCAACCTGTGTGAGATTTTGAACCCTTGCTGGGTGCGGTTAAAATTACACCCAATTACGTGAATTGGGTAGGGGGAATTGCACTCAAGGAGGTGTAAGGAGCCACATGGTGGAGGACAAGGAGACATGAGAGCTTTTCCATCCTCACTGGATGGGTTTATCCACCCTGTGAGGGTGAGATAAGCCAAGTGGGTTTCCCACCTGGTGCTTGTATTAGATAGGAGAGAGAGAAAGAGAAGCAGGGAAGAGAGAAGAATGGGAGAGAGGAAGAAATGTGAAGGAGATTGAGAGGGAATTAGGAATGAGAGAGGGAGAACATCTCTTTTTTCTCTTTTTATTTCCTTCCTCTCTTTTGGGTTTCCTTTTTGTTTTGGACTCTTCCATCTTTTTCTTTCCCTTCTCTTTTTTCTTTCTTTCCTTTTCTAATCTTGCTTTTTCTTCTTCTCACTCCCTTTTCTATTCCTCGCAATACAAGGAAGGCACTGCAGATTGACAATGTGTGACAGGTTGACAACAATAGGTCGACAATTGCAGGTGGCTGGATGACAATTACATGCCAGCTCCAACTGTTTACAGCACTGTGTTGGGTGTGGGTGGGTTTCAAAACCCTCAGGCTGGAATGACCTGAAAACAATGGGGAGGTGATTTTGAACCCCCTGCAAACATGGTGATGCAAGACAGCCATGTGACTTTCTTGAACTTTGTTTGTCTTTGGCTAGGTGTTTTAGGCCTTTCAGATCTCGACAGGCAGGAGAGGCAGAGAATCTCGAGAGATCTCAAGAATTCTTGTGAGATTGCAAACCATGGCTTCCGGTTTACATAGGTGTAAAATTTGACTCAGCAGTTCGTTTAATCACTCAAGTACCAAAATTCACATAATCATTGCTAAATACTTGTATGCTAGGAGAGGATAATACTGAAGCATTTTAATAAGGTTTTATATGGACTGATTGTAGAGCACTTCCATTTTGTGTGCTGCTTGTCATTTGCATCAAAATTTATGCCCCATTAGTTGTCATGCACTATAAGTTTGTGATGGCAAGGTGCCTTGGCATGGAAATATTAATCATAAGATTACTGCATTTGGGTCATCTTTTATGTTGCTATGCATGTAAAGGCAGAATACTAAGAGATTCTTTTCAAAGAGGAGTAGAAGCGAAGGTAAACTGACAGGTGGGTGAAGGAAGAGGATGGGAATATTGCTTATTTCTCAAGGGTAGCCTTTGGTAGGAAGGGGAACACTGTTAAAACGTGGAGTGTTGGTCAACATCTTTTTTCTAAGAATTGAAATATTAAAGATCATGCTTTGCAATTCTTCTTCTGGGTCTTCATTGAAAAATATGGATGGAGTCACTCTATTTCAAGAGACCTTCTATTGCAGATTATTGGGGAGGAGGCAAGAAGGCTCTCTAGGCCCTTTATAGAAGATGAGGTAAAGATAGCCACGGGAGGCTTCTCATTTGGCGGCCTGATCGTCGACAGGGGCCGCTTCTCCAGTCCTAGGACGGTAAGTGAATCGGCTGTCCTTTCATTAACGTCTGCTCGTTGCCTTTTCGGAGCGACGGGATGCTCATTTGGCGTTAGGCCGGGAGAGTTATTTTCAGGGGACGCTGCCACGTCACGGTCATTATGAAGATCCTCTGTTCGGAAAAAGAAGGGAAAGTGGAGACATTGCTTAGTTAGGGCATTGTAAAAATGACGGGGGTGCTGCTACAACATATACATGCCGGGGGTGCTGCTCGAAGTTTAGCTTAGTTTTAGTGCATTCACTCTAGGGTTTGTTTGGATCAGCAACTTCATTATAATAGCAGAAAGGCCCGTTGTAAAAATGACGGACCCAGGCTTTCAAAATTACTCTGGTGGTGTGAGCAGAATCTTTCTTGCTCCCTCGGGCCAAGTCCCTCCACACCATCATCAAAAATCCATGACAATAAGCAAGACGATATTTCCCATCGCCAATTGCCATGGGTGTGATTGCGATGCAGGTCATCTAAACAGACTTCCTCATATGCACGATCGCAGATTGGCAGACCAGAAACTCTGTGAAATGCCCATAGACATAAGGCGGTCTCACCTTGAACGATAGCAAAGGTATTCCAGCGAGGATTAAATCGCTCAACTAAGCCTTGTAAAAGGCCTATATTTTCGGGGTAACGGTAGAGAGCGGCTATTACTGCGTGTCGGATCCCCATTAACTCAAGGACTTCGTCATAATAGTGAAGGATGCCGCTCAGCCATTCAATGGCCCCTTGGCGGAAGCTATGCGAAGGAATCACAGACCATTTCTCGTACCAGCTGGGGGCTTTAAACCCTAATGTCCGGTCCAACAGACACTCTTGAGCATAACCATCCTCAGCAAATTGAGTCCCAGAGGGCGACAATACCATTCCATCAACTGTAAAATCGCTGCGCTTGTGCTGGCCATACAAATTCCAGGTAGCAGGATGTAGAGGTGAAATACGAATTTTAAACTTCTCAAAGCTGCTGAAAAAGCCTAAAATTTTTTGGTTGGGGAATTGTGGCTGCCGTGTGAAATCCTCAGGATAGCTCGGCCAAGATAGGGTGCATGTCCCCTACATGCTGTCCCTCTCTAACAAAATCACCTGCTCAAGACGACACCGTTCATCCATAAGATCCAGCTCTGGATGAAGGAACAAAGATGATGATCTAATGGATAGTGTGGTGGGTACTCCCCAGAACGGTCATACTTGTAGATACCGTTCTCTTTAGAAATCCTCACCAGATCAACCATGCCTTGGTTGGGCTCGCCTCGTCAGTCACTCCTTCAGCGATCCATGAAAACCTGTGATCCACTGACTCGAAATTCTTGTCTGTTATAGTAGGCAACCCAAAGGCTGGCATTGGCTTGTTGGTCCGCTTGACATGGCGGTCCTCAGAGCCTTGGGTTAGCTCCCATAATTTTGTATCCCCTCCAAAGCGAGCCATGATAGAGGTTTACTACAAGACAAATTTCAATTTGAAGTTAGTAAACGATATCAAAAAAACCAGGGGGGCCATCACATCAAGAAGAAATCAACGGTGGAAGCAGAAAGACACATGTGCTTGGTCAATGTCCACAAAGGATGCCACAACTAGTACAGAAGACCTCATCGTATTGAGAGAATTGAATGAAAGAAAAGTGTTTGTTTGGTTGACAAGCAAAGTCAAAGGCAAACATAAAGGTCCCCCTCTCACAACAGGCAAGGCAAAGAGGAAGAGGACAAAGGTGCATGAGCAACATGGGCCACCCGTCGGCTCTGACGGATGTCCCGTGGGGGGCATTTGTTGACCCAATTTATTATTCCCTCAAAGCAATTAGGGAAAAATGAAATTTAAATTTTGTGACAGACACAAGATGCAAAGGTCTGTGCTGTCTCGATATTGGGTGACGCGCCCCAGAAAAATTCCGTCGGGCTTGTAGGATGATCAAAGTACCCACAAAATTGGTAAATTCCGCAAGGGATTTAAATTTTTACAACTCACATGGTGAGTGAAATAGGTGAGGAGGACAAAATTTGAGGAAATGGAGCTGTTCCACCTAACAAATGGCACAGAGAGCCACAAATTGGACACAAAAGCACCAAACACACGTGGGAAATGTCACTTTCCCTTCTTCCACGTGGAGTAAATAAGCAGTAAGGGGCTATTTTTAGAGGCCGACGCCTTTAAATCCCTCCCTATGGGGTTTGGACCGGATCCAAACCCCCATGAGGGGTTTTGGACCGGATCCAACCCCCATGGGGGGGGGGGGGTTTGGACCGGATCAACCCTCCATGGGGTGTTTTGGTCCGGATCCAACCCCCTTCATGGAGGTTTGGACCGGATCCATCCCATACTTCTCCCATTTGGCTAATTTGGTCCGGATGGAAACCCCAAAATGAGATTGTGGCCCGAGATAAACCCCTCATTCTTTGGATTTGGTCCGGATCAAGCCCTGGGTTCACCCTTTTGGTTCGGATGGAGGGTGTAACCGTAGGAAACTACCTTGGAGCTCTATAAATACTCCGGTGGGGGCCACATTTCGAAGGGGAACACAGAGAAAGCAGAGGAGGAGCGCAGAAGAGAAGGAGTGCTTGTGTTTGGTGCTTGTGTTTCTGAAGGCCCATCCTATTGGGTTTTGTGCTTGTGCTGTGTTTGTGCTGTGCTGTGAGGGTATGATATAAAAATAAAATCCTTCTTTTGACTTATGTGCAACACAAGTCCTTAGGTGATCTATGTAACCTTTGTATCTCTTTGGGGAAATAAGATTACGCCCCCCTGGAATCCTAACCTCATAGAAAGGCCCTTCCGAGTCTTATAATTGTGTAAACACCCGAGGTGTGTCCGGGAAATTTGTATAGGCCCTAATTGTGTATGAACAAGGGGTCATGTACCATGGTTGGCAGTATCGGCTGAAACGATACTGGACCTACTCACTGTAGCAGGTCCGAAACTAGAAAAAAATAATTTTAATGGTTTCGAGCGAAATCGGTATCGGTTTCGCCCGAAACTTACAGGTTTCGGCCCAAAACCGTCCGGTTTCGGTCGAAACCCACGTGAGGGGAGTTCACTTCCTGTTCTCCTTCAGATCTAAGGGAGAAAGGGTCCTGTTGCAGTGCCAGGGTGAGGGAGCTGCTGAGGGGCTGCTGTTGCTGTGCTGTAGGGTGAGGGAGACTGCAAGGTTTCCTGCCGCCGCCGCCATAAAGAAGCGCCGTCTAGCTGCGTTTTCTTGAGGGAGAGGTTGGGGTTTGTTTTGTTTTGTGTTTTTTTGGTTGGTTTGAAAGTTTTTTTTGTTGTAGGTTAGTTTTTCTGTTGTAGGTTAATTTTAAACCATGAAATATGTTAAGACTCCAAGTTAAACCCTAATTAGTTTTTTAAATTTGGGGCTTTTATCTAATTAGGTTTAGTTAGGGTCAATTGAAGCCCAATTAAGCTTCATTGAAGAATTTAGGGTTGGAGCATGCTGGTAATTAATTTTTATGAAGAGTGATTAGGGTAAAATTGATAATTAAGTCCTAACTACACCCTTAAATTAGGGGCTTTCCTCTAATTAGGTTTAGTTGGGGTCAATTGAAGCTCAATTAAGCTTCATTGAATAATTAAGGGTGGGAGCATGTTGGTAATTAATTTTTATGAAGAGTGATTAGGGTAAAATTGATAATTAAGCCCTAATTACACCCTTAAATTTGGGGTTTTTGTCTAATTAGGTTTAGTTGTGGTCAATTGAAGTTCAATTAAGCTTCATTGAATAATTTAGGGTGGGAGCATGCTGGTAATTAATTTTTATGAAGGGTGATGAGGGTAAAATTGATAATTAAGCCCTAATTACACTCTTAAATTTGGGGCTTTCCTTTAATTAGGTTTAGTTAGGGTCAATTGAAGTTTAATTAAGCTTCATTGAATATATTAGGGTGGGAGCATGTTGGTAATTAATTTTTATGAAGGGTGATTAGGGTAAAATTGATAATTAAGCCCTAATTAAACCCTGAAATTTAGGGCTTTCCTCTAATTAGATTTAATTAGGGTAAATTGAAGCTCATTTAAGCTGCATTGAATAATTTGAAGCTCTATTATGTTGAATTGTATTTTTTTCATTGTACTTACAACTATTCGTCTTTGATTGTCTTAATGTAGCATCATGTCCAAACCTGAACAAAGTCAGGAGCAGCAAGGGCATGAGGATCCGGGGTGGGCCCACCTCTCCTTAGTTGATGCTGGGAGAAGAAAAGTGAAATGTAATTATTGGGGTAAGGAGATACATGGCGGAATTACTAGAGGAAAGCAACATTTGGCAGGGGTAAGAGGAGAGGTGAGACAATGTGACATATGTCCCCGAGAGGTCCGAGAAGAAATGCGCCAGTGCCTTCTGGGAAAAAAAGGAGAGGATGCAACAAAGGGCTGAAGATGAGGCTGAAATTGTTGAGGAGATTTCGGGCAGAAGGGGAAGGAGGGATGATGATGAAGAAGGCACTGAGGATTAAGATCCAGAGCTGACTGAAGCAATGGAACGTGAACAAGCCGCTCGAAGGAAAAGAAAAGCACCCATAGGTTCAGGGACCTACTCCAGTACAGCTGTACGACGTCTTGACACTGGTGCTGCCCCGCAGAGAGGAGGCCCCATGGACAACTATCTGCACAGAAGGCCGCATGCTATACAACCTAAAATCAAGCAAGCATTGAGAGGGGTAAAAAAATTAGCAAAAGTTGTAGGGCATACATTTAAAAGTATCTGCAAATGGTTTTTCCATGCAGATGTCTCTGCACGTGCAACTGAAAGTGAATATTTCCAACCTATGCTAGATGCCATTGCAGATGCTGGCCCTGGTTTGAAGGCTCCGTCACGTCGAGACATATACGGGCGTGGCCTTGAGGGAGAGGTTGAGGAGTTCCATGACTAGGTTGAAAGCTTCAAGCATATATGGATAGAGAGAGGATGCACCATCATGTGTGATGGTTGGACTGGTATCACGAAGAAGTCCATGATTAACTTTTTGATCTATTGCATCGAAGGTACAACATTTGTTAAATCTATAGATGCATCAAATTATGAAAAAAATGTCAATTATTTGTTTCATTTGATGGATTAGATGGTAGACCAAATTGGAGAGGACAATGTTGTACACGTAGTGACTGATAATGAAGCCAGTTATAAGGCTGCAGGGAAGAAGTTGATGTAGAAGTGCAGGCATTTATATTGGCTCCCATGTGCATCACATTGTTTGGATCTGATATTTAAAGACATAGGGAAGGAAAATCATGTGAAGAAGACAATTGACAAGGCACAGAAAATCACCCAGTATATTTATGGCCATCCTAGGATATTGAATATGTTCAGGGAGCATGCAAGTGGGGGGCGAGATATCATCCGTGCAGGGCCAACCAGATTTGCATCGAATTTTATTTCTTTGGAGTCTTTGCACAGTTATAAGATTGAGCTCAATTCTTTGTACTTTATCCTTATAGTTATGATCCATTTTTGATTCAAATTTCATTTCTTTGGAGTCTCTGCACAGGTGTAAGAATGAGCTGAAAGCTTTCATGTACCACAATGCCGTGCGGGAATACATAGACAAGTCTAATGTTGATGCTCAGATGGATAATTTGGATGTCTGTCACATCGTGGAAGATAACAAATTCTGGGGCAGGGTCTCACGGTACATGAAAGTAGTCACACCCCTTGTGAAGGTCCTAAGAATGGTGGATGGCGATGAGAAGAATGATATGGGATATCTGTACGAGGTCATGGACCGTGCCAAATTAGTATTGCAGGATTCCCTTCCCTGAGAATATGTAAAGTGGTGGAAAATTATTGACCATAGATGGGACAACACATTACACCACGACTTGCATGCAGCTGATGAGTGATTAATTGTATTGATACATTGTTCTTTAGGGGCGAGTGTGACTACAGGTTAGAGTAACACGGTTAGGATAAGCACAGGTAGGGTACCATGGGAGTTAGCTTGCTCTACTTTGATAACTGCCACTTACTCTTGCTGGGTTAAAACCGAGTAGGTCGACCATATACCCAAATTCACTGAACAGCTCTGCACCGGACCTATCTCTGGGACCTGAGGTCGACCTATGGCCAGGTCCCAGGGATACCCTGGGCATTGGTCGAGGGTCGATACCCCTGGGTAATGGGTATAGGTCTACCTCGAGTGACCCATTTCGTCTCTTAATTTGAGCAAGTCACCCGCCCAGGGATATCTCATCCTTGTC
Organism: Amorphophallus konjac; assembly: GCA_022559845.1. NCBI lineage: Eukaryota > Viridiplantae > Streptophyta > Magnoliopsida > Alismatales > Araceae > Amorphophallus > Amorphophallus konjac. The sequence continues at coordinate 221,226,315 of CM040122.1, read as the reverse complement.
GACTTTAATCGTTTATCAAACTCACCCTAAGTTATTTTATATCTAACATTTAGTTAACTATACACAAATGCATGTTATTTCCTCAACCCTCGATTTATGTACAATGCCAATGCACATGTTGATGGCTAGGTGCTCCAAGGCACTTTAAAAGTCATTGGTCGTTTATCGAGGACACTAGAAAAGAGACTTTAGGCCGAAGTAGAGGTTGACCTTTATTGATTTTATCAATCAGACGTATAGAATTTACTTAAGTCATTATGTTAATCTATTACTTTATCTTTGTAGACGAACTATTATAGAATGAGGACTGGGACATATTCTGACTCCCAATTGCAATACACTGTGGGAAGAGTGAGCCCAAGTATATTTTAATTTTGTGCTTTCTTAACCTCAATATGTATTAGTACATCTTACATTTATTTGTTTATGGTTGGTGGAACAGTTGACTGGTGGATAATGGTGAACAACCGAGATGTGGGTAGTAATGCATTGGCTTTCATTGCAATTAGGGTGTTTAGTCAAACAGCATCGGCAAGCCAATGTGAAAGAAATTGGAGCACGTTCAACTTTATACACTCAAAGGTTCGCAATCGGCTAAAGGCTGAACGGTTAGAAAAATTGGTTTACTGCCATTACAATATGAGGCTGAGAATAAAAAACATGAAGTTAAGACAACAGCTGAGGGACAAACGCGTCGCAGAGGATGCAACTCCAGAAATTGATGTGAACGCTTTATTTGATGATGGCAATCCCTTGCAATCTTTGGTGGAGACACGAGAGCAGGTTGATGAGCTCGTTTTTGATGTTGATGATAGAACATGGGCAGAGGGCATACTAGATGAAGATGAGCCAAGAGATCCAGAATTCAAAAGAGTAACAAAGAGGGCCAGAGAGACTCATGCGCACTAGAGAAGGGACCCAGCTTTGTTTGTTCATGACACTGAGGAGCAGCCTGAGTTTGAGCCAGCTAGACACTCAGAATTAGATAGCAGGCCAGTCACTTCTAGAATGGTCAAGTCACCTCCATCCTTAAGAAGAAGTACATCAGTTCATGGGATGTTTGAGAGGACTAATGCTGCTGCTCGAGAGGACCCGACAATTGAGCAGTTGAAGCAGATTTATGTGAGGCACACGCTAAGGGGAAAAGGACTCATGCCAAAGATGACTGAAAAAATCACACCAAAACAGAAAAAAAAATATCCCCAAAGGCTAAAAGGCGACTAGTTTCTTATGATTCTGATGATGATGATGATGATCATGATGATGATCATCCCAGTGCAGCTGCAGGTGCCACTACTGGCGGTGGCACATATGCACCTACTTCCTCCTTCCACGTAGACACAGGCAGAGGATACAGTCATAGTGAGCGAGAATATGATTCACAGAGTCAATATGGGCATCCATCAGGTTATGGAGGTGGCCAACAGGAAGCATCCATTTATGGGTGGGGTCATCAACCAGAATTCCAGTTCCATCCAGTTCCTCTTCTCATCCTCAAGATTCTTATGCTGATTCTGGATTCCAATCAAGCCAACAACCTTACACTCTAAGAGGGATCCAAAGAGGGATGTAGGACTTAGCTACCTCATTGTTTGGTTATAGTGAATATACAGAATACATGCAACCTTTTTATGGGACTCAACATCAAAAGTCAGACGATGAGGGAGAAGGTTCTTCTATTTATTATCCATATTAGTGATCATCATTTAGGTAATGATCATTTAATTTCTGTCGACTTTATTGTGTCTAATTAGGTTTATTGTACTGCTTGAACCTACTACATGCTTAATATGTACTCAAGAATATTAGTTTAACATGTTCAATGCCTACTTCATGTTTATTGCACTTAATCCAATTTCTTACAGTCAAATGTTCATGAATTTTTTTTTATGTGATTATTTATATTTTTTCTATTTGTTTATGATTTTTTAGATTTATTTTCATTTTTTTTGAACCTTTTCACTGAGTTTCGGCTGGTTTCGGCCGAAACCGAAATCGAGTCGTTTCGATTTCGGACTCAGCCGAAACCGAGTCCGAAACCGACACTGCCATTCATGTCATGTACAACCTAAAACTTGTCGAAAAAACTATGTGATTATGGATATCACTGTAATGCCATGTATTTTCCTTAATGATTCATAAAAGTGTGTTTGTGACCATGTGAGCCCGCGGTTCTCCGAAATTGCATGAACGCTCCCGTCACGAGACACTATGTCCCACGTCATAGTCAAATGGCAATGGATGTTCGAGACCAAGTTAAGCTCGAGAGGTTAAATGGCAAACACACAGTAGCCTTTAACCTTGAGGTTACATGCGTATCTTTAACGGGTGTAGAGGTCACTAAGCACCTAATGCCCATAACTACATCGGTTGAGTCTGCAATCCTTTCTAAATTCCGAAATGCTTCCGACAGTTGGCATAGCCTCATATGGCATGACGCCTGCGGTTATGCCTTTAGCATCATGACTGACACTGTATAGGCCGTTGATTTTCTTTGACAGTTAATCAAGGGTATTTGGGCTCGCACCGATGCAAATAAACACCGATTGGAATCGGTGGGGAATTTTCCAGTACCCGAACTCTAATTGTCTGATAAACCCAATCCACGGAATAAACAACGCACACGCCAGAGCTGGCTCTTGCGCATATATGTTCAACAAACGAACGTTTCCGTTCTTTCATTTTGAACGCCAATTTTATTTCATATAACTTTAATACTTTAAATTTCGTGAGTTAAACACCGGGCCCCGCCGCGGCATCCTTTAGGTGGGGGCGGAGAGGATGACACAGCTCCACTGCTACTTCCAAGAGATCGACTTCGATCCCAATAGGTCAGTGGTACATGTGGCGCAGCCGCAGAGACGAACACCACGAACTCGATGCCTGCCTTCTTCGGCGCGCTCGTCGTCTGTGACAACCCGCTGATGGAGAGGCGGAAGGGAGGGTGCTGACCCCCAAGCTGCTCCGCCCTCCCACCCCCTCGCCACCTTCGGCGACCCCGCCTCCCACCTCGTCGAACCCTCCTTGCTACTTTGCCCTCCCAACCCCTCGCCACCTCCAGCGACCCTACCTCCCACCTCCGTCGAACCCCCCCTGTTGCTCCGCCTTCCTACCCCGCCGCCACCTCCGGCGACCCCGCCTCCCACCTTCGTCGAACCCCCCCTTTTGCTCTGCCCCATCCCAACCGCCACCTCCGGCGAAGCTCCCCCCCTCTGGCGAAGAGCTCCATCACGACGCGGCCGGTGGGGACGCCCCCTCATCTCTCTCTCTCTCTCTCTCTCTAGTGCGAAGGAGGGACATTTTGGTCATTTGACCGTCACTTAACTAGAATATTAGAATCTTTGAGGAATATTCGAGACCCTGTCGACGTCAGTTAACTGCAGTGGCATTTTTACAAGTTTTTCAAGATAGTGGGGATATATATGCTAATACGTTTCTATGAGCAATATATCTGCAATTTTTTCTGTAATAATAGTTTATTTGCAAAAAATCCAATTAAGTATTCTTATAGGTTTATGTGTTGACATTTAATGAAATATGTATATATCTGACCTATTTATAGCATGGAAGGCAGGATCGGATCGGCCCAGATCGGCCGATCCCATTGGTTTTGGGTCGATCCAATCTGATCCTGATCTAAGAGCGGGATCGGGCCAGATCGGCCCAGATCAGTCGATCCGGTGTAATCCCACCCTTTAAAATAAAAAAAAATGAACAAAAGTGGTCCTGTTCATCCGAGAGGATGAACAATATCGGTAGAAGAAGAAGAAGAAGAAGAAGAACTAGAACTTACTGTCGCCATCGTAGTTGCCACGGGCCGTCGATGCCATCGCTGCTGTCGATGCCGATGCCGTCGCCACTGGACGCCGGTGACTCCTCCTCCTCCTCCGTAGGGAAAGGAGGGGGGGAGGAAGCGGCAAGGAAGGTACATTAAAAACTTGCCTTTTCGTATAAAAACCCTTATAACTTATCCTCTCTTTTATATGAACCTTAAAATAAATAAATAAAAATTATCTGGATCGGATTGGTATTGGTCTATCCCACCGGTCCGGATCGGTTTTGGACCTGGGCGATCCGATCCCGATCCCTGATCCTACCTTCCTTGGTTTATAGTTTTAATGAAATGTTACCTTAAACGCCCTAGGCCATTGCCTTGGCATTTGAGGCTTGAGGCGACCCCTTGGTTGTCTCTGGCACCTCTCGCCTTTGACTACGTAGGCTTAGCCTCAAACACCTTGGTGATGGCCTAGGGGACATCTTTTAGATATATTAAAAATCATTAAATATGTCAACTACACACTTACAAAATCAATAAGATTAGTAAATTCATCAATTTAGATGTGAGAAATAAATTAAGAACATATCAAATTCATGTAGACTTAGCCTCGCATTGTGGATCGTAGGCAAGTTGGGCTGAAGTAAGGTGAGTTATGGGCACCTCTCCTCCCCACATTGCCTAGGCGAGCACCTTAGGCGCCTTTGATAACATAGCCAAGCCTAAATGGTTTACCTTTGATATTCTCCTTGACTTATTGGGATATCATTGTTGAACCCGTAATTTTTATAAATTTCACTAAAGAAAATGGAAATTTATGGTGATGTTCATTTGTTGAACATGGATGCACATTTTTGGACTATTTAAGTAGCATGTGCACGATTAATTCCGTGGGTTTAGTTTGATCAGACGATTTAGGTTCGAGTGCGGGACCTTTCCTCACTGACCGCAGTCAGTGTTAATTTATATCGGTATAAAGTCTGAACACCCATGTTTAACTGCCAAAGAGACCTTAGAGTCCTTTACATGGGTCTGACGCTAAGGGCAAACTCACTTGCATCAATCACAACTAACCCACTGTTGGTAAAATTAGGGTTTGATTGAGGACATGGCTTAGTTCGAGATTAAACGAAACCCTGTGATTGTAAGGGTATGTTTATGAATTGACAGGAGGTTGGCGACGCTTTGCATTTTAGGGCATCCTGATGATTTTTAGATTCTATGGATATTTTGGTAATTTCTGGGCTCCATAGGTATTTTGGTAATTTTGGGTTAGACCAGAGGCTTTGTGCAATTCCTAGATTGAGCAAGAGTTTTTATGCAATTTTTGATTTCTAGGGACACGGGTAATTTCTAGAAGGTTCAGAGGTGGTTTGGCCATTTCTTGACTCTGAGGGTAGTTTGGTAATTCCTGAAGAGGCCAAAGGCGAATTTGGTAATTTCTGGTGACACCCGGGTGTAGGCATAATTTGGCGGTACCCATAAGTGTAAGGACAAATTGAGACTTAGGAAAGGCACACGTACGAACATCCCTCATAAGGGGGTGCATAAACAATTTCACTGGTAATCAGGGTTTATTTGCAATTTCTTGAAACACTTAAAGAGACTTTGAATATATTCATCGTTTGTGCGAGTACAAGGTGTTGTCAGCAAATTGTTGACTTTACAAAAAGTCTCCGCAAAAATGTGTGACATAGTCACAATTTGAGAAATTTACAGGGTATATCTGCAATTATAAGACATGAGGCTCCTCTTGCAATTTTGGGGAAGACATTTTTGTAATTTCTGATTGGTTCAAAAAATTACATACTTTTGCCGCCCAAAATGCATAGAAATTTACGTAACAAGGCCTCTAGGGGCTTAAAGGTAAGACTCGAGATATTTATAATTCATACCCTCAAGTGGGCCTTTACAAACAAACAAGAGCTCCTTGGCGCATCGTCCGTCCATCTCTCTGTCCGCGTGTTTCTTCGTGTCCCCGTCCTCCGGATCCATGGGGGGTATTTAGAGAGGATGGGGGGGTCACTTGGACCCGGTTAAGGGTTTTTTTTTGAATTATCAGCGGTCAATTGGCTTTTTAGATGGGCAAATGACCCCGGATAGGATTTCTTTCTGCCTTTATAGGGTTTAACTGGGTCATTTGACCCTAGGAAAGTGGGGATTGACCCTGGTCAGGCTCATAGAGCTTGACTGGGGTCAATCGCCCCAAGTTGATGGGGAATTGACCCCGGTAGGCCAAAACGGGGTTGACCCTGGTTAAGGGGGAACAATTGACCTCGGTTAACTCTTTAACCGGGGTCAATTGACCCTGGTGGAGGGTCTGTTGGGTTCGATGCTATGTATTCAGGGGGGGGGTGAATGAATATACCCTTTAAAAACTTTCGCCCAATTAAAATTCACACAGTGTGCAATTGCGGAATTAATCAAACACACAGTGTGCAAAGCTAATCAAATCTGTTGAACCAATGTGCAAACATGTAGAATGCTCCTAAGCAAACATCTAATGTGCGCAGCAATGAACTGAATACAATCTTCGTGCCTATGCATGCATCTAGCGCCAATCAGATAAGAATTCAAACCACAGAACAAGAGGGTTTTTAGGTGGTTCGGTCCTGCAGACCTACGTCCACCCCACACTCAAACCGAGTGTGGATTCCGCTGACTCACAGCTTGAACAGCTGGGCATCACAGCTTGCCATACAATCCGCTGAGCCTCACAGCTTGCTGTCCGAGGAATCCTCCTCGCCTGCTGAGCTTCACAGCTTGCTCCGCTGGGCAATACAGCTTGGCCGTCCAGTGGAATCCTCCACTGCAAATGCTGAGCAACACAGCTTGCTCCGCTGACTAACAGCTTGATAAAAGGTTCAAAAAGAAAACAGGAAAATGGGAAACAAACAGCAATCGGAAGGCTGTAAACAATGAAGCACAATGTGGCTCAGAATGAGCTGACTGGCCTGGATTTGATCCACGGTCCAGTGAAGGCAGATCTACAGAACGAAGCTTCTCTCTGCCTTTCTTCTTCTTCTCTTCACACTCTGCTCGAGCTCTCTATCTCTCTCTTTCTCTTCTTTTTCTTTTTCTTCTCCGCTTCTTCTGCTTCTCTATTCTTTCTCACAGGATCGTGCAGGCTATCCTTTGCTTCTTTCGATCTCTTCTACTAGAGCTCTCTGTCTCACGATCAGTCTTCTTCATTGGAAGATGACTTCTTATATATACCAGCAGCAGAGTGGATAGGGTCGTGTGGCTTCCACATTTCCCGCCCAAAGAATTTCGCCAGAACCGAGGCATTTCGACCACCTGGCAGCATCCTGGCTGGGCTGCTTCCACGTGTCATAATCTGGGCACCTCGTCCTTCCTTGGATCACATGCCTTCATTAGGTTTCACGAAGAGTGCCTGTCAGACAGAGGATCGAGTTATCAGTTTAAGTCTAAACCCTGTACAGACTATCTGAAGACAATGCTGAAGCAATGTATAGACTCTGTGAATGCGAAACAATGTATAGACTTCATGTATGGCATGTACAGAGTTAGAGTGAAATGCATGTTCAGCTGCAGACAACAAAGTATATACATTGCAAGTGAATGCATTGTCATGCTGAAAGAATGTACAGACTCTGTGAATGCAAAGCTAAAGCAATGTATAGACTTCACGCTTATGTGCATGACAAAGCAATGTATAGACTTGACCGCTGCGAACACAGACTGTACATACTTTGATTGCATGCATAAGAAAGCAGTGTACAGACTTGCTGTGAAGAACAATGCCCAAGTGCAGTGCATGGACTTAGCGTGAATGCAATGCAGACACAAGAGTGTATAGACTTGATGAATGCGATGCAGACACACAGAGTGTATAGACTTGATGAACAATGCATTCTAGGCAGATCCTGTACAGACTTGAGAGACGATGCATGCATGATGTATAGACTCGTCCAATGTACAGACTTAGCATGAGACGCTAAGTGAGACGGAGGACGATGTACAGACTTGAAGGATAATGCACGCAGACGGTTGTACAGACTTGGTCTTACAGTGTATAGACTTAGACAAACAACTGAACGATGTATGGACTTGCCAATTCAAGGGCTGTACAGACTTGATGCAATGCAAGGCAACGAATGTATAGACTTCAAGCCAATGTATAAACTTCAAGCTCATGCAAGCAAAGCCAATGTATAGACTTGGCGTTTGTGTGAGCATGCGATGTACAGACTTTGTGTTGTGAACACAGGCTGTACAGACTTGCTAACATGCATGAACAAATGGCATTGTATAGACTTGGCCAATGCAGCGATGTATGGACTTGCACAGTTCTAGCTACAGTGCAATGTATAGACTTGGCCAATGCAGCGATGTATGGACTTGCACAGTTCAGCACGTAGGTAAAGATGCCAATGCAGTGTACAGACTTTGAGCGTAGGTAAAGACAGCAATGTGCAGACTTCAGCTCTAAGTTTGTACAACCAATGCAGTGTGCAGACTTTGCAAGAAACACTAGACGCTGTACAGACTTAGCTACAAGCTGAACAATCGGATGTATAGACTTGAGATGAATGCATGAACAGTCCGATGTACAGACTTGCCAAATGTATAGAGTTTAAGTCCAATGCAAAAGGCTGTACAGACTTGGATGAATGAACAAGCATGAATGTATAGACTTTGAAAGACACTGTATGAACAACATGATGTATAGACTTATGCATGAAGCAAGGCAATCTGATGTGTAGACTTTCTCAACACAGTGGCGTGCAACTAAACGATGTGTAGACTTCAGAAATGCATAGAGACGCTACAGCGTGACAGCGTCGACGCAACAGTTCACCCTGATGTGAAGTTAGATCTGGGTCAGTTCAGTGGGTCGACGCAGTGACCCCATGCGTCAACGCATCCAGCCTTATCTTCAAAGCCATCTGAGACATTTCAAGGCTGCGTCAACCTCGTGGACTCAATGGGTTGACGCCATCTGAACTACTTACGAGATGTATAGACATGCGAATCTGATGTAAAGACTTGAGGGGGGTCGACCCATCTAAGAAGGGGGTCGACCCACAGAGCTAGCACACTCATGCATTCTCCACAGAACAGATCAGATATAACACACTCATGCATTCTCCACAGAATAAATCAGTCATATGCATTCATGTTGCTATCATTCAATGTGATGTTCTTAGCAAAACAATATGGTGACTCATTTATGTTGCTATCATTAAAACACCACATAATCATCAAAGCACAAGGGGCACAACAGGGTCCCGGTCAAGACTAGGGCTTGATCGGGGTTGATCGCCCTATCTTTTCGGCGGTGGTCCCTGAGGGAGCCCGGGCGACCCCGGGCAAGGTTACCCGGGGTCAATGACTCGGGTAGTCCTTCTTGGGGTCAAACGACCCCTGATTTGACCCCAGGTAGTCCTTCCTGGGGTCAAACGACCCCTGTGGGGTCTTGTTTGACCCCGGGTAGGGCCCAAGGGTCCTGCTCGAGCCCTCTTAGCCCTATTCGCAAGGAAAAAAGGGGCACCCCCCTATAAATCCCTAGGTTTTGGCTTTTTGTTTGGTTTTTCCACAGCTAGGACACGTGGAGAGGAGAAAAGCTCCTCTTTTATTTGTTTGTTTGTTTTCTCCATGCCGTTGGTCGAGTGGAGAAGTTTGCATCTGTCGGGCTCTCTCGTACATGCGTGCCGGACTTTCCGTAGGTACGTAAACAATTCTCACTTGGTTGTTTCTTCGCTGCGATGCCGTTTTCTTTCATCCCGGACATCCGACGAGAATTCTCGGGATCCAAAAATTAGTCCGGAATCACAACGATGCTTGGCTTCGTGCCTTTTGTTGGTCGTTATTGATTTGAATTGTCTTCAATTACCTCGATTGCTTTGAGGAACTTATGATTGATTAATATTTTTGATCGAAAATCCCCGGAATTTGGAGATAACTCCTTGGAACGACGGTATTGGCTTTGTGCCGTATTCCGGCCGTCACCAAACTTTAACTTAATTTACCTCGATTTATTTGAGGAAATTGTCTTGATTAATTTAAGAAAAATAACTGGTGCAACAAATGCCCCCCATGGACCGTCCGTGAAAGCCGGAGGTGGAGGCGGGCGACCCATGCCCGTTGTAGTTTTCTTGTTTTTCCCAAGTCTTTTTGACATAATGGGATTTTTTGGGACTGTACTTCACCATTTTATCGCTCTCCTTGCATATTTCATCGGATTTTCCCCCCCTTTTTTGTTTTCGCAGCAATTTTAGACATGACTCACTACAGCAGAGATAGACAATTCCATATAACAATGGCCAAGTTGAATCAAGAGAGTTATGTTCCGGAATGTAACAAATAGCATTCTTAAAGTGCGAGGATCATATTGAGAAGAGTGTAAATTCGAATGGATACTAAGTATGGAACTTAGTAGAATTTGATGAAGAATTCTAAGGAATCAAATATCAAGGAAGCTTGGATTTTCATAGAGAAATAAGAGGGTCCTGACTGATAGGGACAGTGACAATCAGATTCTGCAGAAGATCATGTTGATACACGGGTCAAAACACATTAAAACAGAGAATCACGGACTTAAGACATTTGGTAAAATGTGGTCAGTTGTGCGGGCACATCTCACAAGAAATTAGGTTGAATGCGTTCAGGCACACATGCGCGTTCAGAATCAATCAGACAGAATGCGGTTAGAGTCATGACCGTGATCATAAGCAAGACAGGAAAAACGCGATCGGTCTGGTGGCCGCGATCAGAAGAACGCGATCTATCGCGTGATCATGATCAAGGAACAAAAAGATGAAGCGGTCTCTAGGTGTGTCGCATTCAGAATGGACAGAACAGAATCATGGAACACGGTTCCAAAGGCCGATCGAACTACGTCTTATCACAGTAGGACTAGATTCTGAAGGGTTTCAGGGTTTTTAGGGTACAACTAGCTCGGCGTCCATGTGAGAATCTATGGCTCGTGGAGACTTATGGAGGACTTTGTGAAGAAGTTCCAGTTTGACAGGAGGAATACTCGGCGTAGGGTCTTAACTTCACCAAGAAGGGTTTTGTGAGAAACCAAAACAGAATAATATCGGGAGATACACGTCATCGAGGTGACATGATCTTCAAGTGAAAATAATAATCTAATAACGTTATATATCAAAACGCCGATTATATCGATTAAAACAATTGAAAATCGGAGGCTAATCATGGGGATTAAAAACATATAATACAAGTGACAATATTAATATGGTATGTTTGAGATCTAACTTTTCCGAACTATGACAGGGATCATGGAAGAGGAAAAGTCTAGACATAATGTAGAAAAAAGATCATAAGATGGAATTAGTCATAGAAATACTACAACACATCTTTTAAAGATTTCAATATAATTACATGAGCTTTATTGCCTATTCATTTTTATTCCGACAGTGTGATTAAGGGCAAAATGTGTTTTTGGAACGTGATTAACATATTTTAAATACTGCATAAAAATTGAAAATCATGAGCAGTTAGACGCGGTCGTCTCAGGCATCACGTTCAGGCCATGATCACTCAGAACACAGTCTGTGCAGGAGCCGCGATCCGGAACTTGAAAACAGGTGGCGGTCTATTGCACGGCCGCGTTGAGAACGCGGTCCCTGTGATGGTCACGATCTCAGACAGAAAGCTCGTTCTAACGATAAAAGAGAAAAACGGTGGTACCTCATGGTAAAACTTTCAAATTCACGATGAACAATCGATGGAAAAGAGGGAAACTTATATGAAAACAATCTAGACATGTATCTAAACAAGTATGCCGAATTAATTTAGTTTAACCCGAGAGAAAACTTACTTTAGAGTTGATTAAAGGAAGAAGAGGAAGAAGAACGCGAAGAACGCCCAAAGCTCCTGGATCCTCTCCTCGAAGTACACCGTTCTCCCACGTCCAGCAGCCTTCGCGATCAATTAGGGCTGGCTAGAAGGGGTTTAGGGTCTTATTTATAGATTTAAGCTTTCCAAGAGTCCTAATTCGAACTATTTCCCCAAGAGATAATACCCCGATTTTTCACTATTTAATCCCTAAATTTGCGCCGCCTCCCTTATTCTAACCCTAATTAGGCTAGGGTTTTACAAGAGAATGACCCTCTATAGTGGATTAGGGTTTCTACTCTTTCTATGGCCCATTTAGTTTAGGTTTTAGCTCATTTAACCCAATTAAAATTAGGATTTTGGGGTATTACGATTTTTAGGGTTTTTATTCCCCTTTTTACGGCCCAATTAAATTTTCACAATAGCCCAAAATACAATTACATTTTTTGGTGAATTTTATTTGGTTCCCTTATAATTATATTTGATGTCTTATAAAATTATTCTTATATTATTTAAGAGATGTTATTTATTTATTGATATATTTTTTAACCGAGTTGCTACATTTGCTCAGCCAGGTGTGACTTGGGAGTAGTGTAGAGAGGTTATATTGAGGCTCCGTCAGCATCTACGCCACCTGCCTGCCTCATAGCGAGGGTGGAATTCACAAGGATTACCTCCTCTCACTTATTTGGCAGCTTACCTGGCCTACTGGTTGGCCACCTTCGTGATTCCTCATGGTGAGGAAGGTATTTTTTAGACTGAGGTGATTTATCCAGCGTGTTTGATGGCGTATGATCAGAGAGTTGCCGTTGCACCTGTTGCCCTTGCGAGCATTTATCATTCTTTTGGGGCTTTGACTGCGCATTCTTCGCCTAGAGATAAGAGTATTCTGATGCCCACCCATTATTTGAGTGCATAGGCTGGATCGCTGTTTCTAGAGTTATTCTAGTGGTCCACAGTTGATAATCCTGCAACCCCACATATCTTTTCCTTCAATGGCCACCCTGATTAGGATGCACTTACACAGCTGATTGGTGCTCGCCGAGCTTTGTCTTTCCTCCCCACCAGGAGGAGTGAGGGTCTGGACCTCGACCATTGTTCACAACTTTACCGCCCCTATTTAGAGCAGGAGGGAGACTATGTTGTTTGCAGGCTATCTTCACAGGCTCTGCCTTCTTCCCATGCTCTTGCGGAGTGGGTTCTCTGCATACGTCCCAGTGTTCTTGTTTACTGCCGTTCCAACATTGCAGTTCTTGACTTACTACCCACATCGGTTCATGGTTGGCAGTATCGGCCGAAATCGATACGTTTCGGCCGAAACGTATCGATTTTGGCCTTGCCTGAAACGATTTCGGACCTGATCACTGTAGCAGGTCCGAAACTTCAAAAAAAAGGTTTTTAATGGTTTCGGGCGAAACCGATACCGGTTTTGCCCGAAACTTCAGGTTTCGGCCCGAAACCTTCCGGTTTCGGCCGAAACTCACGTGAACTCCCCTTTTCCTGTTCTCCCTCAGAATCTTAGATATGAGGGAGAAAGGTCCAGGGAGCTTGCAGGGGGCGTTGGCTGCTGCTGCAGGGTGAGGGAGAATAGGAAGTTTGCTGCCGCCGCCGCTGCCGCCGCCGTTTCTTCGAGTTTGCAGCGTGTAGCCTCATTTTCTTGAGGGAGAGGTTGAGGTTTGTTTTGTTTTTTATTTTTTTGGTTGGTTTAAAAGTTTTTTTTGTTCTAGGTAGGTGCTCTTTAATATATTAATTTTAAACCATGAAATATGTTAAAACTCCAAATTAAGCCCTAATCAGTTTCTTAAATTTGGGGCTTTTGTCTAATTAGGTTTAGTTAGGGTAAATTGAAACTCAATTAAGCTTCATTGAAGAATTTAAGGTGAGAGCATGCTGGTAATTAAAATTTATGAAGAGTGATTAGGGTCAAATTGATAATTAAGCCCTAATTAGTTCCTTAAATTTGGGACTTTTGTCTAATTAGGTTTAGTTAGGGTCAATTGAAGCTCAATTAAGTTTCATTGAAGAATTTAGGGTGAGAGCATGTTGGTAATTAAATTTAATGAAGGGTGATTAAGGTAAAATTGATAATTAAGTCCTAATTAGTTCCTTAAATTTGGGGTTTTGTCTATTTAGATTTAGTTAGGGTCAATTGAAGCTCAATTAAGCTTCATTGAAGAATTTAGGGTGGGAGCATGCTGGTAATTAAATTTAATTAAGGGTGATTAGGGTAAAATTGATAATTAAGCCCTAATTAGCTATTTAAATTTGGAGCTTTTGTCTAATTAGGTTTAGTTAGGGTCAATTGAAGCTCAATTAAGCTTCATTGAATAATTTAGGGTGGGAGCATGCTGGTAATTAAATTTTATGAAGGGTGATTAGGGTAAAATTGATAATTAAGCCATAATTAGTTACTTAAATTTGGGGCTTTTGTCTAATTAGGTTTAGTTAGGGTCAATTGAAGCTCAATTAAGTTTCATTGAATAATTTGAAGCTCAATTATGTTGAATTGCATTTTTTTCATTGTACTTACAACTATTTGGCTTTGACTGTCTTAATGCAGCATCATGCCTAGACGTGAACAAAGTTAGGAGCAGTAGGGGTAGGAGGATCTGGGGTGGGCCCACCTCTCTTTAGTTGATGCTGGGAGAAGAAAAGTGAAATACGATTATTGTGGTAAGGAGATACATAGTGGCATTACTAGAGGAAAGCAATATTTGGCAGGGATAAGAGGAGAGGTGAAACAATGTGACAGATGTCCCCGAGAGGTCCGAGAAGAAATGCGCCATTGCCTTTTGGGCAAAAAAGAGAGGATACAACAAATGGCTGAAGATGAAGCTGGAATTGCTGAGGAGATTTCGGGCAGAAGGGGAAGGAGGGATGATGATGAGGAAGGCACTGAGGATTCAGATCCAGAGCTGACTGAAGCAATGGAGCGTGAACAAGCCGCTCGAAGGAAAGGAAAATCACCCATAGGTTCAGGGACCTACTCCAGTACAGTTGGTGTAGCACGAGCTGCACGACGTCCTGACACTAGTGCAGTCCCGCAGAGAGGAGGTCCTATGGACAGCTATCTGCACAGAAGGCCCCATGCTACACAACCTAAAATCAAGCAAGCATTGACTGGGGTAAAAAAATCAGCAGAAGTTGCAGGACATGCATTTAAAAGTATCTACAAAGATTTTTCCATGCAGGTGTCCTTGCACATGCAACTGAAAGTGAATATTTCCAACCTATGCTAGATGCCATAGCAGATGTTGGTCTGGCTTGAAGGCCCCATTACGTCGAGACATATACGGGTGTGGCCTTGAGGGAGAGGTTGAGGAGCTCCATCAGTGGGTTGAAAGCTTCAAGCATATATGGATGGAGAGAGGATGCACCATCATGTGTGATGGCTGGACTAGTACCACGAAGAATGGTGGATGGCGATGAGAAGAATGATATGGGATATCTGTACGAGGCCATGGACCGTGCCAAATTAGAGTTGCAGGATTCCCTTCCCAGAGAATATGCAAAGTGGTGAAAAATTATTGATCATAGATGGGACAACACATTACACCACGACTTGCATGCAACTGGTGAGTGATTAATTATATTGATACATTGTTCTTTAGGTTATTTTATATCTAACATTTAGTTAACTATAGACAAATGCATGTTATTTCCTCAACCCTCGATTTATGTACAATGCCAATGCACATGTTGATGGCGAGGTGTTTTAAGACACGTTAAAAGTCATTGGTCGTTTATCGAGGACACCAGAAAAGAGACTTTAGGCTGAAGTAGAGGTTGGCCTTTATTGATTTTATCAATAAGACGTATAGAATTTATTTAAGTAGTTATATTAATCTATTACTTTATCTTTGTAGATGAACTACTATAGAATGAGGACTGGGATGTATTCTGATTCCCAATTGCAATACACTGTGGGAAGAGTGAGCCCAGGTATACTTTATCTTTGTGCTTTCTTAACCTCAATATGTATTAGTACATCATGGAGAATTGATCTTTATTTATATCTTACACTTGTTTGTTTATGGTGGTGGAATAGCTGACTGGTGGATAATGGTGAACAACTGAGATGTGGACAGTAATGCATTGGCTTTCATTGCAATTAAGATGCTCAGTCAAACAACATCAGTAAGCCAATGTGAAAGAAATTGGAGCACGTTCAGCCTTATACACTCAAAGGTTCGCAATCGGCTAAAAGCTGAACGGTTAGAAAAATTAGTTTACTGCCACTACAATATGAGGTTAAGAATAAGGAACATGAAGCTAAGACAACAACTGAGGGACAAACGCGTCGCAGATGATGCAACTCCAAAATTTGATGTGGACGCTTTATTTGATGATGACAATCCCTTGCAGTCTTGGGTGAGACACGAGAGCAGGTTGATGAGCTCGTTTTTGATGTTGATGATAGAACATGGGCAGAGGGCATACTAGATGAAGATGAGCCCAGAGATCCAGAATTCAGAAGAGCAACAAAGAGGGCCAGAGATACTCATGCGCACCAGAGAAGGGACCCAACTTTGTTTGTTCATGACACTGAGGAGCAGTCTGAGTTTGAGCCAGCTAGACAGTTAGAATTAGATAGCAGGTCAGTCACTCCTAGATGGTCAGGCCACCTCCATCCTTAAGAAGAAGTACATCAGTGCATAGGCTAACTGAGAGGACTAGTGCTGCTGCTCGAGAGGACCCGACAATTGAGCAGTTGAAGCAGATTTATGTGAGGCACACGCCAAGGGGAAAAGGACTCATGTCAAAGATGACTGAAAAAATCACACCAAAAGAGAAAAAAGCATTCCCAAAGGCTAAAAGGCGATTGATTTCTGATGAAAAAATCACACCAAAAGAGAAAAAAGCATCCCCAAAGGCTAAAAGGCGATTGATTTCTGATGATGATGATGATGATCCCAGTGCAACTGCAGGTGCCACTACTGGCGGTGGCACATATGCACCTACTTCCTCCTTCCATGCAGACACAGGCAGAGGATATAGTCATAGTGAGCGAGGATATGATTCACAGAGCCAATATGAGCATCCATCAGGTTATGGAGGTGGCCAATAGGAAGCAGCCATTTATGGGTGGAGTCATCAACCAGAATTCTAGTTCCATCCAGTTCTTCTTCTCATCCTTAAGATTTTTATGCTTATTCTGGATTCCAATCAAGACAACAACCTTACACTCCAAGAGAGATCCAAAGAGGGATGCAGGACTTGGCTACCTCATTGTTTGGTTAGAGTGAATATACAGAATACATGCAACCTTTTTATCAGAAGCCAGACGATGAGGGAGAAGGTTCTAGTTATTATCCATATTAGTGCCTCATCATTTTGGTAAGGATCATTTAATTTATGTAACATTTACTGTGTCTAATTAGGTTTATTGTACTATTGAACTTATTTCATGCTTAATATGTACTCAAGAATATTAGTTTAATATGTTCAATGGCTACTTCATGTTTATTGCACTTAATCTAATTTATTTACAATCAAATGCATATCTAATGATTTTTCTGATTTTTATGTGATTATTTATATTTTTTCGATTTGTTTCTGATTTTTTAGATTTATTTTGAACCTTTTCACTGGGTTTCGGCCGGTTTTGGCTGAAACCGAAATCGAAACCGAAACCGAGTCGTTTCGGTTTCGGATTCGGTCGAAGCCGAGTCCGAAACCGACACTGCCATCCATGCATCGGTTCACTCGGAACTTTGGGTATGATCAGGCCACACCACCCAATGCTGAGTTTCCATTGGACCTTCGACAGTACAAACATAGGGACGTACATTTTGTTGCAATGGCATGGCACGACTTCCTCTGTCGTGATGTGAAGGAGGATTATCCTATTATAGTACAGACGCGCATGGGCCACTTTGATATATACTATGCACGTTGGTGGTTCAAAATTAGCAACATATTCAGACATCACACTGAGGCTATCAAATCTGTTGAGGAGGCCTGAGGAGGGATGACATATCTCCCCTATTCCTTGACCCAGGTTTTATCAGGCTGCACTTTTCAGATTTTAGGAGGCATGAGGAGGGATGACATGCCTCCCCTATTCTGACTGGGCTGATACTTCCAGTGAGTGACAATTTCTTTTTTCAGATTTTAGGATTCACCCCTAGCTTTCATGAAATGTCATAAGCAATTTTGCTTGATGTAGGTCCTCCTGAGACTGGAGCAGGGATGGACTTCTCCCTTCTTCCTGGGAATGCTTTCTCGGAGGCGGGACTGGCTTTTTGACATTGACATTGGGGACTTAGGCTTTCCCACCGACGATTATATGTCGGTGACCGCTGCCTCCTTTGCCTGGCACGGAAGGGGCTTCCACTGCTCAGCCTTTAGGTAACTTTTCATGCACCTCTCTTTCTTTTGTTGCATATGAGAAGTAGAGTATTTTTCTCACTGATGAATATTTTCTCCTCATTTTATAGGAGACCCTGGAGTCGTGCCTAGTCCTCCTATCAGAGAAGGCGCTAGTTCTTCCTCTGGTGAGGGAGACTCCGCGTCTTTTGATTCTTCCAGTGAGGGGAGCTCGGGTTCTTCTTTGAGCACGGAGGCTTCTAGTTTTGCCTCTGGCAAGGGCCATTCCTTTTCTCCAGTGAGTTCCCCTGAAAGCTAAGAAGTGAGGACTATCTTAGGTGAGCTAGGAGCCAATTTTGTTATTTCATTTTTTTATGATTTTTTTCTTTATTCATCTTGCCACAAATTATGCAGCTGCAGATTTGGTCACTTCTGTGGCGATGTTCTAACAGCTTGTTGAGCCCGGTCCACATATAGATCTCTCGAACTACCATGATGATCTGAGAGTTGCAGGGGCTGTGATGATGG
Source organism: Amorphophallus konjac (assembly GCA_022559845.1). Classification (NCBI taxonomy): domain Eukaryota; kingdom Viridiplantae; phylum Streptophyta; class Magnoliopsida; order Alismatales; family Araceae; genus Amorphophallus; species Amorphophallus konjac. The sequence continues at coordinate 221,207,879 of CM040122.1, read as the reverse complement.
CTGATACGGGCCTTCCAGCATCGGGGATGTCCAACATTGCAGTACTGCCTTTTGTCCCGGGGCTTTTGATGTGCACCGTCATCTTGGTTGGAACCGGTGTGGTAGACCCTTCAGGTATGAACTTTGCCCTTTTTCATTTGCTTTCATTCATCCCTCTGCGTTTTGAATTACTGGCACTCACTGTACCACTTATTTGGACAGCTATTGATCGAGCTGAGGAGGAGCGTGACCTTCATCCTGATGAGGCCGTTCTTGCAGGGGTAGCCCATCAGACTTCCCGAGAGGGTCAGGGCGATATTGGTCATGTCGCCGCGCCCTCTGAGCTTTTGGCCTCAGGTACACCTCTGATGGAAACTCTTGATATTAAGTAATTCAGCAGGTGGACATTCTTTCCTCCTCCTTTTTCCCTTATGGAGTTGACCACCCTTTTTTGTGCCTTTCCAACAGTTCCTCTCTCCACAGAGTTGATAGCAGAGACCTCTGGAGCGAGGGAGTCTCATGCTGCGGAGGTGCCGGCTCAGGAGAGAGAGATGTCTCCTTCTGAGGCATCTCCTCATGTAGAGTCCGCCTCTTCTGCTGTATCTGAGGAAAGGGGTGTTGCAGAGCAGGTATTTGTCTCATTATGCTCTCATTCTCATCATTTTGTAAGTGAGTTGTTATGAGCTACATATGAATTCATTCCATTTGCAGAGAGCATTGCTGCAAATGCCCAACCTGTGGGGTTAGAGTCAGCCCCCACCGGTATTCCTTCTTCTGATTCTCAAAAGGGGACTCTTTTTGAAGCTGAACCCGAGCACAATTCCACTTCAGGTTAAAGCCTTGCAGCTTAAGCATCAGAATTCTGCACATATGCAGTTTTACATATTTTTTCACTTTGGAAAGACACTTATCATTTCCTGTCTCCACCCCTTTTTTTGGTTACAGCTTTAGCTGCTGGGATCTTGGAGACGTCTCAGGACTTTCTTGCCCTCGAGGTGGAGTGGCCTGACTTTCCACAGCCTGGTGTGCTGCTGGTAGATGATGACATGGCTGCCAGGCTCATCCAGAACCGTCAATCACTGGTTCCAGTGGGTCCTCTTCCCTCTGTTGAGGCTATGAGGAGCAGGCTTGAGGGTTATACCAGGGGTTACCATGGGCTCGGTCTCCCCAAGGAGGCTTGGATGTCGACCCTTGTAGCCCTGTGGGAGCAATTTGCACATCTCTATGCTGTCCAAGTATGGAGGACGAAGGCCATGGTGGTGATCCAGTAGGAGGAAGAGGAGCTTTCCAGATTGTAGGCAGCTGAGGCAGAGAGGCATCCCCTAGTTGAAGTCGGCCGAGATCTCGGTAGAAGGGCCTCCCTCAAAACAGAGGAGCTGCAGACTCTTCTATGATAGGCGCAAGAAGCACAAGCCGAGGTAGAGGGCATCTAGCACGACTTTGACAAGGTCGAGGAGGAGGTTCTTCTGAGGCAGGCTCGCATTATAGACTTGAGGAGGAGCAAGCCTAGGTCCCGATGAGCTTTGATCATTTCTTGCATCTAGGACTTTTGTACATTGCTCAACATTTATATACAATTACTCCAAGGGTTTGTCTAGGACTTCTTTTTTTGATAATGAATGAAAGATAGAGTTGAGTGCTCGTTGCCTCTATCTCTTTGCGTGCTTGCTCTTTCCTTCGCCTCCTTTTTTTTACACAGTACCAATCCCACTGCCCTTTTGGGTTTTCGCCGAGACTGGCCTCCTTTTGCTATTTCCAGTGTACCTTTGCCAGGTTTTTACATTGAGGGGTGACTCAATTTTGGCTAAAGTGCTCTTGCGGGTTTTCACCTCAGTCGGGTTGAAGGCATTTTTGCCCTTAGTCGTCCTCCTAATGAGAACAACCAAGTTCGCCAGGGCACCATCATTTTAAGCCCCATTTTTCTTTTTTTTTTGAGAATACCTATAGTGCCGATGGGACAAATGACACATCGGTAAGGATCGGATAGTCAAAATTGACTGACTCTCTTGGTTTGGGAGTCAACAATACGAATTGGATCTGGTTGACCTCTGTCAAGGAAGGCAGTATCGGTTTCGGTACCGGTTTCCGCCGGTTCTGAAATCGATACGTACCGATTTCGGTTTCGGCCGAAGCCGGTTGAAACCATTTAAAAAACTAAAAAAAATAATGTCAAGGTCTGGTGGTGAGGACACCAGAGCCAGTCGTCGATATCAGACACACATCACGACTCGAGCGACGCCGACCTCCTTGTGGCTGGGTGATAGCATGGAGTCCCCACCTGGGTATTGAGTTTTTTTATGTTTATTATGAGTGTCTTGGTGTGTATTTGAGTATTTATGAGTGTAATGGGTCAAGCTTGTAATATGGGCTACAATTCATGTAAGGGGTCCAATTTCTACATTGGGCCTCAAGACCATTAGGAGCCCAATTGGACCTTCTAGAAGACTTGGACCATTGGGCCAAGGAGATAAAGGTAGAGGATTCTCCCTCTTTGTCCCTCATGCTTGTCCCCCACCTACCCTTAATGGGGAGTATCCCCTCCTTGTTCCCCATGCTTGTCCCCCACCTACCCTTAATGGGGGGTGTCCTCTCCTTGTCCCCCATGCTTGTCCCCCACCTACCCTTGACCAATATTAGTGGATGTCCTTTGGTGTTAGTGGATGTCCTTTGGTCTAGATCTAGGGTGTGGCTATTTATAGTCTCTTGTATCAATTGTGGAAAAATTAATGAGAAAATTGAAGTGAAGTTCATTTGGGCACCCCCCCTCTCTCTCTTGTGTTCTTGAAGTTCTTCCCTCTCCCACCTCCAATCTCTTCTAGATCTGAGTTCCAATCTTCTATCTCCCTCAAATTTCTCTATCCTCCTCTCTTCCTCTATCTTCTGTGATCGTTCATCGCTGCCGCTACCGCCGTTCGTGCCGCCGTTGAGCCATCACAAGCCGGTCATCTTCTTGCTGCCCCGAAACTCGGAGTTGTAGGACAGCAGCCCGGAGAAGGATCTGGTACGGGAGATCCGACCGTTGGATCGTCACGAAACTTTGAGGGTAGGTTTCTTCCGTCTTAGGCCATTCCCAGTTTAAATTTGAGGTCGATCAGAGTTCATTTCGATCGTTTCCCAGCCACCTGTTCATCTTCCCCAAAATCTGCCTGTGAGAAGATCTGCGAGATAGATCTTGGCATCCGATTTTTCTCACCCATCAAATTTTGTCAAAATCTTACAAAAGAGCTATGTGCGTCTCCGTCACCCTCCCCTCTACCCACCATAAAAATCCCCAATCCTAATTCGTCCATTTCGTCCTTGGTCAAATCCCTTGATCAGAGGGTTCAAGTTATGTCCAGTATGTTCTGTATTTCGGGATAGTGTGATCAGTCAACTAGCAGTGGTTTTAATTTCAAATCCAGCCGTTAGATGAGTTTGTTCTTCCAATTTGTCGTAGGATTTTGAGTCCTCTTTCCAACGGTACCCTTTGTGCCCCGATCCGACGTCGCGATTGAACGTACCACCCAATCTTGTTGGAGCACGCAATTCTGGCCAGAAATACAGCTGCGGGACAGTCTTGGGAATAAATCCCAAGAAAATTGCCCGCCTCCACTCCGGTGATCACTGCTCCCGGGGATCGACCCGGGCCACTCCAGGAGCGCCCCCGCCACTTGCTGTAGCCAGGAGCCGCCCTGGACGTCGCCGTACTAGCAGCGGGTCCCATGTGCCATCCTGCGAGGCCGAGTGAACAGAGCCGAACCGGCTGACCGCGTCCGCCCGAGCGTCACCGATTGCTGCCCGCCAACCCGAGATTGGTGCTCCTGGACCCCACGTGTCGCCTGTTACCTCCCTACGTGGAGTGGGCTTAGCATTAATTCTGTAATTATTAATTATTGCTATACCGGGAGTTCCGGATCTCGGCCGGGAAGTCTTCCCCACGCCCCGAGCGTGGAGGTACACTCGCCACCCCCCTCTTGTCGTATTTTCTTTTCTAGTATACGTTCTAGATGCCGCTGCATGTGAGTAGGATATTTTATTAGCTTGTTATATTTTAATCACCGCTGCGAGAGAGAGAACGTGACCCGTTTCGTGACTCGGTCCGAGCACGGAAGAGCTGACTACCCGACTCACTGTCGGTTCCTCAACTGCGCAGGTCCCACGTTTCCCTCGCTAGGGACGAGTTGCGAGCTAGAGTCCCAGGCTTGCGTTTTGTCCCGCATAAAATTGGTATCAGAGCGGAAGGTTGAGTCTAGGGTAGTCTTGTTTAAAAACACAAAAAAAGAGTCATTTAAGTCGGTCTAAGGTTGCATTGCATACCTTTATTCGGTATATAAAAAGGTGTTGCCTGACCGTTAGGTTATGCTTATCGGGAAGGTGATTCACTCGCGTGAGAGGATCTTCGGATTCCCGGACTCCGCCAGGTACCGGATATGGGTTGAGTCTAGGTTTGGAGTCGAGTCCGCATTTTACCCTTTTCACCATTTCGAGTCAAGTCTAGGTGTTTTAGTTTGCATAAGTTTTTGCATATAACAACAAAAACAAAAAAAATGCCATTGCATGTCCATGCCTAGGGGATCCAACCCCATCTTTGCCACTATGGCCAACCCATGCACCCCGAGTAGGCCCGTCCAAGGCAATAGGTCCGTGATTGAGTACATTCGGGACTATGATACGTATCGGTTGGGATATGAATTTAGCGAGGAGAGCACCACGACCGCCTTTCAGTTTCGGAGAGGTTTGCGACTTCACTTTCAGATTGAATGTCTTTGCCGCGACGCGTTCACTCTGGCGCAATCTTATCTGGTCGCTCTAGAGGTTGAGCCTTTCGAGGCAAGGTTTGATGCCGCCTTTTGACAAGCATCTACCTCTCAGCCGAGTCCCAAGCCGGTCGGACATCCACCCCAGTCAGGGAACCCCTCCCCTAGTGCTCCTTTGCCATCTACGTCCGATCTTTATTTGGATCCACCTCAGCCCGAGCCACCCGTGTTTCTAACAGGAAAGCTTTTCATCGCCGAACTACTACTTAGTTGGCTCAAGATAGGCTTGGTCCATAGAGCATCATGCTATCCATCCATGGACCCCACACTACCGTTAGTGTCAGTCAACTCCTTCCACACCACATTCCGGTCTAGTCACCATGTTGATATATTGGATGACCTTCTTACGGGATTAGACCGACAGTTGAAGTTGACACACTTATTGGCCCCAGGTTTCGACCGACCCACAGGTCGTAGCTTCGCCCATCCCGCCTTGGGGTCTATTATCTCCGTGTGCACCGTGGGTCGTGTCACCACGGAGATTCTCCTATTCCTTCCCTTACCGGCCGAGCCAAACTTCATACTCTTTTGTCCGAGGGAGGAACCATATTTTCCCCATGAGATCACCGTCCCTTTTACCATAACGGATGAAGGTGCCCATCTACACCTTCAAGAATTTTTGACTTGGGAGTACGACATGTGGGAATCCAGTTCGAGGGGTCACACTTTCTTTGATCCCTTCGACCCCTTCCCTAGTGAGCCTTATGACCCACTCTATCCATTCCACCGTGTTAGGGAAGTCTACTACCCCACCCCTTCCCCACGGGCTAGTCCACCTACACTCAGCCAAGGGACCGTTCCACGGTCATCATATAGGGGTAAGGAAGAAGCTGCATTCGGCACTCCTAGTCCTCCCAAACCTCCCAAACCCAAAGGGCAACCGCATGCTAGGGACATACTAGGGTGTCTAGGAGTTCAATGTTCCACCAACCTCCGGTTGCATCATGTGTATGCACATCATACATTCGGGTGTCCTGGTCCCCCATAGCATATGCATGGGTCTGCATAGTGTTTGATTTGTCTAGGACATAGAGTGTGTTATTTTTATAGTTTGTTAGGAGTCTGCATGCATCGAGTCGCGTCAGTCTCATGTCAGCTCCCAGTGTTAGTCCCTTTAGAGAATGTGGGATCAGCTCAAGTCTCGGATCTAGTCACATATAGGGATCCGACGGTGATTCCTAGTGAGTCTTTGAGCCACCTCTCTTCTTTGAGAGTGACCCCACCCTAGAGTGTCCACCTCCAGCCTTGTTACTTCAGCAGCGAGAGCAGATAGAGTGTATACTGGATGAGCATGTAACGACTACTCGAGGCGGAGTGTACCAACGCTATCTGGTGCGATGGAGGGGACGGCCCGCGTCCGATGACACCTGGATCACCCGGGCAGAGTTACAGATGATAGATCCAGATCTGCTGGATCGATACCAGAGCGACCAGGACCCCTACTCGACAGGGTCGAGCTTCTCCCACCCGGGGAGAATTGGTGAGGACACCAGAGTCAGTCGTCGATATCAGACACGCAGCACGACTTGAGCGACGCCGACCTCCTTGTGGCTGGGTGATAGCATGGAGTCCCCACCTGGGTATTGAGTTTTTTTATGTTTATTATGAGTGTCTTGGTGTGTATTTGAGTATTTATGAGTGTAATGGGTCAAGCTTGTAATATGGGCTACAATTCATGTAAGGGGTCTAATTTCTACATTGGGCCTCAAGACCATTAGGACCCCAATTAGACCTTCTAGAAGACTTGGACCATTGGGCCAAGGAGACAAAGGTAGAGGATTCCCCCTCTTTGTCCCCCATGCTTGTCCCCCACCTACCCTTAATGGGGAGTGTCCCCTCCTTGTTCCCCATGCTTGTCTCCCACCTACCCTTGACCAATATTAGTGGATGTCCTTTAGTGTTAGTGGATGTCCTTTGGTCTAGATCTAGGGTGTGGCTATTTATAGTCTCTTGTATCAATTGTGGAAAAACTAATGAAGAAATTGAAGTGAAGTTCATTTGGGCACCCCCCTCTCTCTCTTGTGTTCTTGAAGTTCTTCCCTCTCCCACCTCCAATCTCTTCTAGATCTGAGTTCCAATCTTCTATCTCCCTCAAATTTCTCTATCCTCCTCTCTTCCTCTATCTTCTGTGATCGTTCATCACTGCCGCCACCGCCGTTCGTGCCGCAGTTGAGCCACCACAAGCCGGTCATCTTCTTGCTGTCCCGAAACTCGGAGTTACAGGACAGCAGCCCGGAGAAGGATCTGGTACGGGAGATCCGACCGTTGGATCGTCACGAAACTTTGAGGGTAGGTTTCTTCTGTCTTAGGCCATTCCCAGTTTAAATTTGAGGTCGATCAGAGTTCATTTCGATCATTTCCCAGCCACCTGTTCATCTTCCCCAAAATCTGCCTGTGAGAAGATCTGCGAGATAGATCTTGGCATCCGATTTTTCTCACCCATCAAATTTTGTCAAAATCTTACAAAATAGCTATGTGCGTCTCCGTCACCCTCCCCTCTACCCACCATAAAAATCCCCAATCCCAATTCGTCCATTTCGTCCTTGGTCAAATCCCTTGATCAGGGGGTTCAAGTTATGTCCAATATGTTCTGTATTTCGGGATAGTGTGATCAGTCAACTAGCAGTGGTTTTAATTTCAAATCCAGCCGTTAGATGAGTTTGTTCTTCCAATTTGTCGTAGGATTTTGAGTCCTCTTTCCAACGGTACCCTTTGTGCCCCGATCCGACGTCGCGATTGAACGTACCACCCAATCTTGTTGGAGCACGCAATTCTGGCCAGAAATACAGTTACGGAACAGTCTTGGGAATAAATCCCAAGAAAATTGCCCGCCTCCACTCCGGTGATCACCGCTCCCGGGGATCGACCCGGGCCACTCCAGGAGCGCCCCCGCCACTTGCTGCAGCCCGGAGCCGCCCTGGACGTCGTCGTACTAGCAGCGGGTCCCACGTGCCATCCTGCGAGCCCGAGTGAACAGAGCCGAACCGGCCGACTGCGTCCGCCCGAGCGCCACCGACTGCTGCCCGCCAACCCGAGATTGGTGCTCCCGGACACCACGTGTCGCCAGTTACCTCCCTGCGTGGAGTGGGCTTAGCATTAATTCTGTAATTATTAATTATTGCTATATCGGGAGTTCCGGATCTCGGCCGGGAAGTCTTCCCCACGCCCCGAGCGTGGAGATACACTCGCCATCCCCCTCTTGTCGTATTTTCTTTTCTAGTATACGTTCTAGATGCCGCTGCATGTGAGTAGGATATTTTATTAGCTTGTTATATTTTAATCACCGCTGCGAGAGAGAGAACGTGACCCGTTTCGTGACTCGATCCGAGCACGGAAGAGCTGACTACCCGACTCACTGCCGGTTCCTCAACCACGCAGGTCCCACGTTTCCCTCGCTAGGGACGAGTTGCGAGCTAGAGTCCCAGGCTTGCGTTTTGTCCCGTATCATCTGGTTTCGGCCGAAACCGTCCGGTTTCGGACCAAAACATGTCAGTTTCGGTCGAAACCCTAATGGTTTCGTCCGAAACCATTAAAAAAATATTTTTTTAATGGTATCGGACCTGCTCCAGTGATTTGGTCCGATTTTAGATCGGTACTGGCCGAAACCGATACGTTTCGACTGATACTGCCAACCCTGACCTCTGTTGTTTGTAACCAGAGAGTTAGACTCAAGTCGGCTGACCTTTGTGGTTTATAGCCAAGGAGTTTGGATCGACTGACCTTGGTGGTTTATAGCCAACAAGTTTGGATCGACTGACCTTTGTGGTTTGTAGTCGAAGATTGGGATTGAGTTTGAGTTTTGGCTGACCTTGGTGGTTCATAGCAAAAAGGTTTGGATTTTAATGGCTAACCTTTGTGATTTATAGCCAAAGAGTTTGGATCGACTAACCTTTGGGGTTTGTAGTCGAAGGTTAGGATGGCTGACCTTTGTGGTTTGTAGCAAAAAAGATTGGGTTTGGATTTAGGGTTTGGTTGACCTTTGTAGTTTATAACCAAAGGGTTAGGTTGGTGATTAAATTTAGGTTTTGACTAACTTTTGTGGTTTGTAGCCAAAAATTGGATTTGAATTTGGATTATGGCTGACATTTGTGGTTTGGGTTTTGTGGGTTTCAGGTGGTGGGACAATGTTGTAGGCTGACGTCGGAGTTGTAGCTATGACATTGCTGTGGTGTAGTTGCCATCGCGGGGTAAAGCCATTGAATCAGATCCACCCATACGAGTATCCTGCAAATGGAAAGACTTTTCTCTCTTTTTTTTTCACATTATCAACCTCACCACTCTTTCGGGTTTTCGTCGAGGTTGGCCCCCTCTAGTTTTTTCCGGTGCGCCCTTACGGGTTTCACACCGAGGGGTTATCCATTTTTACTTAAGGCGCCTTTGTGGATTTTCACCTCAGTCGGGTGTCAAGCCTTTTTTCTCTGAGCCACCCATTGGATGGAAAATATTTTAGTCCGCCGGGACACCTCTATTTTATGTCCCATTTTTTTATTTAAGAACTCAGTCTAGATCTTCGTCGGGGAAGGACATGTCCCGAGTTGATCTTTGTGCGAACTCATCCTCCGGCGCATGATAAAGCTTCATATGCTTGACATTAAGAGGAAGGAAGAGATTGTTTCCATTGTAGTCTACGACAGTGTATGCGCCTCCCTCGTAGACCCTTTGAACAATATAAGGTTCACACCAATTGGGTTGAAGTTTGCCGCTGAATCTTCCTGCCAAGACCTCCTTTTCCTTGATCATGACAAGGTCGCCCCTCTTGAATGCCCTTTGTCTAACGAGCTTGTCGTAAGCATGTGTCATGTGGGCCTGATCCACTTGTAAGTGTTTGTAGGCTCGTAGCCTTTTGCCTTCCAGATTTGACAATTCTTCGAGCCTCCTTTCTGTTTCATTTTGGTCTTGACCTGGCAGCCCACCATGGACAATAACGCGGTATGATGCCAGCTCAATCTTCACGGTGATCACAATTTCAGCCTCATAGACTAAGGAGAATGGGGAACAACCTGTAGGTGTCTTATAGACACTCCGATAGGCCCATAATGCTTCATGCATCTTTTCGCCCTCGTTCCTTTTGTGGCCAGCAACTATCTTAGTCAATAGTTTGTAAAGTGTTTTGTTGAAGGCCTCGACCTGCCATTAGCTTGAGGATTATAGACTGACAATGTCCTCCAATCAATGTGGAATTTGGCTGCCAGTGCATATATAGTTTTATTTTTGAATGGCGTGTTGTTGTTCGACATGGTCCGGCTAGGAGTGCCGAATCTATACATTATGTGGTGCCTCACAAATCAGACACCAATTTTACTCGCCCCTTCCTATAGTGGAATAGGTTTAGCTGACCGGGAGTAGTAATTTGTGGCCACAAGGATGAACTTAAGACCTTGGGATGAAGGTGGGAATGGTCCCACAATATCCATGCCCTATTCTGCAAATGGCCAAGTAGGCGCGGTCGGGTGGAGCGGGTTTTGGTACCGATTTCGGTTTCGGCCGAAACCGGTTGAAACCATTTAAAAAACTAAAATAAATAATGTCAAGGTCTGGTTTCGGTCGAAACCGTCTGGTTTCGGACCGAAACAGGTCAGTCTCGCCGAAACCATTAAAAGGTTATTTTTTTAATGGTTTCAGACATGCTACAGTGATTTGGTCCAGTTTCGGATCGGTACCGGCCGAAACCGATACGTTACTGCCAACCATGGGTTAGGCGGCTTTCTGGGTACTGGCCCAAATACTTGACATTGGTGGCATGTACGGGTGTATTGGTTACAATCCGCGTACATGGTGGGCCAGTAAAATCCTTTGAGTTTGATGTTATTCATTTTGGCTCCTGCTTGATGAGGCCCGCATAATTCAGAGTGGACCTCGTGTATTGCGATTTTTGCTTCTTTAGGTGAAATACACCGTAAGAGGATCGATCGGTCTTTCTCATGGATGAGTCTGAAGAGCCAGCTGCCAATTAGTTGATAGGATGTTGCTCTGCGCAACAATTGCACCCTTGGAGCATGATTTGGAGGAAACCAACCATTCTTTATTTTTATGATCGGCTCACGCCAATCTTCTTCTTCTGTAGCATCTTCTCCTTGAATGTTATGGACCTCATAAATAGTGAGGCTAGATTGTTCATCAAGCACACTTGGCATGAGCCTCCGGTATCTAACAGTGACATTCAACTCCCCTTCGGGTGGGAGCTTTGAGGCTGATGCCAATTTTGCCAAAGCGTTTGCTTGGGAGTTGCCCCTCTTTGAAATCTGATTTATTTTAAATATGTAGAACTTTTCTTTTACCTAATGATGGCTGCATGGTAGTGGATTAGTTCCTTTTTTCGGACGTCATAATTGCCCAAAACTTGCCGTATGACAAGTTGAGAATCCCCATAGACTTTGATGCACTTGATGTCCATCTCTAGGGCCAACTGAAGCCCAATAATTAGTGCTACATACTCTGCCTCGTTGTAAGTCAACGACTTCATGAGAGCACATGAATTATGGAGAATGTTGCCCTGAGGAGTCACAAAGACTATCCCGACACCAGATGCAAAATTTGTAAGGTCACTGGCCCTCTTGATTGTTCGGGAAGTGCCATCAAAGTACAATTCCCGAAATGGCAAATCAAGGGTGTGAACATCATGCCCTGCTTGTGACGAGACATCTTTGGCTTGTTCCCCTGTTTCTCGTTGAGGTACCAATACCTCCTCGTCAGGCAATTCAGTATTGAGGGGCGAGTCTTCTGGCACAGGATGTGCAGCCAAAAACTCAACCATCCCCTGTCTCTTGCTTGCTTTCCGTGAGATGAAGGTGATGCCAAATTCCATAAGGATGAGTTCCTAAGCCTCCCTAAGAGAACAGACTGACTGAGAAGGAATTTGAGTGGGTCACATTTTGAGATGAGCTCCACTCGATGTGCTAGAAGGTAATGCCTTAACTTTTTCACCGTGAATACTAATGCCAGGCACATCTTTTCCATAGGAGAGTACTGATGCTCAGGACTAATCAACTTCCGACTGAGGTAGTACAATGGTTGTTCCTTGTCCTCTTTATTAATTTGTGCTAGGAGTGCCCCCAGAGAAGCATCCATGGCGGCAATGTAGAGGATACATGTCTTTCCTTTAATAGGTGCCCCCAGGACAGGAGGAGACCCCAAATGCTTCTTGATTTGTTCAAGGGCTTTCTGGCATTCTTCGTCCCATATGAAGGGTGCTCCTTTCTTCAAATTACCGTAGGACATGCACCTTCCAGAGAGATTGGAAATAAATCGCCTGATGTAGGCGAGTCTTCCTTGTAGAGACTTGAGCTCTGTTAAATTTTTAGGCGGGGGCAATTCTCTTGTGGCCTTGATTTGTCAGGATTGATCTCTATCCCTCGATTTCTGACGACGAAGCCTAGAAACTTGTCGCTTGAGACACCAAAAGCACACACTTTATTGGATTCATTTTGAGTTGATATTGTCAAAATCTCTCAAAGACTCAACGCAAGTCAGGTAAATGATCTTCTCACCTTTTTGTTTTAATGACCAAATCATCGACTTAGCATTCTACAAGGTCATACAACATTTCGTCGAAGGTCTTAGTCATTGCCCTTTGATAGGTTGCATCAACATTCTTCAGGCCAAATAACATCCTTTTATAATTGAAGACTCCCTTGGAAGATTGGAAAGCTGTATGGTCTTTATCTTTGACGACCATGCAGATTTGATTATAGCTCGATGACCTGTCCATAAAAGACAAGGTTTCGTGCCCAGTGGTCATGTTGAGAGCATTGTTTCAGTAATTGGGACGGGAAAGTCGTCTTTTGTGTATGCTTTATTTAAATCTCTGAAGCCGATGTAGATCCGGACTTGGCCATTTTTCTTTTTCATTGGGACAATGTTGGCAAGCCACATGGGGTACATGCATGGCTCTATGAAGTCCACATTGAGCATCTTGTCGACCTCAGCATTTACTTTGAGCTCCAGTTCATGGTGCATGCGCCTCTGGGATTGCTTAACTGGCTTGAATGTGTGGAGTATTGCCAGTTCATGTTCAGCCACCGAGAGATCAAGCTCATGCATTTTTTTATAGGTCCAGGCAAAATAGTCCTTGAATTCTTCAAGGAGTTTTTGATATGCACGTCTTTCTTCCTCGCTTAGAAGAGCGCTCACGAAGGTCAGCCGGTAGTCTTTTGTGCTTCCGAGGTCGATTTCAATCAGCTCGTCCACAGTTGCTTGACTACTGTCTTCAAGTTCCGGTGGAGCTAGTTGAAGGTCGACAAAGTCTTCCTCATCATCAGTCTAGGCTTCATAGACTTCAAATTCTTCGAGATCTTCTCTTTCAAGGTTAGTGCTTGAGGAGCTTTCTTTAATTCACTGCCGACCGACTAATTGAGTTGATCCCTCTTCAAGAATGTGGTCATCGACGGCTCCCGGTGAGTCTGACATTGGCGCCCATCCACATTCTTAGAGCTATTAATTTTGGGCTCAGCTTCCGTCTGCCCATGAGAAGGGGGTAACAACCCAATAACATTAACTATATAATGGACTTGAAACTCCCTCTTGAGTCCCCTCGTGTCTTTATTAGAGAAGGGAGGTTACCCCCTGACTTGTGAAGGGTTCCACAACTGACAAAAATATGCTCTTCGTGTGAAGTCTTGAACCTGAGGGATATGTTGCTTTTTGCACATTTCCTTGATGTATTCTGGCATATCGTCCATTTCCTGAACTAACTCTGACGCATTTTCAACGGGGATGGTCCAACCAAAATCATCTTCTAGAGGGCCTCCTGAGACCAAATTTTCTTTAGGAAAGACAATTGGCTTGTCTTTCTTGTTTTTCTTATTTCTTCCTTTTCGTTGGTAGGAGACTTGAAGTCTTCCATTGTTCCACTTCGTGTTCTTCCCTCTGGACGGGAGTTGAACACACTTGGGCAGTAAGGAGATGCTTTGGTCAATGGCTCGACTGATGAGGTTGGCTTCAAAATCAATCCTCCGTCTTTCTGGTTGAGTCAGTTTGGAGTCAGCTTTAAGACTCAACCTGTGCAACTTTGCCAAGTCTTAGTTGGCAGTGAAGGGTTGTTCCTCTTCATCTTCAAAATTTACTTTTTGTTTCCTTTTGTCTTTTGCCTTGTCGAGGGTTGCTAGAGTGGGTTCTCTGATGTAGAAGATGATACCCGGACCACTCTAGGTGTTTTTATGAGTTCAGGCCCACTTTCTCTTGTGCTTTGTGTTAAATTCGTATGTTCATTACCAGACCCATTATATGGGATCTGTTTAACTTAAACTTGGTTGTTTATATCTTCCTTTAATACCCCTGGTTGATATGACCCATAACAGGGGTTGTTTGGTCAATGTGGGATTAGATTTTTTTAATAAAAGCTCATTTGGGGGTGTGCGGCCAGACCACACAGTCGCAACCCACCTTGCAATTCCTTCTTTCTTCTGTTCTTCTCTCATCTTCTCCCTCTTCATCTGCTGCACCGAAATTACGTGACAATTCTTCATGGTATCAGAGCAAAGCTCCTGCCAAGGGACCTGTTGAAGCATGTTTGTCTACAGTGGGTTGATGGCTAGAAGTTTGGGTGTTCCCCTCTTCCATAGCACCATGTGCGCATGATGGCACGGAGGCGTATGCCGTTATTACATGTGCGCTACCAATCTTAAATCCAAAACTCACAACAAATAAAAAGAGCGTAATACGATGGTGAGAACGGGTCGAATCCACAGGGAGGTTGAGATCTTTAAATTAAAAACGTTGGTTTTTTTTAGAGCAAAATCGATGGTTGTTTCTTTTAGAGTTTGAAATTAAAAGAACATACAATAAATCTATCTAATGAATTTAGAGGGTTAAGAGAGAGAAAGATGAGAGAGAGAGAGAGATTAGGCGAAGAAGAAGAAATAGGGTGAGATGTGAGTGCAAGATCTAGACGGACTAAACAACTAATTTCATTAATTCAAAGAGAAAGTGTACACGATGGTCATGTAAGATTACACTAATGCATGGAAATAAAATTATAAACTAAAATAAATAAAACATAAGAACCTGGAGCCAAGTAGCGGTGATGGTGCTGTCTCTCCTTGAGCCTTGGTTCACGAGCCGTCGGTGATCGCACTCGTCGTCCGGAGTAGAAGTTGCCACCCTTCTTATGTTGCCCTTGAAGGAAAGAGGTGTAGAGGGAGGAAAAGAAGAGAAGGATGAGAAAGAAGAGTGGGGGTAGCAGCGGAGTAAGAAGAGGAGAAAGAGGAAGAGGAGCGGAGGGAGAAGGAGAAGGAAGAGGAAGAAAAGAAAAGAAGAAGAGAAGAAGCAGCAGCTAGCGGAGGAAGAAGAGGAGAAAGAAACATAGGAGAGGGAGTAGAAGAGGAAAGAGGAAGAGGAGAAGGAGATGCCGGTGGAGAAGGAAGGAAAGGAGAAGAGCAGAAGAAGTAGCAGTCGGCGGAGGAGGAAGAAGAGCAGAAGGAAACTAATCTACTCCTAACAACTAAAGAAGAAAGCAAAAAATTTCCAAAGACAACATCCCTGGCAATGGCGCCAAAAATTGATGACGCGGAGACATATGTCATTATTACACGTGTGCTATCAATCTTAAATACCGGACTCGCAATAAAATAAAATTACGTAGTATGAGGGTGAGTACGGGTCGAATCCACAAGGAGGTTGAGATCTTTAAATTGAAAATGTTGAGTTTCTTTTAGAGCAAAATCGATGGTTGTTTCTTTTAGACTTTGAAATTAAAAGAACATAAAATAAATCTACCTAATGAATTTGGGGGGTTAAGAGGGAGAAAGAATGAGATAGATAGAGAGAGAAGAGAGAGAAAGATGAGAGAGAGTAGGCGAAGAAGAAATATAGAAAGATGGGAGTGGAAGATCTAGAGGAAGTAAACAACTAATTTCATTAATTCAAAGAGAGTGTACAAGATGGCAAGGTAAGATTATACGAATGCATGGAAATAAAATTATAAACTAAAAGAAATAAAATAGAAGAGCTTGGAGCCAAGTAGCGGTGATGGTGTTGTCTCTCCTTGAGCCTTGGTTCACGAGCTATCGGTGACTGCACTTGTCTCTCGGAGTAGAAACCGCCACCCTTCTTATGTTGCCCTTGAAGGAAAGAGGTGTAGAGTGAGGAAAAGAAGAGAAGGATGAGAAAGAGGAGTGGGAGTAGCAGCGGAGTAAGAAGACGAGAAAGTGGAAGAGGAGCGGAGGGAGAAGGAGAAGAAAGAGAAAGAAAAGAAAAGAAGAGGAGAAGAAGCAACAGCTAGCAGAGGAAGAAGAGGAGAAAGAAGCAGAGGAGAGGGAGTAGCAGAGGAAAGAGGTGTTGTGTCTCTGTGATTTTGATGATGTCGAACTATGACTCATTTATGAGTCTTTATTTATGTTTTTGTTGATGTCGATGAATATATCTTCTTAACTATGTGAAAGTTCAGTTTTTGTTTCTGTTCTGTCAAGTTCTGTCAAGTTTTTGTTTCTGTGAAAACCAGAAGTTCAGAAATTGCACATCTCAAATTCAGAAGTATCTGCAAATTCTGTGGAAGAACAGTTGAAGGCAAGTCTGCAGAAATGGTTAACCAAGTAAGAGCTCATTCAAAGGTTGCAGCCACATATCTGCGAGCACTTTAGTTCAACAGGCCAAAAGTTGATAAAACCAAGGCAAATCCCAAGATGCAGAGTTGACACAGTAGAGATGATAAATGAGAGAAAGATGGAAGGAAGTTGGCAGCTGGTGTCTGGCTTAAAGCCATAAGTTCAAGGATGCTATGTAGCAATCATGAAGTCATGCACATATCAGTCTATAGCATCAACGCCATGAGAATTTCAGAAGAGAAGTCAAGAGAATAGGTCTTCTGTTTGTCATAAGGAGGTCGAAGCAACAGTGTAGTGTATCGATGCAGTCATGCACACAGAAGCTCTCCAGAAGCTTGTCTGCATTGGTGCATCGACGCATCAGTGTAGTGCATCGACGCAGCCTTACCTACTGAAGCGACTTCCAAAGTGCTGCACCGACGCAATAGAAATCTGCACCGACGTAACATGTCACGTCCCGAGCCTTTATGACAGCGGAAGACTCGCTCGAGGAACGCGAACAGCCGGCATGGTAAGCCTCTTGCAAGCAAGAATGATCAGAGCGCAAGGCAATCACACATAAGAATGCAATCGCATAATAATTAATCAAACTCCAACTTTATTTCATTAATAATCAAAATATTCTTTTACAATAACTCTTCAACCATCTCTAATCCATCAGACTCAAGAAATAAGAAATTACAAAGACTCGATCTAAACAAGATTGACTTCCTGAGTCTTCACTCTCATTTTGATATGGTTCTCATTCGCTCTCGGACCCGCTACTTTTATAACCCGAATCCGAATTCGAATCACTTTCATTTCCTGAAAAAGATTGGAAATAGGTAATGAACACACTTACCCAGTAGGTATCTTCGCATCAACATGAATATCATTATTAAAGTAATTAGCATTTTAGCTCTAAAGAATTTAGGTAAAATCATGCGAAATGCGATCAATCACGCGAGTAACCAAAGTAACAAAACGATCATGTAAGATAGAATGAGAGCAAGAATGAACTAGCAAGAACGTAACAAGAATATGATATTGGCCTTTCATAAACAAGAATGTATCGAGAATGTACTAACAAGCCACATAATCATCACTCTAGTATCTTTTGCTTATAAGCAAGTACTTCGTGAATTTCTGTGGAATATCAAGCAAGAAAGTCATGTACAAGAATGTCATGTCGTGCCGTGGATTTTCACTTATTTATAAAGAAAGTACTCCCAGCGCAATGCGACGCCAGTAGCATCATACCCCATGGTTTATAATAGTATGTTTCCGACAATCAGCTGAGGGGACTAGCATAGAGCCCTTGAACACAATCAGTACTCGATCGCATCTTCAAGTATAAATCAAGTTACTTCCACGCATGTAACAATAAAGTATGGTCAAGAATATAATAAGTTCAATAAGTTCATGATAACAATAACCAATGAATGAACACTTCAATTTAGAATACGAGAGATCAAGAATGACTTATACTATGTTATGCTCATGGAAATAAATCGGCAGCATAACGGTACATTTCTTACTTTCCATAAATTAAAT
The DNA here is from genome assembly GCA_022559845.1 of Amorphophallus konjac. NCBI lineage: Eukaryota > Viridiplantae > Streptophyta > Magnoliopsida > Alismatales > Araceae > Amorphophallus > Amorphophallus konjac. The sequence continues at coordinate 221,190,031 of CM040122.1, read as the reverse complement.
GAGGTATCTTGAATCAATTTGGTAAGTCCTAGACCATTATTAATCCATCTAGGAACCTTAGAAAATCAACCCGTGGATCAAACCTTGGGTTAAAGCACTCAAACATTATGACGGTCAAGGATTGGGCCGTTACATAACGTGACGCTCTAGTATTGGGCCGTTACAATGGTCTGAATCTGAAAGAAACAAAGATGGACTCAGTACATGTGACGGTCGTTTATTGGGCCGTTATATGAGCCTGACGGTCCAACCTTGATCCGTTACATATCCGAAAACCAGAAACTATCGATAGTGTTTTCTAATGATTGGACTTTCATAGTACAACCAACTCGGCGTCCTAGTGGGAATCCCAGGCTCGTAGAGAATTACGGAGGCCTTGAAACAAGATTTCCTAGTCCATTGGAAGGAATATCCAATAGAGAGGTCCTCATGTCCAAGAATAATGTTCCTATAGTGCAAAGTGTGAACTAATGGACAACATACCGGAATATGCACCATGTACTTAAAGAAAATGACTCTATAGATAGAAAAGACTGTGAATCCATGTGAAACCATGATAAAACTTCGTCAATACATCTTTTGAAATCATACTTTAAATACAAACTATTAGAGTTTAGCCAATGAAATTAACATAACTCAAAATAACTTAAAAGGTTTGTAACCATGCAATTCCTATCATGAATTAATAAATAAATTCAAAGTCATGATATCAGGTCAAAACTTAGATAACTAGGCTTATTTATAAGTAAATTGACTGTTTTCCAATTCTGTCTACAGTTCTCCTGACGGTCGAGAGTGGGGGCGTCACAGTGATTGTGACGGTTTATCGTGGGGTCATTACAGTATTGCAACGCTCCATCTATGGTCCGTCAGAGACAACATAGCACATTTTCATACAACAAAGAGTGTGACGGCTTATCGTAAGGCCGTTACAGTGTTGTGACGGTCTAAGTATGATGCGTCAGAGTTCCTGCTAACAGTATAAAGAAATTAAACGACTATGATTTGAAACCATGTCATGTTTTGAAAAGATTTAACTACCCCAAGCATGACAAAACGAAGTAAAGGTCATCTAGATGCATAGGTTGCAGTGAATTGACAAGATAATATTCTTGATCTTTGATTAGGGCTAAGGATATGTATGTATGCATGAACTCACTAAAACATGAAATCCATGATCTATAGTGCATGAAATCAAGCACAATCAGAGGGCTTTTATCCTTAACAAGATGTTTTTGCCAATCATGAGATGACCTACCGCTTAACTGGGCTTTAAACTTCTAATTTGAGCCTGAAAGACGTGCCCTAGTTCTCCCTTTCCAGTGAGTTTCCTGCAACTTCTCGCTGCTCTAGCTCCTCAGCCTCTTGACCTAAGGACGTGAAATTTTGAGGGTAAGAAGATAAAACTAAGGTGAACAAAAAGTTCTAAATAACCGAACTCTAATTACCTCGTTTAGACGTCCTAATCTCTTGATCTTCAGGGGTCTTGCGTTCAATTTCCTGGGTTACTAAGATCCAATCAGTAACTTTGGAAGCTTCAATCTCCTTGGTTGGTTGATCTCCTAGCACAAAATTTGGAGAGCTATTAGTCTAAAGTATTATAAACAAAACCTTCTAAAGAATTTACCCGAAATTCTATCTCCTTACCTTGATTCTTCGCGAGCCAAAAGTAAGGGTCGCTCAGTTCAGAACTGGGTTCTATTTATAGGGATTTAGCTAGGGTTTGAGGATTAGATCGATTCTAGAGTTCTTAGTTGGCCAAAACTTGATCCCTAAGAGTCCTTAATAACCTTACATGTTCTCCTAATTAGGTCTCTTGCAGATAGGATCCCAAAGATCCAATCTTTTTGCTCGTTCTTCTACTCACGGAACTGACAGAGGTGTAACGCATCAGGTCTAGTACGTTACATAGCTGTAACGGTCGCCCGATAGACTGTTACATAAAACGTGTATAGAGTTTCAATTTATTAAAACTCTTTTATTCGTTTATCCCTCTAATTATCTATATAAAAGAGTATTTATCTTTAAAATTCGTGGATAGGCTAAATAACCTTCTAGAATATGGGCTAAACTTAATGGGCTTAGTCCTTAACTCTTTTGGATCATATTTAGATAGGCTAGGTTAATTATTTTAACACAATTGGGCCTTATAATAACTTATTAATTCAATAATCCATTTATTAATTTATTTAGGCCTTAATAAATTCTAGAAAATTATTAAATAACCCAGAAATTACTTATATAAATTTTGGGGCACTACACCCTCCCCCACTTAGAAGAATTTGGTCCCCAAATTCAATACATGGATTATGGAGAGTGTACTTACAGTTAAATAATTCTGGAAATCTTTTCCGCATAACTTCTTCGGTTTCCCATGTTGCTTCATATGGCCATGTTTTCTTCCATTGAATATTGACCATAGGAATAACTTTATTTCTTAGTTGACGTACTTCCCGTTCCAGAATCTTTATTGGCGTTTGCTCGTATGTCATATCCTTCTGAATCTCCAGATTGTCATAGGTGATAATATGGTCAGGATCGTATACATACCTTTTCAGCATGGAGACGTGAAATACGTCATGAACTCCTGTTAATTGTGGAGGTAAAGTCAGTCTATAAGCTACTTCACCGACCCTTTCAAGAATTTCAAATGGGCCAATGAACCTGGGAGTTAGCTTGCCTTTGATGCCAAATCTTTGAATGCCACGACCTGGAGAAACCTTTAGATATACATGATCTCCAACCTGAAACTCCAAATCGCGCCTTCGATTATCGGCATAAGACTTTTGCCTATCTTGTGCCATCTGCAGTCTTTCTCGAATGAGCTTGATCTTCTCTGTAGAATCCCTGATAAGGTCGGGGCCTAGAAATTGTTTTTCCCCTATTTCATTCCAACAAATAGGTGATCTACAGCTTTTTTCATATAAAGCTTCAAAAGGCGCCATTTGTATGCTGGCTTGATAACTGTTGTTATATGCAAATTCTACAAGAGGCAAGTGATCATGCCAACTACCTCCAAAATCAATAGCACAAGCCCTGAGCATATCTTCTACTACCTGATTCGTTCTTTCCGTCTGACCATCAGTTTGTGGATGAAAGGCTGTGCTAAATTCAATCTAGTCCCTAGTGAGTTTTGTAGACCCTTCCAGAAATGTGATGTGAATCTAGGATCTCTATCAGATATAATAGTGACAGGGACACCATGTAATTTGACAAATTTTTTTATGTATAAAGCTGCTAGAATATCCACAGACCATCGACTTTTTATTGGTAGAAAATGTGCAGATTTAGTCAATCGGTCTATGATTACCCATATACCATCGTGTCCTCCTCTGGTTTTAGGTAAATCCATGATGAAATCCATCCCTATACTCTCCCACTTCCATGTTGGAATGTCTAAGGGATGTAATTTACCGGTGGGTCTAAAATGTTCTACTTTAACTTGTTGGCAAGTGAGACAGTGAGACACGAAATCTGCTATCTCTCTCTTCATATTGGGCCACCAGAAGTTTCTTTTGAGATCTTGATATATTTTTGTACCGCCTGGATGAATGGTGTACTTGGACTTATGTGCTTCTTCTAGGATCAATTTCTTCGTATCCTCATGATCTGGTATACACACTCGGCCCTTAAACAGCAATCTTCCATCCTCCGTAATAGAAAAATCCGGCCTTTGTTCAATATTGGCCTTAATCTCCAATAATATAGGATCATCATTTTGCAGTTTGACCAGATCCTCTATCAATGTAGGTTGAGCTTGAACATTAGCTATGAAGCAATCCTCTTCCTTTGTGTCAATGTCTAAATTCAACTGAGCAAACTGAGGAATAAGATTAGTCATACTAACCATAAGACTTGATAGCATTCCCATTGGTTTTCTGCTGAGTGCATCGGCTACAGCATTAGTCTTGTCAGGATGATATTGAATAGCAAAATCAAAATCTTTGAGGTATTCTAACCATCTTCTCTGCCTCATATTTAGCTCTTTTTGAGAAAATAAATATTTCAAGCTCTTGTGGTCCGAGTATATCGTGAACTTTTCTCCATAGAGATAATGACGCCAAATTTTTAAGGCGAAAATAACAGCTGCCAATTCCAAATCATGCACAGGATAATTTTCCTCGTGAGGCTTCAATTGTCTTGAAGAATAACAGATTACCTTTCCATTTTGCATGAGGACACATCCTAAGCCAATACCAGACGCATCCGTATATACTTCGAATCCACCACCTTCCACCGGTAGTGATAAAATGGGAGCTGTAGTAAGATGATTCTTAAGAGTTTGAAAACTCTCTTCACATTCCTTTGACCAGACAAAAGGATTTTCTTTTCTCGTGAGTCTAGTTAAAGGAACAACAATATTTGAGAAGTCCTTAATGAACCTCCTATAATATATAATAACCAGCTAGACCCAGAAAGCTTCTTACTTCTGATGCAGTCGTTGGCCGGCTCCAATTCCTGACAGCTTCTACTTTCGAAGGATCCACAGCGATTCCTTCCTTGGAAATAATGTGGCCTAGGAATGAAACTTACTTGAGCCAGAATTCACATTTGTTAAGCTTTGCATAAAGTTTATGTTCTCTAAGTGTTTGCAGAGCTATCCTCAGATGTTCTTCATATTCCTCTTTTGTCTTGGAGTATATCAAGATGTCATCAATGAAGACGACGATAAATTGGTCCAGATATAGTTGGAAGACATTGTTCATAAGTTGCATAAATGTTGCTGGGGCATTAGTTAACCCGAACGACATTACCATGAATTTATAGTGGCCATAACGACTTCGAAAAGTCGATTTATAAATGTCTTCTTCTTTAATTCTAAGCTGATGATAACCTGATTTGAGGTCAATCTTGGAGAAATATTCTGCTCCCGAAAGCTGATCGAAGAGCTCATCAATACGCGGCAACGGATACTTATTTTTGATTGTAAGTTGATTCAGTCGCCGGTAATCGATGCATAGCCTGAGAGAGCCATCCTTCTTCTTGACAAAAAGAACTGGCGCACCCCAAGGGGATATGCTAGGTCTAATAAAACCCTTGTCTAGTAGTTCCTGCAACTGCCTCTTTAGTTTCTTGAGTTCTGTGGGGGACATCCTGTAAGGGGCTATAGAAACATGTGCTGCTCTTGGAATGAGTTCAATAGTGAAGTTCACTTCCCTTTCGGGTGGTAAACTGGGTAATTCGGATGGGAATACATCTGGGAACTCATTTACAATAGGGATGTCTGCTATGATAATTTCCTTGGACTCCGTAATAATGACAGAAGCAAGAAAAGCTTCACATCCTTGCGAGATAAGTTTGCAAGCGTGAAGTGAGGATATGATAGTGGGATGTTTCTTGTATTTGATGCCAAGAAAAGAGAATCTTGGAAGATCGGGTTTTCGGAAGGATATAATCCTGTTTCTGCAATTGATATAAGCATCATGATCTACAAGCCAATCTACCCCTAAAATGGCATCATAACCTTTCATGTCAAGGCATACTAAGTTTGCGGGGAGATTATGACCTTCTACTATCACTTCGCTATCAGGATAATAGTTGGTAAGCTTTGTTCCAGAACCTAAGGGTGTGGAAATAGCAAGATCTGAAGGTAAGGGAACTGATGCGATTGGTAATATTTTTGCAAAAGTAGTGAAGATAAAAGAATGAGAGGCACCAGTATCAAATAGCACAAATGCAGGACGGGAACAAATTTGAAGAGTACGCTTCATAAGCCCACCATCCCTGGGCGCTTCCTCTTCTTCTAGAACGGCATTGAGGCGAGCTTGTCTCCTGCGTCCTCTACCAGATGACTGGTCCTTCATAAGGGGGCAATCCTGCATGCGATGCTCCCTGCTTCCACAACGTAAACAAGCGCCGAGGCCCTTCCAACACTCTTCAGCCGAATGGCCGAATTTTTCGTAAAATGTGCAAGCCGTGGCGACCTGCTCCTCCTCCTTAATCTTTTTATTCTTCTAGGAACTTCCACCGTTCCCGCTCCTGGATCGCTTCTTATTATCACGGCTTTTGTGAGGCTCCGTGATACTGAACTTTTTTTTCTTATAACACCGATCAGATCGTCGGCTTGACTCTTCTCCTTTTCCTTTTAATTTCTCGACCTTTTTTAAGGTCCTTTCACATAAGTATGCCCGCTGAACCATTTCCGCATAAATACAGATGTTTTGGGTCCCGAGCTGCTGAATAAAATCGGGACGTAACCCGTCCATAAACCGATTTGCCTTTAATAGATCGGTACTGATTAGATGCGGTGCATAAGGTGCTAGCCTTGAGAATTGTAGTTCATATTCAGCCACTGTCAGCATTCCCTGTCGAAGAGAGGCGAACTCCACAGGCTTTCTTTCTTTCACATGCTCAGAGAAATACTTGGCACGGAATAAAGCTAGAAAATCATCCCACGTATGAGGTGCATCGGCCGGAGGTGCCGGAACCGACTTCCACCGTGTTCGGGCATCCTTGTTGAGTTGAAAAGTTGCAAGACGCACCTTCTCTTGATCGGTGCATTGGATGACATCAAATATACGATTCATCTCGTCAATCCAGTTTTCTGCTTCGTCCGGATTAGAAGAGCCATAGAAACGCAGAGGGTTTAAACTCCGGAAATTACGATGCAAGTCGCCAGCCCTTGCCCCTGCGCCAGCTTGCGCCATGGTTTGTAAAGCCTGAGTAAGGCCGGCAACCGTTTGTTGCATGCCATTCCAATCTACGCGATGAGCCATGGTAATAATAAGATACCTGAGTGAAATATAACAATTTGTTATTTCTCGTGAAATTGGAAGAAAATCAATTTTAAAGCTAATTAACTATTTTATCCCGGGCTCTACCCAATTTTCACTTGGGTATGGAAATTTCTTCCTTAGTTCATAAGTAGGGGTCCTTAAACCTTGGACTTATCCTATGACATGATTCTTCTCTCTAAGTCCTGAGACTTAGGCTCTGATACCAACTTAACTGTCATGTCCCGAGCCTTTATGACAGCGGAAGACTCGCTCGAGGAACGCGAACAGCCGGCATGGTAAGCCTCTTGCAAGCAAGAATGATCGGAGCGCAAGGCAATCACACATAAGAATGCAATCGCATAATAATTAATCAAATTCTAACTTTATTTCATTAATAATCAAAATATTCTTTTACAATAACTCTTCAACCATCTCTAATCCATCAGACTCAAGAAATAAGAAATTACAAAGACTCGATCTAAACAAGATTGACTTCCTGAGTCTTCACTCTCATTTTGATATGGTTCTCATTCGCTCTCGGACCCGCTACTTGTATAACCCGAATCTGAATTCGAATCACTTTCATTTCCTGAAAAAGATTGGAAATAGGTAATGAACACACTTGCCCAGTAGGTATCTTCGCATCCACATGAATAACATTATTAAAGTAATTAGCATTTTAGCTCTAAAGAATTTAAGTAAAATCATGCGAAATGCGATCAATCACGCGAGTAACCAAAGTAACAAAACGATCATGTAAGACAGAATGAGAGCAAGAATGAACTAGCAAGAACGTAACAAGAATATGATATTGGCCTTTCATAAACAAGAATGTATCGAGAATGTACTAGCAAGCCACATAATCATCGCTCTAGTATCTTTTGCTTATGAGCAAGTACTTCATGAATTTCTGTAGAATATCAAGCAAGAAAGTCATGTACAAGAATGTCATGTCGTGCCGTGGATTTTCACTTATTTATAAAGAAAGTACTCCCAGCGCAATGCGACGCCAGTAGTATCATACCCCATGGTTTATAATAGTATGTTTCCGACAATCAACTGAGGGGACTGGCATAGAGCCCTTGAACACAATCAGTGCTCGATCGCATCTTCAAGTATAAATCAAGCTACTTCCGTGCATGTAACAATAAAGTATGGCCAAAATGTAATAAGTTCAATAAGTTCATGATAACAATAACCAATGAATGAGCACTTCAATTTAGAATACGAGAGATCAAGAATGACTTATACTATGTTATGCTCATGGAAATAAATCGGCAGCATAACGGTACATTTCTTACTTTCCATAAATTAAATTAGGTATCTTGAATCAATTTGGTAAGTCCTAGACCATTATTAATCCATCTAGGAACCTTAGAAAATCAACCCGTGGGTCAAACCTTGGGTTAAAGCACTCAAACATTGTGACGGTCAAGGACTGGGCCGTTACATAACGTGACGCTCTAGTATTGAGCCGTTACAATGGTCTGAATCTGAAAGAAACAAAGATGGACTCAGTATATGTGACGGTCGTTTATTGGGCCGTTATATGAGCCTGACGGTCCAACCTTGATCCGTTACATATCCGAAAATCAGAAACTATCGATAGTGTTTTCTAATGATTGGGCTTTCATGGTACAACCAACTCGGCGTCCTAGTGGGAATCCCAGGCTCGCAGAGAATTACGGAGGCCTTGAAACAAAATTTCCTAGTCCATTGGAAAGAATATCCAATAGAGAGGTCCTCATGTCCAAGAATAATGTTCCTATAGTGCAAAGTGTGAACTAATGGACAACATACCGGAATATGCGCCATGTACTTAAAGAAAATGACTCTATAGATTGAAAAGACTGTGAATCCATGTGAAACCATGATAAAACTTCGTCAATACATCTTTTGAAATCATACTTTAAATACAAACTATTAGAGTTTAGCCAATGAAATTAATATAACTCAAAATAACTTAAAAGGTTTGTAACCATGCAATTCCTATCATGAATTAATAAATAAATTCAAAGTTATGATATCAGGTCAAAACTTAGATAACTAGACTTATTTATAAGTAAATTGACTGTTTTCCAATTCTGTCTACAGTTCTCCTGACGGTCGAGAGTGGTGGCGTCACAGTGATTGTGACGGTTTATCGTGGGGTCATTACAGTATTGTAACGCTCCGTCTATGGTCCGTCAGAGACAACATAGCAAATTTTCATACAACAGAGAGTGTGACGGCTTATCGTAGGGCCGTTACAGTGTTGTGACGGTCTAAGTATGATGCGTCAGAGTCCCTGCTAACAGTATAAAGAAATTAAAAGACTATGATTTGAAACCATGTCATGTTTTGAAAAGATTTAACTACCCCAATCATGACAAAACGAAGTAAAGGTCATCTAGATGCATAGGTTGCAGTGAATTGACAAGATAATATCTTTGATCTTTGATTAGGGCTAAGGATATGTATGTATGCATGAACCCACTAAAACATGAAATCCATGATCTATAGTGCATGAAATCAAGCACAATCAGAGGGCTTTTATCCTTAACAAGATGTTTTTGCCAATCATGAGATGACCTACCGCTTAACTGGGCTTTAAACTTCTAATTTGAGTCTGAAAGACGTGCCCTAGTTCTCCCTTTCCAGTGAGTTTCCAGCAACTTCTCGCTGCTCTAGCTCCTCAGCCTCTTGACCTAAGGACGTGAAATTTTGAGGGTAAGAAGATAAAACTAAGGTGAACAAAAAGTTCTAAATAACCGAACTCTAATTACCTCGTTTAGACGTCCTAATCTCTTGATCTTCAGGGGTCTTGCGTTCAGTTTCCTGGGTTGCTAAGGTCCGACCAGCAACTTTGGAAGCTTCAATCTCCTTGGTTGGTTGATCTCCTAGCACGAAATTTGGAGAGCTATTAGTCTAAAGTATTATAAACAAAACCTTCTAAAGAACTTACCCGAAATTCTATCTCCTTACCTTGATTCTTCGCGAGCCAAAAGTAAGGGTCGCTCAGTTCAGAACTGGGTTCTATTTATAGGGATTTAGCTAGGGTTTGAGGATTAGATCGATTCTAGAGTCCTTAGTTGACCAAAACCTGATCCCTAAGAGTCCCTAATAACCTTACATGTTCTCCTAATTAGGTCTCTTGCAGATAGGATCCCAAAGATCCAATCTTTTTGCTCGTTCTTCCACTCACGGGACTGACAGAGGTGTAACGCATCAGGTCTAGTGCGTTACATAGCTGTAACGGTCACCCGATAGACCGTTACATAAAACGTGTATAGAGTTTCAATTTATTAAAACTCTTTTATTCGTTTATCCCTCTAATTATCTATATAAAAGAGTATTTATCTTTAAAATTCGTGGATAGGCTAAATAACATTCTAGAATATGGGCCAAACTTAATGGGCTTGGTCCTTAACCCTTTTGGATCATATTTAGATAGGCTAGGTTAATTATTTTAACACAATTGGGCCTTATAATAATTTATTAATTCAATAATCTATTTATTAATTTATTTAGGCCTTTATAAAATTTAGAAAATTATTAAATAACCCAGAAATTACTTATATAAATTTTGGGGCACTACACAACAAGTCCAAAATTGACTCTCAAATCACACCACGTCGAAGCATCAAGAAGCTGCCTCGACGCTCCAAGTCAAAAGCCAGCCTTCAAGGTCTTCTGTTAAAAAAGGCCTTATCTTCACATTGCATCGACGCAACAGAGAACGGCCTCGACGCAACAATGCTCAAAGAAGCTATTTCCAAGAGCTATACCTTGACGCAACAGAATATTACCTCGATGCAGTCACAACCACAGAAGTGATTTTTAGAGAACCGCATCGACGCAACAAAGAGCTGCACCGACACATCAAGAACAAAATCAGCCATCAAGTCACACAACGTCGAAGCACCAAGTAGCTGCATCGACGCACCAAGACAAAAGCTAGCATTCGAAATCTTCTGGTCAAGGGTTCTATGTTCACACTACACCGACGTATCTGAGGAGTGCATCGACGCACTCAGCTCAGTACCGGCTATTGAAAGTCAACACGTCGAAGCTTCCAAGCGTTGCATCGACGCACCAAAGGCTATTCATTCGAAGCCAACTGTCTGAAGTGCTCCTTAGCTACAGTGCATCGACGCAGCAAGAAGGCACGTCGATGCAACCCTTTCTAATCTTCAATTCAGAAGTACGGGAGACGGACTTGAGTGGATTAAGGCATAATGGATGATTAAGGATGAAAACTCAGATTGCCTTGCCTGACAAATAGATCCGAAAGTATGAAGATGTTTGAGCTCGTGATGAACCCAGGCGAATCACGTGACAACGCTCATGGAACTTTTGGCGCGCAAATTATAACCCACGTGGCGGGTTTCTGGAAGACTCATATCATCTGAATATTCCTTTTCCACGTGGACCAATGGATCATCCTAGTTGGTGATCGGATGGAAGACGATGCTCTGCTCTCTATATATATCAGCCGCTCCGTTGAAGGGAAGAGTGCTGAGGCTGTTGCATTTCCTGCGAAATCAAGAGAGAGGCCAAGAGAGCTAGCCTGTGAGAAGAACTAGATAGAAAATCTGTGAGAGAAGAAGAGAAAGAGAAAGAGGAAGAGAAAGCTCGAGAGATTCCAGATCTGAAGTCCATTCCGTGAGAGATTTAGTACAGCCAGAGCTGGAGAGATTGAGGATCTGCTCGTCCATTGGCTTCTGGATCAGATCCAAGCCAATTTGCTCATTCAGAGCTACATTGTTTCAAATTGTCTCCGTTTTTTTTGTTGTTTCTCGTTTGGTTGTTTCCCATTTTCTTATTGCTCTTCCGATACCCTATTCAGGGATTGGGTTCCTTCTGAGCGATCAGAAGAAGGGAGATTGTTCTCCGGGTTGTTCCCTCTGCGTATTCAGAGGAAGGGAGATTGTTCTCCGGGTTGTTCCCTCTGCGTAGTCAGGGGAAGGGAGAATTGTCTCCGAGGGTTCCTTCTGAGGATTTAGAAGAAGGGAGGATCGTTCCTCCGGTCACTGCATTGTGCAGTGGGTGTGATCTCTGCTGGGAGCAGGATCAGTTCAAGGGATTTGTTTCCCTTGGTGTAAAGCTGTGGTTTCGGCTGTTGTCTGCAGACCGAGTCTGCGTTCTTGCATTGTGCAAGGGAAGCCTCACTCAGGTTCGAGTGAGGGGTGGACGTAGATCTGCTGTGGCAGATCGAACCACCTAAAAGTCCTGTGAGCACCGTGATTTGATTCGTGTGATTGCTCCTTCTCATCTCCCCCCTTCACAGGTTGATGTGCAACCAGTTCTAGCGTGCATTCTCATCGTGGGCTAAGCGTTCGAGTTTTGTCTTATGTGGATTGCTACATTTTAGTATAAACTGATATTTGCTTTATTGCATTGTATCTGAGTGAGTAATCCTTTCAGCACTGCTCGCTTAGTTAAGATTGTCTGAATCGGTAGCGTACTGCTGTCCTAGTATATCTGAAGGAACCTATGTTCATTCTTGTGCTACTTCCTGATTAGCGAGTATCTGGTTGAGTTTGTTGTGTTATTCTATTGCGTTAGCTTCTGTTGTGCTTTGAATTTGGTGTGATTCTTTAATTGAGCAAAAATTTTCAAGGATCTATTCATCCCTCCTTTTAGATCCCGTCTTGGCTACTAACAAGAGGAAGAGGAGAAGGAGATGTCAACGGAGAAGGAAGGAGAGGAGAAGAGCAGAAGTAGTAGCCGACGGAGGAGGAAGAAGAGGAGAGGGAGACGAAAAAGAAGATGAGAGGGAACTAATCTATTCCTAACGACTAAAGAAGTAAACAAAAGATTCCCAGCGAAAATGCCCCCATGGGCCAAAAAAACCCCTCACCTTGTAACCTCACGGCCTCTTTTATAGGCCAAACCCATCGATGCTCCCCCTCCAGCCCATGCACACGACTGCCAGAGGCCGTCGACCGTCGTCCTGCCCACGCATGACGCATGCCTTTGTCTTTAGCTGTCTGCCATCGCTGTCCGTCATCCGGTTGCTACTGTCTGCCTGCTGCACCCCTGTCGGAACGCCGTTGCCTGGATTGAAACACGCGAACACACCACCACGCGTTGCTGTCTGCTCTGCCGTCCTGCATACGCATGCCGCCGGAACTGCCTGAGAGCTCCGTCTCTTCTAGTAGGAGCACCGTTATTGAACCCCAAAAATGATCATAATTTTTGATAATTACATAAAAAATCAAAAATTAAGAAACTCCGTCGTCGCCATTATACCGATGCTCATCGGCATTTTATCAAACACCTGCTGGGCGAGACAATGCACACTCGTTCAACAACTCAGCTTTTAAAATGCTCTCCCTTTTGTGTTACCATAAATAGAAAGAATGGTGACCACTTTCTTAGGCTCACCATTGGCTTGAACGGTGACCATAACTCCCCATGGGCAGTAGAAGGTGGTGACTACATCCCTTCCTCCATTTAAGACCAAACAAGAAGGGTGAGCATTTGCTTAGGCTCACCATTGGCTTGGAAGGTGACCACACCCCCAATTGTATACTTAAGGAGTGCACTCCACAGGGGGAGATTCCCCCACACACAAACACACCCACCGGGGGAGGCCCCCCGGGTCTGCCACCTGGCACCCACCGGGGGGCCTGGTCCACTTGCTGCCACCGGGGGAGGTTCCCCCATCTGCTCTGCTGCTCCCACCGGGGGGGAGGCCCACCGGTCTACTGTTGCTGCTGCTGCTGCTGCTCCCAGTTGGGGGAGGCCCCCCGCCTGCTGCACCCACCGGGGGGAGGCCCCCCGGTCTGCCCTGCTGCTGCTCCCACCGGGGGAGATCACCCCACCTGCTGCCTGCTACCGGGGGGAGTTCCCCCTGCTGTTGCCACCCACTGGGGAGGCTCCCCCGCCAAGTTGCCACCGGGGGGAGTTCCCCCCTGCTGCTGCGCACCGGGGGAGCTCCCCCGGGTCCTCCCTGCACCGGGGGAAGCCCCCGCTGCCACCTGTGACCCTGGGGGACCTCCCCCGAGTCCTCTCCACCTGCACGCCCACCGGGGGACCTCCCCTCGTCTTCTTGCTGTTGCACCTCCGGGGGAGGAAGAATAGGGAGAGGAAGAGACGGGGAAGATGAAAAGACAGGGGGTTACTTCCTCCAAAGCTCCGGGGGATCTCCCCCTTGGCCTCCTCCACCTCCTATAAAACCCAAGCCCTCTCTCCTTTGCAAAGGGGATGGAAGAGGAGAGAAGAACTCCGGGAAAATAGAGGAGACAAGAGCCTTGCTTGTTTGTGAACAACGCAGCGAAAAGAAGGTAGGAGATATCCCGGGAGGGAAAGATTAGCACCCATCATGCAAAGGAGAGGCTCAGATAGCTTCTAAAGAGGCCCAAGCAGTTCCCCACAGGGAAGAGTCCTTTTTTCTGGGAAGATGCCTTGTAGCAAAAAGAAGATGGATATGGTTACCACCAAGAAAGAGGTCCCTTGGGAGTGTTAGTCAACTTATTTGGGAGTGGTGAGCCTGAGACACTTCTCACCTCTTCATGCTGAAAAAAGAAGAAGTTGCCCAGGCCAGTGCATTGAAAGGACAGCCCCTATACAATTCCTGTGCAAACATGTGTGCTGTATGTGAAACTGTTCTACACATGAAATGGGAAATGTGCTGTTTTCAAAAGGATGAAAGAAAAATCAAACAATGCACAGTGATGTGTTGTTTTCAAAAGAATGAAAGAAAAAATAAACAAAGCGCAGTCAAACAATGCACAGTGTTGTGTATCCAAGAATGAAAGAAAAATCAAACAATACACGTTGATGTGATGCTTTCAAAAGAATGAAATGTCCTGGGCTGTGCTCTTTTCAAAAGAAGCAAGCAATACCCTGTGTTGTGCGTCAAAGAAGAATGAAAGGTCTTGTGCTGTGTAAGTGGAAGAAATATGAAAATGAAAATGACATGAAGATTTTAATGCTTCAAAAATGACCCTATGTTAGAAAATTACATAAAAATCCTCTACTATTCAGAAATAGCACAAAAAAATCTTTTGACGGTGAGCAGAAAATTGTAGAAATATCCCCGATAGCGGAAAAATTGTAGAAATATCCCTGATGGCGGGAAAATTGTTGAAATACCCTCGATAGAGGAAAAATTACAGAAATACCCCCGACGACGAGAAAATTGCAGAAATACCTCTGATGATGGGAAAATTACAGAAATACCCCTCCTAATGGCGAAAAAATTGCAGAAATGTCCCCGATGACGGAAAAATTACAGAAATGCCCCCAAGGGTAGAAAAATTGCAGAAATGTCCCCGATGACGGGAAAATTGCAGAAATATCCCGATGGCGGGAAAATTACAGAAATGCCCCCAAGGGTAGAAAAATTACAGAAATGTCTCCGATGACGGGAAAATTGCTGAAATACCCCTGATGGCGAAAAAATTGCAGAAATATCCCCGATGGTGGGAAAATTACAGAAATACGCCCAATGACGGGAAAATTACAGAAATGCCCCCGGTGGCGGGAAAATTACAGAAATGCCTCGATAGTTGAAAGATTGCAGAAATCTCCCCAATGAAGGAAAACTTATAGAAACACCTATGGTTGTGGGAAAATTGCAGAAATAGCTCCATTTGTGGGGCCTCAAAATTACCAAAATACCCTTGTTCTGGTTTACGCCGTTTGCACGACTCGGTGGAGCGGGACCACGCCCCTTGAAGCGGTTTGCGCTCTCCTGGGTTCGGCTTATGGCTAACCATCCAAATCCATATATTTTTTCATGAAGTCCTGATAAGCTCAGAAATTAAAACAAGGAATACCCAAGAAGTCGAATGACGAGGCTATTCCTGACAAATCAAGAAATCAAGACAAGGAATACCCGGGAAGTCAAATGAAGAAGTTATTCCCGATAAGTCCAGAAATTAAGATAAGGAATGTCCAAGAACTCGAATGACGGGACTATTTCCGAGAAGTCAAGAAATTAAGACAAGGAATATCCAAGAAGTCAAATGACGGTGTTATTTCCGAGAAGTCAAGAAATAAAGACGAGAAATACCCGGGAAGTCCAATGACATGGCTATTCCGAGAAGTCAAGAAATGAAGTCAAGAACGCCCAGGAAGTCAAACGACGGGGCGATCCCCAAGAAGTCAAGAAATGTCAAATATGTTCTGAAACGTCAAAAGTAATGAAAATGCCCAAGAAGTCGGGAAGTGACAGGGCTATTTCCGAAAAAAGTGTGGAAATACTCAGAAAGAGTCAGAAATTCCAGTAACATCCCAATGTTTGGGGAACCGTAGAAATATCTCTGATGAAGGAAAATTACAAATATATCCCACCTCAGATGGGAATGCCCTTTATGGACACCAAGTCAACTTAAGGGCCCAATTACAATCAAAGAGTGATCATGACCATGAAGTAACTCCGATGGACCAACAGTGATCATATTGGCGATCCAACGGTCCTTGTGATGGAATTCAAATTCAACCGTCCGATTAGGGGACAAAAGTAAATTCAATGACCCGATCAAGACGAAAGCAAATTCAAATGTCCAAATGCAGACGAAAGCAAATTCAAAGGCTCTGATTGCAACATGATGTAAATCCCGAAGACCCGATTACGCAAGCGGGACCATATGTATCTTGAAAGACCGATTGTAATTCAAATCGCATGTGTTCAAGGAAATAAAGTCACCAAATTCTTTGCAAGAGTATGAACCCGTAACTGGGGATCGTCAAGATCATTAATGTCACAACACATAGAGGCAAAAGGGCATTCTTCGACAATTAATCAAAGGTGTTCGGACTCGTCCGATGTAAATTAACACCGACTCCGGTCGGTGGGGAAAAGTCCTGTACACGAACTCTAAATCGTCTGATAAACCCTTAAAAGCGCGGAATTCACAAATATGCCTAAATATACGCATATCCATCCGACGAAATCGGATGCCCGTAAAATTTCGCGTGCAAACAACCATCTCTGTCACCCGGCTTTGCTACTCCCCTGTTAGCCACGCGACAATTCTTCCGTTGCTCTATGGCAGACACGTGACCTGGACGTATTGCTCCCCCATGGAACACACTGGCTCAGCTCCCTAGCACATTGGATGCCTACGCACGCACGCGACTTCTCCCCAGTTGGCTGGCGCCTGGAAGCGCCATCCACCTGGTCCTCTATCGCCCACACGAACGGTGTCGGACGCAACTGCTAGCGTGTGTCGTCCTCCTACCCAGGCATGCCTCCTTCTGTAGCTACCTGCCGTCGTCTTGCTCCTATGCACACACGCGGCCACGCTTGCGACTGCTTGCTCACGTGAACGCCCACGCCGGAACACCATTTTCTAGCCTGCTCTGCCTCCAGGCTCTACCACATGCAGGCATTGCGCCTCCGCCAGACTGTGTCCTTCGCGCCTGCTCCCGCTAGACTGTGTCGCCTACGTGAACTCACGGGACCCTGCAACAACGGCAGCACCTTCCATGCATCCTCTTGCTGTGTACGCATGCAACCACGCGAACATGACCACCTAGCTGCCTGGCAATCGGAGTGCCTGCCTTGCCCGCTGGAGTGCCCTGTCTGCCAGCCTACCCACGCCGTTGGTCAGCATGCCTTTTGCCGCTTCCGACTGTTCGCCCATGCCGTTGGCAAGGACCATGCTACTGTGTGCCGCAGTGAGGAGAAGAAATGAGACCATCGCTCGTCATGGCGTGAAAACACATGAAAATGCATCGACACATTTTTGTGAATACGCGACCCACGTTTCAATGTAAAATACCAAATGGCATCCGTCCCTTTGCCATATTTGTTGACAGCTGCTTCTAACAAATAAATTTAAATAATAAAAAAATATAATCATGTAATTTATATAGTCCATACATCTCAAATCTCACAAATTAATTTATGCCTCAAAATTCGATTAATTTCATAAAAAATTAAATTAAGTGTGAGATTGATATTAACTATAAAAATTACATGATTAATTACATTAAAGCCCATAAAATAATGTGTGACATTAATAAACGCCTAAAAATGAACACTTATCACACCCCCAACTTACTCATTGCTAGTCCCTTAGTAAACACTTATTAAGGATCAACAAAGAGTTCAAAATTTGATGTCTCTTTTCAAGATCATTTTTCATAGATAGGGATCAAGACTTTGGAAACATTGAGGCACACTAGCCTTGTAATTAAAAATTAATACTTCTAAATTTTCTTAGAACACACCCAAATTTCTATAGTACTTGTGTCCGTGAAATCTAAATCCACAGTTAGACAATTGTATCCCCCATATTCTCATTTAAGATATGTGTCTTTTTAACTCTACACTTCCTGGATTAGAACGTTGAGCATGGTAGCTTTCACATTGCCTTATTTCCTATCTTTTTTTCATTTTGTCTATTTTTTTTTCATAACACATGGTGCTACACATTCCTTCACCATTTGACGCAAATCTCAAGACTTACCTTAGGTGAATAGGCCCGGTTACTAAGATCAGGGACATTTTTCATAATTTATTTCTCTTTTTCTTTTCAAAACTTTTCTCACCCTTTATTTGGTAGGTAGCTTTTTCCAAGAATGCTTCTTCAATTGGGAAATAGAGAGTATCAGACACCACACTAAATGACAGAAGGGTCCTACTTGCCTCATTAATGTGTATGCGTAATTTTTTTTGTCCAGTGCTAATGGACTTTTGGAGATTTCAAGTCAGTTTTTATGGCTAGATATTAAAAATATTTCATCATCCTTCTCCTTAGCTTTTTCCATTCCAGATTTTCTTTTGTGAGAGCATGAACCATGAAAACTCAGTTGATTTTTTTTTTTTCAAAATATGGCAATAGGTTATATGTAATTTCAAAATGGATTTCCCTCCCCCAACTTAAATGACATTGTCTTTAATGTCATAAATAATATGTAAAAATAGAACAATGTAGACATGGGCTTTTTGGGAAGGAAAGGTACAACCTGGGGCATTTAGAAGGGCTCATGCGTGGGCATCCTCATGAGTGGCTACTACAGACTCCCAAGGACACAAAAAAAATGACTCACTAAAAATTTAAAGAAAAATATTGGGTTGTCTCCCAACAAGCGCTAAATTTAACATCTTCAGTCAACGGCAATGTAGCTTCCTAACCAAAGGGTTTCATTAAGAATGAGCCACCAAATAATCTTATCCTCCTTTAAATTCCAGCCCTTGTACCAATGGAGGAAAAGATGATGCATGTATGAACGTGGGCCAGAAATATGCCAAGATGGGTCTAGCAATCTGGACGGATTCCCCTGGTTAGAGAATTGTAGAGGAATTATCATGTCTTCAATTATAAAATATTCTTCTTCGCAATTAAGGTCTTTATAAATATTAGACACATTAATGTAGACTATATTATCCCCCAAAATTTCTTCACCCATGATTCTCAGTCAGATGCACCATAGCATACTCCAGTTGTTCCCACTCCACCCTTACCATCTCTACACCAAATGGCACAAGCACACAAGGAGCGAATTGACCATATTGTGGATGAACAGATTGTATCCACCAGGGATGGTGGAGTTCAACGTTACTTGGTTCGTGGGTAGGACGGCCAGAGATCGACGACACTTGGATCACGCGTGAGGAGCTACAGTGTCTTGACCCGGACTTACTGGAGTGGTAGTACCAGAATCGACGTGACCCTCACTCGATGGAGCCGAGTTCCTCTCGCCCGGGGAGAGTTAGTGTAGACACAGGATTGCTAGTTTATCGGCACTGTCGCCTCCCTGGTTGGTAGTTTCGGCCGAAACCGATACGTTTCGGCCGAAACGTATCGGTTTTGGCCATACCCGATACGAAAAAGGGCCCCTGCATTGTAGCAAGCCGAAACTTAGGTGGTGTATCGGTTTCGGCCGAAACCCAAGGGAGTTCACGTGTTGTACTCCCCCCCCATTCGGGTTGTTCTCAGCCGAAACCCTCCCCCCTCCCCTCCCCCGGTGCTGTTGCCTCTGCCTACTGCCTACCGCTGTTGCTTCTCCCCCGGTGCTGCTGCTCCTGCTTGGCTGCCGCAGCTGCGCGCGCGCCCTCCTGCTGCGGACCGCCCTGACGCGCCCTCCTGCTGCTGCTGCCGCAGCCAGCTGCCAGCCAGCCCCCAGCCACTCAGCCAGCCCGAGGCCAGCGGCGCCCAGCGGCTGCTGCTGCTGCCGCAGCCAGCCAGCCCCGCCCTGCCCCAGGTGGCCAGGCCAGCCCCGCCCAGCCGCACCCTCCCTGTTGCTGCAGGCCAGAGCTGCTGCTGTTACTGCCACCGTCGGACGGACCGCCCTGCTGCCACCCTAATTAGCTGAATTAGGTTTTTTTTTAGCTTAATTTGTGCAACTCTAATTAGTTCAGATTTCAAAATAAACCCTAATTAGATACTTAAAACTAGATTCATTGTTAAATAAGTTTCATTGTCGAATTTGGGGTTGGATCATGATGGGATTTTATTGTTATGAAGGGTCATTAAGGGTTAATTGATAATTAAGTCCTAAATAGTTCATAAAATTTGGGGGTTTCGTCTAATTCGCCGTTGTTAGCCACAATTGAGGGTTAATTAAGTTTAATTGACGAATTTGGGGTGGGATCATGTTGGGATTTTATTTTTGCGAAGGGTCATTAATGCTTAATTGGTAATTAAACTCTAATTAGTTCATCAAAATTGGGACTTTCGTCTAATTCGGCTTTCTTAGCCACAATTGAAGATTAATTAAGTTTCATTGACGAAATTGGGGTGAGATAATGTTGGGATTTTATTTTTATGAAGAGTGCTTAAGGGTTAATTGGTAATTAAGCCCTAATTAGTTCATAAAAATTGAGGCTTTCGTCTAATTCGACTTTCTTAGCCACAATTGAAGCTCAATTAAGCTTCATTCAATAATTTGGAGGTCTATCATGTTGAATTGCCTTTTTTTCATTGTACTTAGAAGAGATTATCTTTGACTGTCATAATACAACATCATGCCTAGACGTCAGCAAACACAGGAGCAGTAAGGGCAGGAGGATCCGGGGTGGGCCCACCTGTCTTTAGTTGATGCTAAGAGAAGAAATGTGAAATGCAATTACTGTGGTAGGGAGATACATGGCGGAATTATCAGAGGAAAGCAACATTTGGCAGGGTAAGAGGAGAGGTAAAACAATGTGACCACTGTCCCCGAGAGGTGCGAGAAGAGATGCGCTAGTGCCTTCTGGGCAAAAAGGAGAGGATGCAACAAAGGGTTGAGGATGAGGCTGAAATTGCTAAGGAGATTTCTGGCAGAAGGGTTAGGAGGGATGATGATGAGGAAGGCACTGATGATTCTGATCCAGAGCTGACTGAAGCAAGGGAGCGTGAATAGGCCGCTCGAAGGAAAGGGAAGGCACGCATGGGTTCAGGGATCTACGAAAGTACAGCTGCACGACGTCCTGACATTGGTGATGTCCCATATACGCAGAGAACAGGTCCCATGGACAGCTATCTCCACAGTAGGCCCTAGGCTACATAACTTAAAATCAAGTCTGCATTGAGAGGGGTAAAAAAATCTCCAGAAGTTGCAGGGCATACATTTAAAAGTATCTGCAAATGGTTTTTTCATGAAGGTGTCCCTGCACATGCAGCTGAAAGCGAATATTTCCAACCCATGCTAGATGTCATAGCAGATGTTGGCCCTGGCTTGAAGGCCCCATCACGTCGAGACATATACGGGCGTGGCCTTGAGGGAGAGGTTGAGGAGCTCCATGACTGGGTTGAAAGCTTCAAGCATATATGGATGGAGAGAGGATGCACTATTATGTGTGATGGCTGGACTGGTACCACGAAGAAGTCCATGATTAATTTTTTGGTCTATTGCATCGAAGGTACAATATTTGTAAAATCTGTAGATGCATTAAACTATGAAAAAAATGTAAATTATTTGTTTCATTTGATGGATAACATGGTAGACCAAATTGGAGAAGATAATGTTGTCCAAGTAGTGACTGATAATGAAGCTAGTTATAAGGCTGCAGGGAAGAAATTGATGCAGAAGCGCAGTCACTTATACTGGCTCCCATGTGCTGCACATTGTCTAGATTTGATTATGGAAGACATTGGCAAGGACAATCATGTGAAGAAGACAGTTGAAAGGGCACAAACGATTACCCAGTATATTTATGGCCATCCTAGGATATTGAATATGTTCAGGGCGCATGCGAGTGGGGGGCGAGATATCATCCGTACAGGTCCAACCAGATTTGCTTCAAATTTTATTTCTTTGGAGTCTTTGCACAGGTATAAGATTGATCTCAATTCTTGATACTTGATCCTTATAGATATGTAACAGTATTTGATTCAAATTTCATTTATTTGCACAGGTATAAGAATGAGCTGAAAGCTTTCATGTACTACAATGCCCTGCGGGAATACATCGACAAGGGCAATGTTGATGCTCAGATGGAATATTTGGATGTCTGCCAGATCGTGGACGACAACAAATTTTGGGACAGGGTCTCACGATACATGAAAGTAGTCACCCCCCTCGTGAAGGTCCTAAGAATGATGGATGACGATGAGAAGAATGATATGGGATATCTGTATGAGGCCATGGACCGTGCCAAATTGGAGTTGCATGAATCCCTTCTCAAAGAATATGCAAAGTGGTGGAAAATTATTGATCATAGATGAGACACCACATTACACCACGACTTGCATGCAGCTGGTGAGTGATTATTTATATTGATACATTAGTGTTTAGGTTATTTTATATGTAACATTTAGTTAATTATATACAAATGCAGGTTATTTCCTCAACCCTCGATTTATGTACGATGCTAATGCACATGTTGATGGCGAGGTGCTCCAAGGGACTTTAAAAGTCATTGGTCGTTTATCGAGGACACCAGAAAAGAGGCTTCAGGCGAAAGTAGAGGTTGGCCTTGTTGATTTCATGAATAAGAGGTATAGAATTTACTCAAGCAGTTATGCTAATCTATTACTTTATTTATGTAGATGGACTGCTATAGAATGAGAACTGGGACGTATTCTGACTCCCAATTGCAATACGCAGTGGGAAGAGTGAGCCCAGGTATGAGGTTATATCTTTGTGTGCTTTCTTTGCAATTAGATCACGGAGAATTGATTTTTATTTACAACTTATATTTATTTGTTTATGGTTGGTGGAACAGTTGACTGGTGGGTAATGGTGAATAATAGAGATTTGGGCAGTTCTGCATTGGCTTTCATTGCAATCAGGGTGTTGAGTCAAACCACATCAGCAAGCCAATGTGAAAGAAATTGGAGCACGTTCAGCCTTATACACTCAAAGGTTCGCAATCGGCTAAAGGCTGAACGGTTAGACAAATTAATCTACTGCCACTACAATATGAGGTTGAGAATAAAAAATATGAAGTTGAGACAACAGCTGCGGGACAAACGCGTCGCTGAGGATGCCACTGCAGAAATTGATGTGGATGCCTTATTTGATGATGATAATCCCTTGCAGTCTTGGGTGGAGATACGAGAGCAGGTTGATGAGCCCGTATTTGATATTGATGATACAACATGGGCAGAGGGCATACTAGATGAAGATGAGTCAAGAGATCCCGAATTTAGAAGTTAAACAAAGAGGGCCAGAGATACTCATGCGCACCAGAGAAGGGACCCACCTGGGTTGTTGATGACACTGAGGAGCAGCATGATTTTCGGCCAGCTAGACACTCAGACTCAGATAGCAGGCCAGTCACTCCTAGAATGGGCAAGCCACCTATGCAGTTAAGAAGAAGTACATCAGTGCATGGGCTAACTGAGAGGACAAGTGATGCTGCTCGAGAGGACCCGGCAATTGAGCAGTTGAAGCAGATTTATGTGAGACACACACCAAGGGCAGGAGGATTCATGTCAAGGGTGGCTAAAGAAATCACACCCAAATAGAAAAAAGCATCCCCCAAGGCCAAAAGGCGACTGGTTTCTGATGGTGATGATGATGCTGGTGATGATGATGATGATGATGATCCCAGTGCAACTGCAGATGCTACATGTGCTACTACTGGCGGTGCTAGTGGTCCTTCCTCCTTCCACGCAGACACAGGCAGAGGATACAGTTAGGGTGAGCGAGGACATGATTCACCGAGTCAATATGGACATCCATCTTATGGAGGTGGCCAACAGGAGGCAGCTATTTCTGGGTGGGGTCATGAACCATCATTCCAGTTCCATCCATATCCGACCAGTTCCTCTTCTCTTCCTCAAGATTCTTATGCTGATACTGGATTCCAATCAAGCCCAACCAAACACTCCAAGAGGGATCCAAAGAGGGATGCAGGACTTGGCTACCTCATTGTTTGGTTATAATGAATATAGACCATACATGCAACCTTCTTATGGGTATGAACATGAAAAGTCAGACGATGAGGGAGAAGGTTCTTCTAGTTATTATCCATATTAATGCATCATCATTTAGGTAAGGATCACGTTTATTGTATAGTTTGAACCTTTTTCATGTTTAATATGTACTCAATATTTGTTTAATAACTTCAATGCTTGAACCCATTAGTCTTCTTGTGTAATGCACTTAATCCTATTTCATGTTTATTCCCCTGTGTTTGAACCTAATTCATGTTTAGTATGTACTCAAGAATATTAGTTTAACATGTTCAATGTTTGAACTTCAATGCCTACTTCATGTTTATTGCATTTAATCTAAGTTCTTTACAATCAAATGCATGTCTAATGAATTTTATGATTTTTATGTGATTATTCATATTTTTCTGAATTATTTCTGATTTTTTAGACTTATTTTAATTTTTTTTGATGCTTTTCAATGGGTTTCGGCCGGTTTCGGCCGAAACCGAAACCGAAACCGAAACCGGACGGTTTCGGTTTCGGACTCGGCCGAAACCGATACTGACATCCATGGTCGCCTCTGCCCTAGTGCGAGTGGCATCCTTGTGGCTGTGATGGAGTCACCTTAGAGTTATAGTTTATTTATTCATTGTTATTTTGTCTTTGTATAGAACCGTTATTTGTGGGCCCAGTCATTTATTATGAGTCTATTAGTAGATTGTTTGTGAGCCTAGTTGAGTCTATTAGGAGGTTACGAGTCATTAGCTGTTGGATTTTAGTTTTTTTTTTATTTCATCCGGAGCCTTGATGTATTTTGCTGGTCCTTATTTAAGGGTCATTAGTGTTGATCAACGAGGCATTGATTTGAAGAAAAGAAACCCTAATTGTTATTTCTGCGAAAGGATGTTCTGAGAGAGGACAACCCCCCCCCCCCCAAGGAGGCCGTGAGAAGCGATCGCCCGCCCCTACTCCTTTCGTAGGCTGCCGTTCCTCCTCCTTCTCCGACCCTGACCACACCCTCGCTGTCGCCTGCCACCCTTGGCCTCACTGGGCAACACCGACGCGGTCAGTATAGTAGCAACCGAGTCACCTTCTTGCGTCGATTCCCTGCCCCACCACGATGCCCTGCAGGAGTTCGTAAGCCCCTGATGAACCTCCTTGTAGGCGAAGAAGACGTCGGTACCGTGCGCGTTTGCTTGTACTTGCTGGTGTTTCCTCATGAGTTCTATCAACCCTGTTGTCTGAGGACTCGCCCACGCCAGCGCCCGAGTCGGACGGCTGTGTCTCTCCCGCGTGAGTCCCACCCTAACATCATGCTTACGGATCTCGCGGCCCTGTCTCTGTCGCCAACCGGTGACACTGAATGCCACCCGTCCTAGGTGATTGTCTCTTTCTGCACTTGGTTATTCGTTATTGCTTGTTGCCTCCGGGGCCCAATCCTCTTGCTGCCATACCCATACACTTGTATTAAGTTCATACAAAAACAGCTACATCATGTTTTGATTAGTTAATTTCTTGCTACATCATCCCTTGTGCGCTGCGGTCCTTGATTTGCTTGTCGAGGAAGACCCTCGTTGGTGGTTCCACTCATCTGCCGGTCCTCCTCCTTGCTTGATTTTGGAGCGTTCCATCCTTGATAACATGCTTGCATCTTCAGTTTAAAATTCTTGCAAATTGAAATCTGAGTTAGCATGGTCTTAGAATTTAAATTGCTGAGGATTAATATCACAAAATCATTAAATAACCTGCATTTTTATGAACATGCATGCACGTGTCGCATCACGCCTCTTCCTCTTCCCTCCTCCTCCTCCTTCACTACTGCTGCCTCCATTCTACCCAGTGACACTCGAGAAACAATCGGGACTCCCGATTTGGGAGAAGGAAAAGGTAGGGTTGCTAAAAGACTAAAAAATGCACAAAACAACCCAGACATTAACTTAGATATCTTTTAAACCTTTAAAAAACAAAAAGTGACTCGGCCCGGATCGGCCGATCTGGTTGAGTTTTCAAGCCGCAATCTGAGCCCGACACCCGAGCTGGCCTTCCTTGCTTAGTTCGATTTATTTTAAAATTTTAGAGTCCAAAGCATCCCTCTATAGTTCTAACTTGACATTTGAACCCTCTGCATTCTTATTAATAAAGACTATCATATGCCGCAACATTCACTAACAACTCATCTTATAAATATTGTCACTTCGTCTGTAGTTAAAGTAAAAGAGGTAAGAACTTAGTGCTGCCTCTTAATGGAATTCTATAGTAACAGGAAATTCAGATGTTTATCTAGCATTGGAGGGCAAGTGAATGGATACAATTGATGAATAGCTCGACTTCAGCTGAAATTTTCTTCTTTGGACATCTATAGAGGTGCCTCCTTCACGCTCTTGGGTGTTGGCTTGAGCCAATAACCCTCATGGTCTAGTGGGCCATGGGCTAGTAGGCTACTCATTTTGCTACTTTTGGGCTAGTAAGAAATTTAATTTTAAAATTTAAATGCATTTAAAATTTGGATGAATTTTAGCTTGGCTTATTTGGACTCTTGAATCGGGCTCAAAATTAGCTTACAAGTTTATTTTGTGAGCTGAGCTCATTTGGGCTCGTGAACTGGGCTCAAAATGAGCTCACAAGTTCATTTGCTTTGTGAGCTGGGGTTAACCTCATCTTGTATTTAAACAAGCTGAGTTTGCACGGCCACTTTAAATACTTAGGCAAGTTCGAGCAGGATAATACTCAACTCGGCTCTGCTTGTTTGCACCCCTGTCCAATATGCTAGTAAAAGTCTGCTTGTACATATCCTTAACCACATAAGATATCCTTTTGAAGATCCTTTCTTCTCTGAAGTTCACTAAGTTAGCTCCTCTGGTACTTGATTATATGCTTTAGCTAAATTAATGAGAATCACAAATAAATCATTTCTCTCTATCTATGCCTCTATTAATTGCCTCAATAAGGTAATGACCTCCGTAACAGTTTGACATAGCGTGAATTCAAATTGATTTTGAAACCACTAGTAACAGACCTAAGATGCTTCTCTTTGTTCTCTTTCAAAGCTTCATTGTCTAACGGTTATGGTACGAGCATAGCATGGCATAATTTAGCTTGTACGATAGGGCATTCATTCTTCACGTAGTAGCATGGGTTTTTCTCCCTCCCATTGCCTTACCCAGGAAAGCATCATTGCTTCCCTCTTTTTCCTCCTCTACTCATTAGGTTTAACCGCAAATCCTTTATTTTTAAAAGAAAGACAATACAATACCTTTCTTCCAATTTGTTCTAACATCTTTCTTTGTTGGAAAAATGTCTTTTTTCATAAATTCATTATTTTAGATTATTACAAAATAAATACTTAATTATCCTAGTCTTGCTAAGCAAAATTACAGGTTTAGCATTCTTTCAGGAGTCACCACCTAAATAAGCCAGGTACTCCTCTGGCCAACTTCACAATCATTCTAATTAAGTCTTGGCCATGCTTTTGAGCTCATGATAATGAACTACTGGGATCAAGTTCACACGCTCATAGGAGTAGTACATCCTAGAATTTACCCTGGAGTATAGACTTTTCTAGGAGTATAATGATGTATTAACCAGACAGGGAAAGAATCAGGTCACATTTAGGCAGTACAAGGCAATCCTAGTCCAGCGGATTAACAATGAGGTTGAGGAAGAAATTAAGAAGTATAGCATATTCTTAGAATATAATCAAAAACGCCTTCAGTCAAACCTTCCCTCCATCCCCTATGGCAAATTTGTTGAAATGGAGACAAGTCAAAAAGCCTCAGCTGAAGAAGAGGTGATGGAGGACATAAAAGAGCACATTAGGAAAGACATCTCATGTAACACTCGGGATTTTCGGATCAGGAATCCGTGGACTTTGGAGCGCCTTAGTGGGTCCCGGATCGTGTTTTGTGATTAAATTAGATTTTTGGCTATCGGGCCTTCGGATCCCCGTGTAGGGTGAATCGTTGTGATTTCGGGCTCTGAGACGTTGCAGGCGCA
This sequence comes from Amorphophallus konjac, assembly GCA_022559845.1. Classification (NCBI taxonomy): domain Eukaryota; kingdom Viridiplantae; phylum Streptophyta; class Magnoliopsida; order Alismatales; family Araceae; genus Amorphophallus; species Amorphophallus konjac. The sequence goes on along the minus strand of CM040122.1, from coordinate 221,162,076 downwards.
TTGTGCGTTTTTCGAGGATTGTAGGAATGATTTTTCCCATTTTTCTATTTTCTGAATTTTTAAAACCCCAAATATTTTCCTATTTATATCAACCCTCCACCCCCTCTCCTCGTTCTCTCATTTCTCTCCCTCTCTCCTCTCGTTTCTCTCCTTCTCTCCCTCCTCCAGGCGGCGACGGAGGACGGCGTGGGCAAGGCGGCGGGGCTCGTGGGGCGACGATCGGCGAGGATGGAGCGAGGATTGGGGCGGTGGCGCGGTGGAGCTCGTTCGCGAGATCGTAAAGCCGACGTGGGTTCGAGGAGCGATTTCGCGTGGAATCGGCGTCCTCGGCGCGGGATCTCGTCGTGAGAGGTAGGGGGATGGATCCTTGGCCTTACTTTCCATTTTCTCACGATTTGTAGGCCGAGACGAGGTCGAGAGTGGGTTTTCGTTCATGCCGGGGCGGTTTTTCCATGTTTAGGGTGAGTGACGATTCCCGCCGGATTGGGCGGTGTTTTCTCGTTTATTTGCTTGCATTTAGTGGTTTGGGAGTCGGGGCGAGGTCCCTGATATTTTCCCCCTCAATCGGGGTCGAGTGTGGCGTGGTTTGGAACCACTCAGATGGGGTTACGTAGGGTTTTCGCCGGTTTCGGTTGACCGATGGGGGATTTCGGGTTTGCCACGTGCAGGCGATCGTGCTGGATGAAGGGCCGGTCGACCGACCAGTCTGCTGTAGGTCGACCGACCCCAGGGTCTGGTCGACTGAAATACAGTCTTCTTCGCCCCTTTTGGCCGTTGATCGACCCGGTTGAGACCCATTGGTCGACCTTTTGCCCTGTGGATGTCCCGGACACCCCGTGGGGACCGAGATCGTGTTTTTGGGTGTCCGGAAGAAACATGATACCTTGATTAGCGTGTCCGTCTGGTTTTGAAGGTCAGGGTGACCCCATGTGTTCCGGGCTTCCTCATTATGCTAGTTTGAGTCACCGTACGCTTTAGTACTGGCAAAGGGCTATTTCTACTCTGCGTTAGTTTTCCCGGAAAGCGGTTTCTGTGTAGGCCATGCGTATGGCTAGTGACCGAGAGTCCAGTGACCCAGCCAGGGGTTGGGGACTTTTTAGTCTCCCTTGGAGAGGGAATGAACCCGACGGTTGTGAGCCGCCTTAATAGTCCTTTTTGACCATGGTTTTTGACCCTTGGACTAGGGTGGTTTGACGGCATGATGCCGTATGGTACAACGGCCTTGGACTGAGTCGCGTGACTCAAAGGCCGTTGGATTAGCAGGTCTAGTTAGCTGTCCCCAGTCGGGTGGCACTGGGCCACCTTGTACTCCGTGATTCTTCCGCTGGGTGCGTGCGTAGCCGTTGGTACTTCGGTGTTTCCTCTCTACGGAGAGTTCCCATGTCGAGTGACTGCCTTCACTAGTCGTAACTTGCCTGGGTACGCGGGTGTCGACCCACCTGGGAGTGATGGAGAGGTAGACCCGAGAGAGACGATTTTAAGCTGGTTGCTGTAGGGCCTTCCACTGTGGCGGCTCGAGTCCGGGCCGGGAGAAAAACTAGCTAGAGGGCCTGACGTAGCGCAGTCAGTCAGTATGTGCATACGTGGTCGGGGACTTCTGACGCGTGTTGACGAGCACGACCCCGACTAGACCCTTGTTCCTTGGTTCCTTTGTACGGTGTCTCAGTTTCTGCCTGGGGCGAGTAGGGAGACACCCGAGGCGCGAACTAAGTCGTCAGTGGACGCATCCGGCCTTACTTCTATTGAGCAGGTACTCCCGTCACGCGACACGTGACTCTAGGTTTGATTTTTCGTTAGCGAGGACTTGGTTCTTCGGGTGATTTTTGTGTACGTTTCTCGACGTTGAGGTCTAGGGTTTCGGTAGAGTTATCGAGGTTTCACCTGTAGATAGTGTAGGGTTCACGACAGCGAGGTCGTGACTGTACCCTTGGACCGCGCAGTTTTGGTCTAGGTCTCTGTCTGCGAGGACGAGCCTTCACGATAGGGATGTCGTGGTCTTTCTTTCAGTAGGGTAGCCGTAGTTTTACCAGTGGTTCGGTGGTCCCGACTGCGAGATTGGGATTTCCTTTCCGTGCCGTTAAGAGTAGCTTAGAGAGCTACGTTTCCGCCGCCGCCTTCTATTTCCGTTGCTGTTACGCTCGCTACTGTTACTGTTGTTATTGTTATTGTTGTTATCGCTGCTGTTTACCGCCGTTGTTTCGTGGTGGGGATCCGTGGGACCCTCATTGAGCCAATGAGATGAGGCTTATCCCTTCCTTTTTAGGTGTTACGGTTCCTCCTCGAGATTCGGAGGTGCAGCGTAGAGGTTCGTAGTGGCCAGCTTGCCAGAGCCGGGGACGTACCCGACGATAGAGTACGTTTCTTTTCCTGTAGACTGTATTTTGTGGATTATACTTCGTAGTTAATTTGTTAATTGAAAATGTAATTTATTTTCTGTTATTTAAATAGTTAATTATGTAGTTATTTCCTGTATTATTTTAAAATTTAATATATATCCACACACCTACATAACCCTTCCGAGTGTGGGTGGCGAGTCAGGATTCTAATGGTATCGGATATTTCCCGGTATCCGGATCTTGCGTTGTTACATGCCAGCACTAGCCGTCTCCCAACCTGCACCCTCTGGGGTTCCTGGCTCCCAAGGACCAGCACAAGTTCATGCCTCAGAACCAATTGCCACTGCTATACCACTGAGAGCCTCCGTGGCTGAGCCTACAAGAAGAGTCCTATATACATGTGTCGGCACAGGGTTCCAACTGCATGAGAAGAATGAGTAGTGCACTCGTTTCCTGGAAGATCTGAGGAGAAGCAGACATGATTTCAGCAAATTTATGGACTCCTATAAGAATCAAGAGGAGGAGCTATGGGAAACTCCAATAGAGACCTATAGACGGCTGTTACATTACAGTGGGCACAAACCCTCTAATTGGTGGTGTGTCACATGTGCTCTGTACAATCCCAACATGGTGCCCAAGTACTTCCACAGTAGACCTGGTTATAGTGGCCGTGGATGGTGTTAAATAACCCCATTCATTGTAATTTCTCCTTGTTTGTAATTCTGTTTCTTTTTATTCAATTGTTACTCTGGTTGAATCAATAAAAGTTATTTCTCCTTCCTTGTGATTCCCTTTTTTGTATCTTTCTTGTCTATGTATTTTCTCAGGAAGTCACTCATTTAGGGGGAGCTTCCATAATTCCCATTCCTTTTTGGCTTTGACAAAAATGGAGAGAATATGTTAATATAGTGACATAGGGGGAGAATATTAATTGACATAGGGGGACAAAGAAACATATTAATATATATTGAAATCCCTACATGTCAATCCTTCAAAGAAATATTATAGACAAATCCTTCTGGAATTCAAATTTATTTTGTCATATCCAAAAAGTGGGAGATTGTTGAAAAAATACCTTTTTTTACAAATTCATTATTTTGGATTATGACAAAATAAATATTTAATTATCTCAGTTCTGCTAAGCGAAATTATAGGTTTAGCCTAACTCAGGTCTTCATGTACTTAAATCAGAATCAATTAAATATCTGAGATAGACTTAGATAAAGTGAATATCGTCTAAGTAAATAAAAGAAACAGGATTGGACGATCCATCGTCTAATTAAATTTAACATAGACGATATTCCATCTAATGAACATAAGAACAAGGAACAAAGATAGACAATCCTCCGTCTAAATCCTCAAGATAGACGAAAGGTTAGACAATACATCGTTTAACACAAAAAGGTTAGACAGAAGGATAGACGATCCATCGTCTAAGTCCTTAGAGTAGACAATCCATCATCCAAGAGTAGACAATCCATCATCCAAGAGTAGACAAATGATTTAGACGATCCAGCGTCTAAGTCAGATATGATAGACGAAGATTAGAGTGCATAGACAATACTTCGTCTAAGAAGAAAACAAAAAAATTGAAGATAGACGATACATCGTCTAACTCAAGATAAGTTAGATGATACACCGTCTAAGTAGGCTGAGAAGCACTAGACGAAATTTCGTCCAAAAGTCTGTGGTTAGACGGAATGTTAGATGATATATCGTCTAAGTCAGAACGCATAGACGATACTCCGTCTAAAAAGAAAATGGAAAAATTGAAGATAAACGATACATCGTCTACTTGAAGGAGCATTAGACGATACATCGTCTAACTCACGATAAACGATGAGTTAGGCGATACATCGTCTAAAACGAAAAGGACAAAAGTCCAGCGTTAGACGATACATCGCCTGATTAGAGATAGGTTAGACCATACTCCGTCTAACTCACAATAGTGTTGTGCATGTGTGGTTTATGTGTGGTTTTGATGATATCCAACTATGATTCATTATTGTGCTTTTGATAATGATCCAACTATGATTCATTAAGTGTGTTGATGATTTTTGTAATGATCTCACTATGATTCATTATTATCATGCTGCTGTGCTATTTTCTGTTATGTCAGTTAAACAGAAATAGTGTTTTATGTCTAGTCTAAAGGAATCAAGTGTTGAGACTAATGAAGGTTCAGATGTATTGCTCACTGTGTATGATGAAATCTTAGATGTAATCAAATCTGAACTGGCTGTTATCTCATGTTTGAATGATTGAGTCACTCTGCAGAAATATGGAACCCAGGGAAAAGAATTTGGTGTTACAAAGGTTAAGGTAAATGGTTAGTTATGTCTTGGCTTAAGGACTAATTTGTGTGAATTTTTCTCTTGTCTGCATGGTACAGGTCGACTTTTCACTAGGCCTAGGTCGACAGACTTAGTGTTTAAGTCGACAGATACGAGTCCAAGTCGACAGGATCATAGTTCAGTCGACAGATATGAGTCCAAGTCGACAGATATGTCAACAAGTCGACAGACTTAAACCTGCAGACAAAGCAACTCCAGCCAACAGAAGACCCATCTACAAACCAAAGTTGACAGACATCAGTAGAAAGGCAAAAAGAATGCTGAAGAACTTGAGGATTATGGCAAGACACAATGTCATAGAACGAGAAGCTCAAGAGGCCATTTTGTGTGTCAACAAAATTGAATGAAGATAGCAGAGTGTGGAAGACTGATTCACCCGCAACAAAAGAGTCGACAGAGAAAGGAAAAATCAGTCCACTAAGGTCCAATTCAGTTGACAGATAGAGAAAGAGTCGACAAAGAAAGGTAATATCAGCCGACTAAGGTCCAATTTAGTCGACCGATGTGAAGAAGAGTCGACAGAGGCAACAAGAAGGAATACCAAATTCAACACTATGTCGACCTCAAAGAAAGTATAGTCAGCAAAGATCACAGATCGACTTGGCAGACGTCTTCAGGGTTGTTCAGCTCGACTGAAAGGATGCTCGTGTGAGGAACCACTGAGTCGACCTACTAGCCAATTAGGTCGATTGATATTGTCTGAGACTGCAACACGTCTTGGTCTCCATCAAGTCGACAGATGTCTTCAGGGATGTTCAGCTCAACTGAAAGGATGTCAGTGCGAGGAACAACTCAGTCGACCTATCAATCAACTAGGTCGACTGATATCATGTAAGACTGCAACACGTGCAGATTTCGGGCGGGCCCCCGGCCACGTGATCACTTACTCCCAATCATTGGCACATGCCTCCAGGACACGTGGCTCGGTTTTTGGAAAGGTCCTAGGTTAGAATATTCTAATTTTATCATGGATCAATCATAAAATAGCTCTGAAAAAAGAATTATTCATATTTCTCTTCTATAAATATGGATCTATCGTCTGGGGAAGCAACTGCTGCAGCCCTTAGTCATTAGAGACGCACTAAGCATTTCGAAGAGCATCTGAGAGGAAGAAAAGAGAGGAGAGCAGCCCAGCAGTTGGCTTGTGCGATTCCAGTGCTGAGAGGGAAAATTTGAGAGAGCCTTCTTCCCCAAGTCATTGTCTGGCCACTGAATGGAGAGAGATGGAGCAATTTCAGATCTGAGTCCAGATCTACATTTTCAGCTTCTAGATTTCTATCTGAAGCTACAGTTGCATTTCTTTCTTTCGATTTGTAGTTTTCTTTCTGAAACTCTATACCTATTTCTCTGTGTGTAGTTGCTGAAACTTTAGTGTCTTCTAGTACCCTGTTTTAGGGATCGGAGTGTGTTTGGCTGCTGAGCAGCCGTGTGTGTGGTCGAGGAGCCTGTTCCTCGAGTCAAGTTGTTTGTCAGCGTTTGTGCTTGTTTTGGGGTTCGTCCCTGTGTGTTGCTACGTCTTAGCAGCGTGTGCTTGTGTTGGGGCTTGTCCCCGTGTGTTGCTGCGGTTCGGCAGCGTGTGTGTGTGGTTTGGGGTTCATCCCCGTGTCTTGCTGTGAAAACAACGTGTGTGTGTGTGGGGGGGGGGGGTTCATCCCCGTTAAGCTGTGTTTCAGCGTGTTGTTGGGGACTTGTCCCCGTTTGTGTTGCTGCACTTGCAGCTTAGGAAGCCTCACCGAGTTTTGGTGAGGGGTGGACGTAGGGAGCCCGTTGTGGTCCCGAACCATCTAAAAAATTTGTTGTGCACTTATGTGAATGCCTGTACGATTGCTCCTTCTCTTCTATCACCTTTACTGGTACATTTGCATGCTATCTCACACATCGTAGTGCTTCAACGTTCATATGCTTAATTAATCTACATCTACCCTGATGGGTTTGAGTTAGAATCGTTAAACTACACACCACAGTTTTACAAATACTAAGTGTTTGAATTAATTCCACTGTGAGATTTGTTCAAGTCTTTTTGTTTCTAGTGATCATTATTTTTAAAGGGCGTAATCAATTCACCCCCCCTCTTGATTACGGTTGCACCAAGAGACCTAACAGATAGATGATGAGTTAGACGATGTTTCGTCTAAAAGGAAAACGACAAAAATTACGATAGACGATACTTCGTCATTAGACTACAAATAGGCGAAGCACTGGACAATGCATCCCCTAAGTGAATAATGACAATCAAAGATAGATGATGTTTCGTCTAATATAAAAAGTGATCAGAACGTTTAGACAAATGGGTAGATATGCTTCGTTTACTTTCATTAAATAAGATAAAATTCATTGCCTTAATTTTATTGTGGCAGTACACGTGTAATATTTTTGACTTGTTGATCGCGCTAAACAACAAGATATACAGTAAGGTGACTACACAACACTTAAACGCTACACTACCATGCACATAAACTCTATTATTTAACACCTTTTTTTTCCGTCATGGACGCTAACGTATGGCATTAAACGGTCAAAGCAACTTTGCGATCGCATTAAATGCGTAGTATCTGCAGAGATACTCTTACGTTTCCAAGATATGTAGAATACATTTCAAAATATCATAAGACATATCTTATGTGTTAAACTGGCATTACTTATTACATACTTTCTACACTGTCGTCTGAAATTTGAATTTAGCTACTTTATCTCACGTCCCTGCATAGGGAGAATATTTTTAGTATTGTTTCAAATTTACAGACGATAGCAGTTAGTAGTAGATTACACAAGAGAAGAAAATGTGCAGGGTGACGTATCTCCGATAGCAGCAGAAGATCTGATTCATCTGCTACCTCGTAGTTAGAAGCATGGCAGTCACTCTGATTTTTCGAACATTGTGACTGGGATCCGACCGTTGAATGGCTAATGTATCTAACGGATACAATGAAGCCTGGACTTGAAGAACAACAAAATCACGGCACAAACACAACGAGTATACGAGTAATTCTTCAAGCGCCTTCCTACATTCAAAGCGATCCCAGAGTTCTGCTTTCTGCGCACTCACATTTAGGGAGGACTTCAACGTGTTGAAAGTTCCATCCTCGAAGTCCTTCCTCCTAGGAAGCATTAGAGAGGAGGATATCGTTTTGTAACGACATTTTGCTGCTTCCCTTCTCTATCTGTCTGTGTATTCAATTTTTCTATACTTGGTTAATCTCTCCATTCGACAATGAGAGAGCATTTGCTGCTCTGGTGTAATTAGCACTGTGTGTGCTAGGTTGGTTTGCTGATACTGTGCAAATCAGCTGGGTGACTAGCTCCTAAAAAGCTAGCATGTTCGTAACCACTTGATAAACTAAGTCACTTTGTGTGACTAGTTGATTTGCTGAGACTTGATCAAAATTAGCTGAGTTGTAGTTCCTAAAAAATCACCGAGTCCTATGAAGATCAGCTGTGGTTCTTGGAAAATCACTGAGTCCTTTGAAGATCAGCTGGGGAGCTGGCCTTGGAAAACAGCTAATGTAACATTTGGTGAAAGGTTAGTGAATACCCCAGACAGGTTGCAAGGGGACTGGACGTAGGGAAGCCAAGGAAGGCTGACCGAACCAGTATAAAATCTGGTATTTTCTGTGGTTTGCTTGCATTTTCGCACTTATTTTCCGCTGCATTATCAAAATTATTTTTATACCCTATTATTTTTCATCGGCACACCTATTCACCCCTCTTTAGGGTGTGTCCGGCTACTAACATTCTCTCTTTCAGAATCTTATTAAAAAACTTTGTCAACACTTAATACTAATATTACCTAACTTCAACAGGTATGCAGTCCAATCTAATGCCTTATCCATTTTTGTCCTTAGAGCATCCTCAATTTCAAGCGGAAACTTGTCGGACGTGATGATAATTGTTTGGCCTAATTGACTCCTCAAAAGATAGGCCTGTAAAGTGATTTTTACTTAACAATCTCACAAAATAAGTGCACCAACTTTTCTTTTATTTCAAAATCCTAAATTAGAACCCTTTGTCCTTCCTCTTAATGGATCTAACTTGATGTAAATCCTTACTTTTACGTCCCTGTAGAAAGTTCAGATACATCTTTTTGACTCGTGCTAACAGCCACTTTTAAACTGCATCATGTTTTGTATAGTCATTTGTGAGAAATTGCTATTAGTGTGGCATTCAATTTCCATTAAAAATTTATGTTCTTAAACACAACTGTAATTATTATTATTATTATTATCATCATTATCATTATTATTATTGCTATGTTATCGCGTAAGCAACAACGTGCATTCCTCTTCCCTTGACTGAATAATGAATTTTCTGTTATTTTGCAAGTAGAGAGTTAGCTCCTATCACTAAACTTATTTGGATCCAAAATAGTGGTGGTGATTGAAAGTGGGGGGGTGGGGGTGATATGAGGCTGGTATCATTATGGGTAAGAGGACAATTAGCTGTCCTAGATTTGTTGCATCTACTATGTAGATCTTTTTTTCCTCTTTCTTATTCTTGGCACCGAACTTTTGTAGTAAACTTTTCTAAAGATTTTACATGTACACAAAATATTGTTCTTTTGCTTATTCTTGCTATCAAAAATTGTGCATGCAAGGAGCATATCCTCTTCTGTACGTTGGCAAATATTCACATGCAATTACTGGCCGGAACGTGTTCCATGAATTTAAAACTTTTCTTGAAGTAGTTGCTTCTGTAGCTAACTAGTTATGTTATGCCCGTCCATCTTTTATTTTTGGCATGTTAGTCCATAATGCACTTCCTCAACACTGCCTGGCAGATGATGCGTTCTTCTCCTCTTTGTGGTGTCAGTATCAAAATATGTGGCTTGCAACCATGCTATAGCATTCAAGAATACATAAAGACGGCAAGTTTGCCTTTAAACAAATTTAGTGCTCATTTATTCAATCTGTTGGAACTTTCTTCTTTCTGTTTGTTTGTAGAGAGACGTGCCCGTGAACAGATGAAGATGACAAGCTTCAGACAATTTGTCTTTAAACTATTTTAGTTACCCATTTTGAACCTCACTAAAACATTTTTGCTTGTGCAGATTTGTACAGATGTATTCCAAACAAAGTGTACTCTTTGGTAAAGTACAAAAGGAGATTATTTGTGATATTGTAGCGACATTTGACTCTGACAAATTCTGTCAGTATCTCATGTTCACTCAGCAACAGCTGACTGATTTTCAAGGAGAGGAGAGCACAGAACCAAGTCTTAATGTTTCTATGCAGGATTTAGAAGAAAAGGACTCTGAAGGAAATTATGAAAGGATTACATCAGAAGATCAGGCATCTTTACTCATAGCAGGTACAACCATGGGTGTTGTGTCTTCTGGTGAAAGCTTTCTGAACAGTGAGGAAAGTTTTGGCCTTGGGAATGGGGAGGAGGCTGCAGAATCAGGTTCTTCAAAGCAAAAGCAGAAAGGGCAAATGGTTTCAAAAAAGAAATCAGTTAAAACGAAGCCGGATAAAGTGCCAAAATTGACCATGCCTGGGTCTGTAGCAAGGTATGAATTTGACTAAAATGTTTTATTAACCTCAGGGGACATAACCAATTAGGGGAAACTTCTATTAATGTCTCCTCAAAAAAGTCCTTGTGAGCTTTCCTGCCCACTTGCTACCTCTTTAATTAAAGAAGGGGGGGCGGTAAAATGAAGCAGAAATGATGGACGCTCCCCGTTATGGTTCGGTTGTCTCAGATAAGTTTGGTTAAATATCATGAATACAAGAAATGGATAGCATGGAGTAAGAGAGAGCAATTCATCTGGGTGGGGATGTGGGGGTTTAAACTAAATTTCTCTTGCACGAAGCTTGATCTTAACTACTGTTTCATTACATGTTCACAGGTTAAAGGTAAAGGAGAGAGCTGTCCTAAACAGCATTCTTTCGAAATATGGAGAACGTGCTGTTCCAGTGTTATCAGAGAAAAGCTGAATAAATGAGCTGTCAAGCATGTGCCTGCTTTGTGTTGTTTTGTGGTTCTTGAGTTAGCGACTGCTTTGTGTACGTACCCGAGCATTCTCATTGGAAATTTCTTGGATCAATGCACTTGGCATGACATATTCTTCTGTCACAGGCCTCCAGAATCCCAACAGAAGGGAACTAATTTTGTTCCTTTCCTAGTTGCCTGCTGTTTCTCCACAATAAGTTCATAATCCCTGTCAAATTTCACAGGTTTCTGCGTTGAAAAAAAAAAGCATGCTGTCAATTACGGAATGTCATTGGCCACATGAATATCCATTTATGCATCCGCCCCCAAAGCTTGACGGAATGACAGAACTTTTTGGCTTTTCGGATTGAGATATAGAAATTATTTGGATCCGAGTATAACTGTCTCTTAAGGGCGCGTTTGATAAGGCTTAGGGATTATGGTTTTTTTTCCCATAATCAACTTTTTCTCCAAACCTAGATCTTGGACAGCATTTGGAGATTTTGCACGTGCAATTTTCTTCTCTCTCTCTCTCTCTCTCTCCTCCTGTTGTAATCCACTTTTTGTAAAAGTTGAGGTGACAATAGGTCCTTTGGAAACACTCACGAGAGGAGAGGGGGGAATCTCCCTCGAAAGTCTTGCCAAACGCACCTTAAGGATTATATGGTTATCAGTCCATTTATCTTCTTCATCCGTTTTAGCTGTTGATTACATTTAGTTTTTTTTCCCCTTTGCGACTTGAATTTTCCTTTCAGTTTTTGTATACATGGTACGCATTTTTGGTAAGCATAAAATCCTTTGCATATAGTTTGAAAGAGCTCAACGCCAAGGTTTACTGACGGGTGACTGGTAGGTATGCATCGACTCGGAGCTGGCTTCATTTGGTACGAATAGGTCGGACTGGACCTGACTTTGGGCCGACACGGTTGGGTGGCATGTTTAATGTTTTTTTTTGTAAAATTAAAACTTGTTTGCAATGTTTGGATTGCTGGCCTTATATTTTAACTTGTAGAATTATTAAGTCCTTCCTTGGTGACGTTCATAATAACGCATCATTTTCTTTTCTTGAAAATGTGAGGAAAATGAGCGCAGGAACCAATTAATGGGGGGGGGGGGTTGGTTTCATCTCAAAATGCGTACCCATTTTGGAGGTCTGTCCCGAGTCTCCATATTCCAATTTATTCACGATGACGATGATGTTGATGGAAGTAAACTAGTGAGTGCCGATTTGGTAGTCCACTTAATTAATGGTTCGTGTGGTGGCGAAGACGCGAGAAATTAAAGTTCACACACCAAGACGAAACATGCTTTTCTTCTTCGTAATCCGCACCATTTAACTAGCTAGGCAGGCAGGTATCGATCGTAGCCTTGGTCGGTTACATATTATTTATATTTATGCCAAGGAGGAGGTCGTCCATGACTGAGACTGACACTTTGAACGACACAGGTAGCCCTGTCAACGGATGCGTAGGATCCGAAAATTCGATCCGAGTTCGGTTCGTGCTTTGGATTCGGATCAGCAAACGTGACATCAAATGGAAAAGTCGCGTCGATCCGGGGCGACTGTAGCATCTCTCGATAAAAAAAAATCATTGAGTAAATTTAAAACTTTTTCTTAAAAGAAATCATATACGAAGGTCTTACGTAAAGAACTCAACCTCCTGAGGACTATAATATAAATATACAAGTCAACCTTACTTTATGTCATAAAGAACCATGGAGACTTTATGTAAAGAGCTAAACCTCGTGGGGGCTAGCATATAAATGTGCAACCCATCACTTTATGAGTACGTAGTGAGCTTTTCCTAGATAATCTTACATGAAAGGTCTTGTATAAAGAACTAAACCATAGGAGGACTAGCATATAAATGTGCAATCCAACTTTATGCACATGGATAGTACGTAGTGAACTTTCCTAAAGAATCTTACATGGAAGGTCTTGTACAAAGAATCAAACCATGAGAGAGTTATTATATAAATGTACAAGACAACTTTAAACACATGGGCCATGGGTAGTACGCAAGTGGGATTTCTTTCCAACTATTCAACAAATTGAAGACTACTTATGGAGGCGCCATTTTCCCTTGGGGCCCCATCCTATTATGATATTAATATATGTATGTACACCATGAATGTCAACACGTGAAGTTGACAGTTTTGTCTAACAGTTAACGCCCTCTTGCAAGGGCGTCATTCTCATCAATAATGACACCCAGATTATTAGAGGCCCTCATGAAGAGACGTCATATATATGAATAGTACCACCTAGATTAATGAACGACCCCTTACAAAGGCGTCATTTAATCTATGTTTCTAGAAGGTTGAGACACGAACAACCCATTTTAGCTGACAAACACCATGCCCACTCAGTAGGACTCGCAAGGCAATAAACTAATGCCTTGCGATTCCCTATAACTAATTTCCTCCGTAGCACTGTCAGAGGCTACTGTCGCCATCAATGCTGAAGGAGCGTCTTCTTCCCGAGTCTACGTCCTGCTGCGATCCTGCTGCAGCTTCTTTATTCTGAACCTCGTAGCTCACGTCAAAAGATAGGTGTTCTCAAATCCTTGCCTAACTAGTAGCTAAATATGTTAACTTATGCATGTTTAGAGTTAGATTAACTCATCATCCATGCTATATATTACCTGACTTTACCATGATCAAGCAATAACCATGTATATACCATGTTATACATATTTTAATAGCCTATTACACATGTCGCATATACATACTGTTACCATGATCTTCATGAGTTTGAACATAGTCTTTTTTTTTTAATCAAAGCACTGGCCAATCTGGAGCTGGAACTGGTCGAGTGCACCCTCCCTCAGAGAGTTTGAACATAGTCTGTTAGCATGATTTCATGAGTTTTTGAACATATTTTATTACACTAGTTTTACAGTTTTAATAACCATGTTTTAAACCTTAGTATAGAACCTCCGTACACAAAATACTCGCATGCTTTAAAAATTCGAAAGCCCCAGCTCTCAGGTAAATGGCGCCCCTGACCAGGGCGCCAATTACCAAATTGAAGACCCCTCACCAGGGCGCCAATTTTCAAATTGAAGACCCTTGATAGGGCGCCAATTTGCAAATTGAAGACCCTGACTAGGGCGTCAATTTGTAAATTGAAGACCCTGACCAGGGCGCCAATTTGAAAATTAAAGATCACTTGAGTGGTCGTCAATTAAATGAAGACACTTCGCAGTGTCGTCATTTCCATTTCTGCAATTTTCAGTAATTGATAATTCAACCCATTCAAAAATCCATAACTATCGAACTAAAGCATGAAATTTTTACATGAATATATTTCTGGAATCCTGACCTTTATCTCAACATGCTCGTACCATTACTTCCTGATTCGGAACATTTTGATACTGATGAATAGTGAACACTCACCTGTAAATGGCGCCCCTGACCAGGACGCCAATTTCAAAATTGAAGACTTCGCGTATGGTCGTCAATTAATTAAAGACATGTGCAATGTCGTCAATTCTATTTTCTGAAATTTTTAGCAATCAGTAAATCAACGCATTCAAAAATCTATAACTAATAAACTGAACCATGAAAATTTTGCCTGAATATACTTCTGTGACCCTGAGATTTTTCTCCACCTGACCATGTCTTCGGATTCTGATTCGGAGAAACTTTGAAAAAATGAATAGTAGCTTGTATCACAGAATGTACCATTCTGATACGAAGCATAACCCTCACTTGAAAAACAACTTAATTGGTAACCCTACGTAGTGTCGTCAATTAGTTGAACCTGTACATAAATTGGTGACACCCCGGAGAGTCTTCAATTAAATGAAGACTACTCACTGGGGCGCCAATTCCATTTCTTGAAAAATTAAAGATACAACATTAGAAAATTCATATCTGTGAAACCAAAACCCAACAATTATACCTGAACACGTTTCTGGACTCCTGAGGTTTTACACTACCTGTTAATATCAGTAATTTATATTTTTGAGAAATTTTTTGAAATGAATAGTATTTTGAGTCACAAAACGTATCTGTTAGGTGAAAATCACCCATTGAAATTAGCGCCCCAAGCCAGGGCGCCAATTCATCAATTAGCGGCAGCCAGCAAGTCTTTAATTAATTGAAGACTACCTGTAGGGGCGCCAATTCTTTATTTATATATATATATTCAAAAAAATACCCTCTGCAATTGGCGCCCCAAGCCAGGGCGCCAATTACTTAAATGACGGCGGCCAGGTCGTCTTCAATTAAATGAAGACTCCCTGGAAGGCGCCAATTTGATATATATATATATATATATATATATATATATATATATATATATATATATATATATATATATATATAGCATTCTAAAAATTGAAAATTTAAAAGATTGGCAAACCCCCAGGCGCCAATTCAGTGATTACAACTTCTGATCTTGATCTGTCTCGTGATTTATGTAAACACAACCCTAATCCATATTCCTGCATATTATGAGTCCTTGAATTCCATTCCATAAAAATCTACCTTGTAAAGCCTACTAAAGCAACCCTTGAAACTCTATATTGGCTATTAAATGAGAGTGGATGTCAAAAGTAATATATGAATGCTGTGCATATAGGGCCCGGTCTGGTCCTGGGAGGAGCACCCGAAGGTACTTGTGCCCATGTGAGTTTATTGACCACGGTGTTTGGCATTGCACCGACTACTTGCTTGACTTGACTTGCTTGGCCCAGAATGAGCAATACATGACTTGCGTGGCCCAGAATGGGCAATACTTGACTCGAGGCCCACAGAAGGGCGAGAGTACTTGCTTGCTTGACTTGAGACATTCCACGCTTACTCTCTCTCTACTTGCTTGACTTGACTCGCGTAGACCGAAAAGGGCAATTACTCGCTTGAATGAAATAGCCAATTCAATTGACCCGTACTTGATATTACTTGCTTGTACACGAACTTTTGATTGCTTGAATATGACTCTTACTTACTTGTATAATCCTTGTTTGCCTGAAAGTGGAATCTACATCTACAAAGTCCTTGATATACTATTTGTCAAATACTTGCATTCATGCGATACATTCTTTATACAGTTCTTGATCTCTCATTGTTCCTCATGCATAGATTACCTGTATACCTAATTTTTTTTATTACTTGTACATCATGCATAGACATGATGGTAATTGTAAACTGTAAATCACTTAAAGATTGCTCGAACTTGAGATATAATTCCTACTGAGCGATTCGCTCATCCAGTTGCTTCCTAACATTTTCAGGTGATTCGGATAGCGACGTCTACAAGAATGGGTTTGAGACCGAGTGAAGAGTGCTAGAATGCCATTCGCCTATCATTAGCTAGTCACGTCTTTGGAATTTACTTGAATCCTACCTTGTATTTCCAATATGTCAGTTTAGTTGTCTAGACCTTGTTAAGGCATGTAGTCTAGTGTTTGGCTTTTAAATTTAGAATTTGTCATGGACTATCTTTAATTCCTTTGGTTAATCAAATAATCATCACTTGGACTATTGGGATTATTAGATTTTATTAGTCTTTTGCGCACTCCGTAATTATGTATGCCAAAAATTTTATCGCTCTAATGACACGATCTATATAGACGCGTCACGTATCCGAGTATCTTCCGCGCTCGGGGCGTGACATCGACTTTCTCCTGGTCCGATATCCCAATTATCGGATCGGTTCTCGGGGCACCGTGAAAGCCCTCTTTTCGGGGCGCCACTTGGGATCGAGCAGCGCAGCTGCCCTTCTCACCTCTCTCCTTCTCGACCGCCACCCTCTCGTGGCTCTAGGGTTTCTCCAGCGGCGTCTTCCCCGCTGGCCTCCTCGGCATCGTCGTCGTGCTCCACCAGCTGCCGCCGGTGCAGCAGCAGGAGAGGGAGCTCGCCGACGTCTGACGCGAGGCTGCTACTCTTCTTCCCTCTCGACGTCCGGGCACGCCCCCCTGCTCGGGCCCCCCAAGGCCCTCTTTGCGTCTTGCCCTATTGCCGTCGTGCCCCCAAGAAGTAGGGCGCTCCCGCCGCTGTGCGCCGCGTCGAAGCCCACCCCCGTAGCCCCCAAAGCGAAGGGGAAGCCCATGGGCATCTCTCAGCCGAAGCCCATCTCCCCGGTATTGCAGGAGCTGCTGGGGGTGCCCGAGATACCCCGCACCCAGGCGCTCAAGCAGATTTGGGCCTACATGAAGCAGCACAACCTCCAGGTCTAGGTTGCTTTTGGTTCTATTCCTCGTCCCAAACCCTAGTTTTTTTTTCTGCTATTTTGTACGAGCTAGGGTTTCCCGGTTTTCCTCTTCTTTGTTTTAATTCCCTCTCGATCGGCCTCTTCTCTTCTTTTCTCTTCTCCAGGTACGTGGCCGGCTGGAATCAGTATCCGCGGCGGAGGAGTTGCGCTGAGATGAGCTGTAAGGGGAGTACTACGTGAGGAGCAGGATGGAGGTGCAGCAGTATAAAGATTAAACACGGGTCGGTGGGATGGGAGCTTTGGAGGGTGGGGAGTTGCTGTGAAGAGGGAAAACCCCGTCTCTTTCTCTGATCTCTCTCTCTCAGCCACTAGGGAAAACCCCCCTCCCACACCCACTCTCTTTCTCCGATCTTTCTCTCTCTGATCCCTCTCTCTTTCTCCGATATTTTACTTATCTGTAATGACAAAAGCAAATTTCCTACCAAGCTGGGTAATCATCTTTATTTTTCCCATATGATCATCAGTGAGATAGTAGCAGCTGTACATAGTTATCATGTTGTCATTTAATTAATGGTGGTGATCATAATAGTGGCTTTGATAGTGATGTATCTTGGAATTTTATTAGTTTATGTTTGTTTTTTTTCATTTTTCAAATACTAACAATGGTTGTTATTGTTGGCAGAAAGCTTATAGGCATGAATAAATGCTAACTTTTGAGGTATTAGTTAAATTATAGATGTCTGTTTAGGTTATCATCTTTGTTACATGTCTATCTTGTGATGTAGACCTATTGTTCAGACAATATATAGATGTGTCTGTTCTATGCATGTTCAATTTGGATACCTCCCTTGGTATCACTATGATATTGATTGTGTTCTGCCATTTGGAGATGATTTATATACCAGGGATGATGTTATTAGTCTTCTCAAAAAGCTTGACTAGATATGCATGTACATGTATGTTGTGCCCATGTGGTTTTGGTTTTGATGATGGTTTTAATGATGGTTTTGATGATTGGTTTTTGACGTGAGTTAATCACTGTGAGTCATCCTGCTGTGTGAGTCATCATGCTGTTATTCAGCTTATCAAATGTTCAGTCATCTTGCTGCTCAGTTTAGTTTAACATTTTTGATGTTCAGTCGTGTTAACTGATGCATAAAGCATTCATTGCTACACTCTGCTTAGTTAGTATGAACAGTAGTGGGTCGACCCACTCTTGCTGATGCGTCGACTCATCAGAACATTGAGTGTCTGGTTTGTCTAACTTCAAGTCTACACATCATCAGTTGAACGTAAAGTGTATACGTTGCAGCGTCAACTCATTGGGCTGCAGCGTCAACTCAGCAAGTATGCACATCGCCTTCAGGCCTTCAAGTCTATACACTCTATACTCATTCAAGTCTGTACACTGGTTTTCATGCATGTTAAACTCCAAGTCTATACAGCCTGCCTCTTCTACTCAGTGTACATACTTATTCATTTGCTGTTTCAAAGTCCATACAATGGCTGTTGAACTGTGAAGTCTATACATTGTCTGATCATTCATCTTCATGTCTATACAACGCTAAGTCAATACATTGAACTGTTCTCCAAAGTCTGCACAATGGTCTTCACACCTGAAGTCTGTACATCCACAGTTAAACTTGAAGTCTGCACATTGGTCTTTGAATTCAAAGTCTGTACATTGGGTTTTCACATGAAGTATGTACAGCCGTTCACTGTTGAAGTCCATACACTGGTCGGTGGAATTTGAAGTCTGTACACTGACTCGTTTCATTTCCTCAGAGTCTGTACATCCACAGTGAAATCCAAAGTCTGCACATTGATCTTCGAATCCAAAGTCTATACAATGGTCTTCACACTTGAAGTCTATACATTCGATGTGCAGAGTTGATGTCTATACATTTGCCTCTATGATTCTAAGTCTATACATTGGCTGCAGAGATCTCTATCAAGTCTATACATCGACTGTCTTGCTTTAGCTTAAGTCTGTACAGAGTCAGCGTCTCGTTGACCGTCTCTTGTTGTGTCTTCATGTTATTTCTGTGTTTGTGTCTTCGTGTTATTTTTATGTCTTCATGTTATTTTTGTGTTTGTGTCCTCATGTTATTTCTGTGTTTGTGTCTTCGTGTTATTTTTGTGTTTGTGTCCTCATGTTATTTCTGTGTTTGTGTCTTCGTGTTGTTTTTATGTCTTCGTGTTGCTTCTTTCTATCTTCGTTCAGGTTTCCTCTGATCGCGTGTTTTACTACCGTTTTACTTCGTGTCGTTCTCTCTTTATCTCGTGCTGTTCTCATCTGACTTTGTGTCGTTCTTTTTGTAGTGTTAGCTTTGTTACTGTGGTACCTCGTGTCTTTCTCTCTTTATCTCGTGTTGTAGTCATCTTATGTACCTCGTGTCGTTCTCAGTATAGTGCACCTTTTGTTGTTCCTACACACCTCGTGCAGCTTTAGCTTGAGTGTCAACCGACTTATTTCAGAGAACCCTGAGTATTAATGGTTTTAATTTCTTTGCAGGAGAAGAAGAAAAACAAAAAGAAGAAGGTAGTCCGAGGAAGAATATTCCCCAGTGACTGGGCGGCACGTGATCCGAAGCTGGAAGGGCAGACAGGATTGTGACACGTGTGCTGAAGCTGGCTGAGAGACTGACACGTGGCCACAAGTTCTGGGCGGGAAATGTGGAAGCCACACGCGCCCAGTGCTGCCCTCCTGCTGGCTGCTGCTTATAAAAGGAAGCCTTCATCCAACAGATGAAGATTGATCGAAGAAGAAGCCCGGAGAGCAGAAAGCCCTTCGATCTAGAAAAAGAAAAGAGGAAGAAAAAAGAGAAGAAGAAGAGAAGAGAAGAGACAGAGAGAGCCTGCGAAAGAAGAAGAAAAGAAAGAGAAGAAGAGCAGAAGGAGAAGAAGAGAAAGAGAGAGTTAGAGAGCTCGTGAGGGTAAAGAGAAAAAGAAAGTGAGAAGAGGAAGAGAAGCTTACCTGAATATATGTCTACTGGACCGTGGATCAAATCCAGGCCAGTCAGCTCCATGCGAGCCACATCTGTGTTATCTTTCTTTACAGCTTTCTGATCGCTGTGTATTTTTCCTTTCTTATTTTTCCTTTTTCATTTGGTTAGCTTTGTACTTCCGATCCTCTGGATTGAGGTCGGGTCCCTCCTGGTCTAGAGGAAGAGAGGTCTGCGACCTCTAGCTTGCAAGTGGCTGGAAGTCACTTGTGTGTTCCCTCCGGTTTGGAGGAAGGGAGATCTGATCTCCGGTTCTAGGCTTGTGGGTTGCAAGTCCAGGTGTCCCTCCTGGTCTGGAGGAAGAGAGGTCTTCGACCTCTGGTTTGCTGGTGACTGGGAGTCACTGGTGTGTTCCCTCCGGTTTGGAGGAAGAGAGACTGTGCGTCTCTAGTTTCCAAGTGGCTGGGAGTCACTTGGGGTGTCCCTCCGGTTGGGAGGAAGAGGGGAGGTTGTTCCCCTGGTCAAGCTATGTGGCAGCACCTGTTGCAGACTGAGTCTGCGGTTTCTAGCGTGAGCTAGTGGAAGCCACACTCGGGTTGAGTGTGGGGTGGATGTAGGTCTGCTGGACCGAACCACCTAAAAACCCCTTGTGCACTGTGGTTTGACTTGTCTATTTGTGCTTTCGCTAGGTGAATGCATAGGGGCGCTCCATGTGTTTGGCTTCTGGTTGAGCAGAAGAGTTTATTAGTTTTTCAGATTGACTAAATCTGTCTTGTTAGCACTCCAGTGATCTCACTGTGTGTTTGGTTAGTTCCACAACTGCCGTTTAGCCTTCAAGTTTGTTTAGTTTGCGAACTAGCATTTTTAGTGAGCGAAATTTTAACTGGGCGAAGGGTTTTTTAAAAGTCATATTCATTCACCCCCCCCTCTGAATACTGCACCGAACCTAACACTTGGTATCAGAGCGGTGTCTGCATACAAGGTCCAGCGACCTGCAGATTCGATCTTGCAGTCTTAGGTGCTAATTTATTTTTAGTGCATCAATATTCCTGTTGCATTAATCTGTTGTGTTCTCATGGCTCATCCACCGATTTTCAGTGGTACGCATTTTAATGCATGGTTCACTAGTCTAAAGAATTATGTCAAATATGTGAATCCAGACCTGTGGAAAGTAATTTCACATGGTCCTCATGAACTGCCAAAGAAAAAGTCCAAATGGACTGACAGTCACAAGTCTACGCATGAAGATAATCAGATAGCTATAAATCTAATGAAGGCAGCTACTGATAGAGCCTTTCACTCATGCTTCGTTGATTGCAGTTCTGCTAAAGACATTCTGGATACACTGAAGTGAACTCAGGAGATAGATGTGGACAGCTGCATGATGGCCAACAGAAGAAATCAAAGTGGCAGCGATCAAGACAACAATCAAACTGAAGAAGAAGATGATGATGAGGTAAATCTCTTCGAGAATTTTTCTCTAGAAGATTGGGAAAATGCATATGCTGAATTATTTGAATCTCATGAACAGTTAAGAAAACAATACAAAAAATTGAAGAAGAATAGTAGGTCAGACAGTTTCAATTCTCCATGTGAAAACTGTGCTGAACTAAAAAATGTTCATGATACTTGTATGTCTGATATTCAAATGCTAAAGAAACAAATTTCATTGCTGAAAAGTGAGAATGATTCTCTCAAAAATTTCTCCAAAGAAAATGAAGAAAGTTTAGAGAAACTTAAAAAGGAGAACACATTGCTGATTGAAAAATTGAATGCCATAAAATCTGTAAACTTACAATTACAGAAAGATTTTGAAAAATAACAAAAAGAATTGAAGGAATTTGAGGCTGGAAGAAAACATGAAGCCAATTCAGAAGATCAGCTTCTAATAAATGAATTGGTTCAAAATGATAAGCTTAAAGAAGAAGTTGAAAAATTAAAATTGTTAAACAGTGCCATGTCTGAAAGACTTCTCACATTGGAGAAAGGAAAAGTCGTCTGTACAAACGAGACTAAAGAGGTAGATGAACTGAGAAAGGAAATTGAAGAATACAAAACAGCTAACAAGGTTTTGAATAAAGCTGTCAATTGTAGTGAACAAGAGATCTCTAGTTATGAAATACACATTGCATCTCTTGAAAATGAAATTCAGGATCTGAAAAGCTCTTTGTCTAAATTTGTTGATGGACAAGAAAATCTGGACAGGTTGTTAGGAGTTAAGGCTAATACTCAAAAGGAAGGGCTATGCTACAACAATGTCAATAAAAAGGCTTTCAAAAATAAGCTAATGACATCTTTCATCAAAGCTTCAGATGTAGCCACCACCTCAGAAAATAAACAACCAAATGTTCAGAAGAATCAGAAACAAACTGGAAAAATGGAAAAGGTCAGTCATGTGAAGAAAGGATTGAATCACATTGAAAATGTGCATGCTGTAAAACACACTGATACACCTAGACATGCACATAAAAGGGAAATCATGAAATGTCATTACTGTCACAAGATTGGCCACTTGATGCATGAATGTAATTTAATGAAATCAGATGATCTGAAAGCTAGAAAAATGCATGGTAGGGATTCGCAGGTCAAGTTCCCTGTCCCTCAGAAAAAGAATGTCACATGTTTTAATTGTGATAAAGTAGGACACACTACTGCTCATTGCTGGTTTGCTAGTGGTAAGAAAAAATCATGTTCATTTCATAAAAAATACTTTGCAAATCAGCATGTTTTTAATAAGAACAAATCTGTTTCAAAGGACCAGCACATCATCTGTTTTAACTGCAACAAAAATGGTCACAAGGCCTTTGAATGCTGGTCAGGTTCCTTTAGAAGAAAATTTCTCAATTGCTCTCACTGTAGAAAGCATGGCCACACAGTCAAGGACTGTTGGCATATTCAGGGTAGAAATGTGAATCTCAAACATGCTAAATTCCATGTAAGATAATTTGTAAAACTTTCATGTTATAACTGTGGGAAGCCAGGCCACAGAGCTGGAGATTGTTGGCATGTTCAGAATAACTCTGCTAAACTCCATATTACGAAATTTACATGCCATCATTGTGGGAAGCCAGGTCACAGGGCTACAACCGGTTGGCTAGTAGGATATCAAAACCAAACTGGCTTTGGTAAACAGAATTTTTATTCTGTTAACAGAAAATCTCATGTATATGCACATAGAACTCATGCTAACAAGAATGTGCATAAATCAGATCTGAAAACTGCTGCTCCTTGCTATTAAGTTAAAAATGTGCTGAAAAAACCTGCTAGAAGTGATAATGTCATGTCAGGACCCAAGACTTCTTGGGTACCTGTTTGTGCAAAATAAACTTTATTTTGCAGGTGTGCCTTTGGACTGGAATAAAAGAGGTAATGATCCAAGGCACTCAAGAATGAAAACCCTTCTGAACTTTTCAGGTAATCTCTCTGCATTTCCTATTTTGAAACTCATTGCATATCTGGTTTGATGTATTCTTGCATATCCTGGTCTTAGTTTCATCTAGTGCATGCATATTAAATCTGTTCTTGCATATTCATTCATCATCTGTCAGTTGCATTATTTTATGGTCATGCACTCTGAAATTTTTGAAAATCTGAGCTGAATGTGAATATTATTTGAAATATGTATTTTTGCATACATAAAGTGCATTGCATTTCCTTAGATTGAAAATGCCAAAAAGATTGTCTAATTGCATGTTTTCAGGGGGAGTTAATTGCATATCCTTGCATAGCATTCAGTGTTGAGTTTTTGCATACATATAGTGAATTGCATTTCCTTAAACTGAGAATGCCAAAAAGTTTGTCTGAATGCATATTGTGAGGGGGAGTCAATACATTACATGAAGGTAGTCATGTGCATACATTTATGTCAGAGTTCATTGCATGTTAACTTTGAACATCCTGGAACTTGCCTGACCTCCTGATATCTTGCCTTGTGTGCATATCCCCTTCATTGATTCTATTTGACCAAACCTCGATCATAATTTGAAAACACTAAGCTTCAAAATCTTTCCTATCAATTGGTAACAATTGGTATCATTTGGTATCAGAATTATTTCAGTCCTTCATGAAGATTTCAATGGGCTATCTCGATCATAAATCTGAAAGATCTTGAACTAGAAATCTTCTATTATACGCTTTTATGAATATCTGAAATAACTCATGTGGTTTAAGCTTAATGTATTCATGGAGTTTAACTTTAAAATCTTTTAACATATCTGAATCATGATTAATAAATCGTAACCAACTGTTTCATGCTGTGTATTGCAAAAAACTTCTGAAATTTGCACTTTTGAATACATGACTTTATTTGGTTAAGTACATGAGATTAATATTGTTTTGAAGCAAATGAATGTTTCTGAATTGTCTAAAGGGTAGAGTAATTGTTAGAGCAATGACCTTGGTCACTGAGAAACACATGTCCAAGGGACTGTGTCATGAGGTGGCTTAGTTAACTCTGCATAAAATTCATTGAAAATCAGGCAGAGCAATGGCATGCACACTGAGAAATACAACTCACTCATCAAGAAATGATTTGCAGTGTGTCATGATGTGTAAATGCTATCTCTGTTCATATATAGCATGACAGTTAGTCAAACTAAGTGCTTAGGGATATTGGCCTCTGATCAAGGTATATCATCTAGTTACAAGGTATGCACTGAACTAGACTGCTCGTAAAATTTGTAGCATGAAAAATTGTTGAACATATCTCAATATCTGAATATTGATGCTAAAATCAAATTGCTACAACCCTAGACAAAATAATATGACTTCATAATTGCTTAATCTCAATACTAGTGCATGTAATTCTGAAAGAAGTCAATGAATTTGATTGTGTAAGACAAAGCGAGGACAATCAAGATAAATATGAGGGCTTGGTTCATTTTTATTAAAACATGGTTTTAGATATCAATACAGAATTTTATTGATAAACTCTGCATACATCATGTTTAAACCATGCTGTTCAATAAAGCTCATTCATAAGCTCTTATAATGGAAGACTTTGAAAAACTTATGTTTTGGATTTATGAGATTGATATCTCTCTGAAAATCTGACTGAATTTTTTTGAGATTGGAGCTTCTTTAAAAATCAGCTCATTGACTTGAACTTCTCCTTGTTTGCCCATGTGGTCTCCTTCTCATTCATTTCATAAGGTTCCATTTATTGAGGGGGAGCCTCCTTGTCATATGCATCATGCTGCATAGAAGGAGAAGAATTGTGCCCTTGCATTCATATTTCTGGTATCTGCATCTACATTCATACCCCTTCCCATGGTTTATTTTGATTATACCAAAGGGGGAGATTGTTTGCCTAAGAGGGAGAATATCATTCAACCAGTGCATGCAGGTTCCTTTTGATCATCTCTAACTCATGCTTTTGTTGACACTCTTAAAGGGGGAGAATCATGTTCTTGCAGGGGGAGAAATTGACTGAATTTTTATACATGCTTTAATTTCTCAAACTATTTTCTTTTTGATGAAGTCAAAGGGGGAGAATAGTTTGAGTCATCAGACTGACTCACTGTGTAGTGTTGCCATCATCAAAAAGGGGGAGATTATTATGCCCATGTGGTTTTAGTTTTGATGATGATTTTAATGATGGTTTTGATGATTGGTTTTTGACGTGAGTTAATCACTGTGAGTCATCCTGCTGTGTGAGTCATCATGCTGTTATTCAGTCTATCAAATGTTCAGTCATCTTGCTGCTCAGTTTAGTTTAACATTTTTGATGTTCAGTCGTGTTAACTGATGCATAAAGCATTCATTGCTACACTCTGCTTAGTTAGTATGAACAGTAGTGGGTCGACCCACTCTTGCTGATGCGTCGACTCATCAGAACACTGAGTGTCTGGTTTGTCTAACTTCAAGTCTACACATCATCAGTTGAACGTAAAGTGTATACGTTGCAGCGTCAACTCATTGGGCTGCAGCGTCAACTCAGCAAGTATGCACATCGCCTTCAGGCCTTCAAGTCTATACACTCTATACTCATTCAAGTCTGTACACTGGTTTTCATGCATGTTAAACTCCAAGTCTATACAGCCTGCCTCTTCTACTTAGTGTACATACTTATTCATTTGCTGTTTCAAAGTCCATACAATGGCTGTTGAACTGTGAAGTCTATACATTGTCTGATCATTCATCTTCATGTCTATACAACGCTAAGTCAATACATTGAACTGTTCTCCAAAGTCTGCACAATGGTCTTCACACCTGAAGTCTGTACATCCACAGTTAAACTTGAAGTCTGCACATTG
Organism: Amorphophallus konjac; assembly: GCA_022559845.1. Classification (NCBI taxonomy): domain Eukaryota; kingdom Viridiplantae; phylum Streptophyta; class Magnoliopsida; order Alismatales; family Araceae; genus Amorphophallus; species Amorphophallus konjac. Next base: position 221,136,102 of record CM040122.1, on the reverse strand, counting down.
GTCTTCGAATTCAAAGTCTGTACATTGGGTTTTCACATGAAGTATGTACAGCCGTTCACTGTTGAAGTCCATACACTGGTCGGTGGAATTTGAAGTCTGTACACTGACTCGTTTCATTTCCTCAGAGTCTGTACATCCACAGTGAAATCCAAAGTCTGCACATTGATCTTCGAATCCAAAGTCTATACAATGGTCTTCACACTTGAAGTCTATACATTCGATGTGCAGAGTTGATGTCTATACATTTGCCTCTATGATTCTAAGTCTATACATTGGCTGCAGAGATCTCTATCAAGTCTATACATCGACTGTCTTGCTTTAGCTTAAGTCTGTACAGAGTCAGCGTCTCGTTGACCGTCTCTTGTTGTGTCTTCATGTTATTTCTGTGTTTGTGTCTTCGTGTTGTTTTTATGTCTTCGTGTTATTTTTGTGTTTGTGTCCTCATGTTATTTTTGTGTTTGTGTATTCGTGTTGTTTTTTACGTCTTCGTGTTATTTCTGTGTTTGTGTCCTCATGTTATTTCTGTGTTTGTGTCTTCGTGTTGTTTTTATGTCTTCGTGTTGCTTCTTTCTATCTTCGTCCAGGTTTCCTCTGATCGCGTGTTTTACTACCGTTTTACTTCGTGTCGTTCTCTCTTTATCTCGTGCTGTTCTCATCTGACTTCGTGTCGTTCTTTTTGTAGTGTTAGCTTTGTTACTGTGGTACCTCGTGTCGTTCTCTCTTTATCTCGTGCTGTAGTCATCTTATGTACCTCGTGTCGTTCTCAGTATAGTGCACCTTTTGTTGTTCCTACACACCTCGTGCAGCTTTAGCTTGAGTGTCAACCGACTTATTTCAGATATATATATATATATAGAGAACCCTGAGTATTAATGGTTTTAATCTCTTTGCAGGAGAAGAAGAAAAACAAAAAGAAGAAGGTGGTCCGAGGAAGAATATTCCCCAGTGACTGGGCGGCACGTGATCCGAAGCTGGAAGGGCAGACAGGATTGTGACACGTGTGTTGAAGCTGGCTGAGAGACTGACACATGGCCACAAGTTCTGGGCGGGAAATGTGGAAGCCACACGCGCCCAGTGCTGCCCTCCTGCTGGCTGCTGCTTATAAAAGGAAGCCTTCATCCAACAGATGAAGATTGATCGAAGAAGAAGCCTGGAGAGCAGAAAGCCCTTCGATCCAGAAAAAGAAAAGAGGAAGAAAAAAGAGAAGAAGAAGAGAAGAGAAGAGACATAGAGAGCCTGCGAAAGAAGAAGAAAAGAAAGAGAAGAAGAGCAGAAGGAGAAGAAGAGAAAGAGAGAGTTAGAGAGCTCGTGAGGGTAAAGAGAAAAAGAAAGTGAGAGAGAAGAGAAGAGGAAGAGAAGCTTACCTGAAGATCTGTCTACTGGATCGTGGATCAAATCCAGGCCAGTTAGCTCCATGCGAGCCACATCTGTGTTATCTTTCTTTACAGCTTTCTGATCGCTGTGTATTTTTCCTTTCTTATTTTTCCTTTTTCATTTGGTTAGCTTTGTACTTCCGATCCTCTGGATTGAGGTCGGGTCCCTCCTGGTCTGGAGGAAGAGAGGTCTGCGACCTCTAGTTTGCAAGTGGCTGGAAGTCACTTGTGTGTTCCCTCCGGTTTGGAGGAAGGGAGATCTGATCTCCGGTTCTGGGCTTGTGGGTTACAAGTCCAGGTGTCCCTCCTGGTCTGGAGGAAGAGAGGTCTTCGACCTCTGGTTTGCTGGTGACTGGGAGTCACTGGTGTGTTCCCTCTGGTTTGGAGGAAGAGAGACTGTGCGTCTCTAGTTTCCAAGTGGCTGGGAGTCACTTGGGGTGTCCCTCCGGTTGGGAGGAAGAGGGGAGGTTGTTCCCCTGGTCAAGCTGTGTGGCAGCACCTGTTGCAGACTGAGTCTGCGGTTTCTAGCGTGAGCTAGTGGAAGCCACACTCGGGTTGAGTGTGGGGTGGATGTAGGTCTGCTGGACCGAACCGCCTAAAAATCCCTTGTGCACTGTGGTTTGACTTGTCTATTTGTGCTTCCGCTAGGTGATTGCATAGGGGCGCTCCATGTGTTTGGCTTCTGGTTGAGCAGAAGAGTTTATTAGTTTTTCAGATTGACTAAATCTGTCTTGTTAGCACTCCAGTGATCTCACTGTGTGTTTGGTTAGTTCCACAACTGCCGTTTAGCCTTCAAGTTTGTTTAGTTTGCGAACTAGCATTTTTAGTGAGCGAAATTTTAACTGGGCGAAGGGTTTTTTAAAAGTCATATTCATTCACCCCCCCTCTGAATACTGCACCGAACCTAACAATGTACATATGGAGTTAAATTGATTGAAGAGCTTTAGCTTTACTTCGCAGAATATTTATTGATGTGCCTTCATACTTCTGTTTACCTTTTTTATTTCAGATGATAGATACCTTTTTGTGTATGGTTTATTTGGCAGAAATATTTGCCATCTTGATGGCTTTCTATAGTTCAGATTCGAACATTCTTTACATAGGAAGCTTCATATGAGATGATTTCTTGGTTATCATTATTCTTTCTCCCTTAATTCATGCTTTGGTTCTAAATTGTTGTCCAATTCTTCTGGAATAAGTACAAGTTTCATGGCTGTCCATGGCCTCAATAATTGTCTCTGTTCTGAGATTGCATCTTAAGATGGAAAATATTCCTCTATGGCCTTGTGATGTAAATGAAACATTACCCCATGTATGATGCATTTTCATTATGGTTTTAGAAAAGGTAGGGGATTTGAATTTTCTCTTCTTTTAATGTGATATCTGGAAAAGCTTATTTTAACATTTGTTAACTATGTCTATAAATGTCATATTGTGTCTGAAGTTTTCAAGAAGCATTTGTGGGATTTCGAGTTTAAGTTTTTTGGAAGCATATATACTGCAGTTTCGATTTTCTGATGCCGTAATTCAAAATTTGATGTTGACTTGGCAACATGAATTGAGATCTGTACACCCAACTGTTTTCTTTCTTCTCTTTTTTTCTTGTTTTCAGAAGGTTGGGCCAGAAAGAGCTCTTATCTTGTTGATGGGTGTAAACTCGAGGGCCTTGATATTGTGATACGCAGAGAGTGAATCTATACATGCTTTATCAGGTAGCAATATTCTTTTTTTATGTACATAGCAATATTCTTGGGATGGCGTTTAAGCTTTTCTCTTGTAACATTTGTGATCATAAGGAAACCAGTTTGTCTAACAGGTCTTTTGGATTTTTGTCTGGATGCAGAATTTTATATCTGTGGTTGTTGTTTCCACTTTGAATTTTATATATGTGGTCGTTGTCTTGCTTTTGTGATCCTAAAATAAACATATTGGCCGCCAAGTAGCATTAGTTTTTAACATAATCTTAGTGGTTATGACCTGGCAGGTGGGTTTTGTTAATGCGATCTTTGAGTTAATTCTTCTGTTGCCTTAGCTTTCCCAGCTTTAGCGCTTGCAAGTACCACACTTCCCCATGCTATCAATGTTTGATTGATCAACCTGCATTTTATTTTTTTCGCTCTTGTAGCATTGAAGACAGGAGTGGGATCTCTGGATTCAGCTGAATACAGTAGTTCTCAAAGAGGAATCAGAAGCAAGTTCACTTCCAATAGATAATAAACCATCCACAGCTAATGAGGCATATTCTGGATTTTCATCCCTCAATGTAAATATCCTAAGCAAAGAGCCTAGTTGTAAAAATCTAGGTGATGAAAAAGTTCAGAGAACTCTAATGGCTCAAGAGAATTTAAGAAGGTGCCTACCCTGTCCATCACTATTCCTAGACCCTTTGTGTAGACTTTAGATTGAAATCTATTAGACACAAGGTTCTGTGCAGGAAGTGGCAAATGAGCATCATCCACCAGGCTGAATTCTTATCTTTGGGTTTATCATTGGTCCATTAGATATTTTATCTTTGTTTGTATCTAGTTCCCATGGCCTAAAATAAATTTCATGTCTTTGGCAGGGATAAGGTGTCCCAAGAGAAATTACAGATTCTGAGAAGTAGAGATTCACCTCTTAGTTATGTAGATTTAACGGTATGATTGCTGATTATATATCTATATTCCATATTCTGGTGGTGACTTGAATAGGTTATAGCTCAGCCATAGATTATTCACCTAGCCAGGTCTATTAAAACTTAAAAGATGGCTTATGAAGGTTCCTATTGGATTTCATTTCTCCATGCCCGCATGCTATGTAGTGACATATTTATGTTTAAGCTACATGACGATGGTAAATGGACGAGGTGTGAGAAAGACAGTATGATGGTCCTTTCAGAAATTTGAACTAAGATCATAGGATGGTTTTAAGAGCGTCTTACTTGATTGTTTATGTGCACACATCTCTGAGTAGAGGACCCTGAGATCCAAACATTCATTTTATTATCATCATTTTTTCATCTCCTATTTAATGTAGTGTCAACCTGAATGTTCTATTTTTTGCAGGTGGCTGTGGCAAGAATTGACAACCCTTGTGGATCCAACAGACTTGGTTAAAAATCTTGAAGATTCAAGTGGCTGCATGAGATTTTTTATGTAAAAGAATTAGTTCAGTTTGAAGCAATCCAAATACATGGAAGGGAACGAAACAGCCTACCGTGTCTTTCCGGCATTCTGATAGAGCACAATTTATGTAGATCCAAAAAATTGGATCCGAATTCAATGAGAATTAGTTCAGTTAGCATATGAGTTTAGGTGCAACATGGTGTTTAGAATGTAGATCCGAAAAATCGGATCCGAATTCAATACCAATAAATTCGGATTCTCTTAATAATTGCCTATTAAAGATTTTCATATAAGATTTCGGGTTAGATCCGAATTTAAAATAATGTCTAACTTCAGATTCGGGTTATGTTCGGATCTACTGTTATTGGATCTGGATTCGGATCCTAAAAGATCCGACCCGGATCTGATCCGTTTACACCCCTAGACACAGGAGGGAGTCCAGAAAGTGAAAGAAAAACTCCCGGGCAATTCCATTATATTTAATTAGGACTTTTCCAAGTTGCCATTAAAAAGAGACCCAGGAAATTCTATCACTCACTCTTGTGAGGCACTTAATTAGTTGGACCATGTGCATGTGAAATTGAATCGTAGGGAGTTGGACGGGCAATGTGAAAACAATCCTTCTCCCAAGAATCTTGGGTCCCTGGTCAGGCCTAATCTCTTGTCCGATCGAGAATGGTTGCGTACGGACAGCCAATACTCCGCCAAGCTCAAAAAAAGGGAAGCTTCTCTCTCTCAATAAGTAGTAGTAGTCAAATCACTTCCAACAATCCAAACACTCTGGAGACAATTCCAAAACATTCATGTTGTGAGGTGTTAAACCCTGACTATTCAACCTTCCATCCGGGAGGAATTATCGCGGAAGATTCGGGATCGGTCAAATCAGTACCAAGTGCCATCCATTTACCTGTCACAAAGACTACAACAACAACAACAACAACAACAACAATAGAGATGTTGTCTTAATAATAAAATATGACAAATCAAGAGGGGAGGGGGGAGTGAATTGATTTCTTTTAAAAGCTTAGTTTAATTTTGACTTGAACCCTTGAAGAACTTAAGACACAAGTCTATTAATTCGAAAGGTAATGCTGTTAAACATCCTAGTAACCAAGTACTAGCAATGCGACGAGATTGGAGTACTGAACTTGCGCAAAGGGGGAGGGGGAGATAAGGAGCAAACCACATGAGATCGTATACCAAGATTTTTGTAGTGGTTCGGTTCCAAGAACATTTGAGACCTATGTTCACTTCCCCACCGTGGGTGAGAATTCTTCACAAACACTGTAAATCAAAATAACATATGCATGGGTGAGTGAACACCCAACCACGATGCCTTGGGCAACGAGCACACACACAGACACACACACAAGGAAAAAAAAATCTCTCAAACACTCAAGGTAGATCATGTAGTGCAATGCATAGAATAGAGAGAAAAAGGTGAAGGAGATAGATAAGATTAAAGATTAAGTTCCCCCTCAGATGATGCTGCCCTTCTAGAAGTCTTAAGAATCATCCTCGCTTGCTTGGAGTTGCCTTCATGTCCTCTTCCTGATGTAGAACTGCTTACGTGCCTTGAGAGGATGAAGAGATCTTGACCTTGCATAGCCACTAAACCTCACAACCTCATCATCACAAAACTCTACCTCGGGCATCGTCAAAATACGAGGCAACTCGGGGTCCACACGTTGAGCCTCTCACCTGACGAAGATGGCTGATGTGATAGTCAAGGTAGCAATAATGGCTGACCCCCGGTCTCGCGGAACCTTAAGCCTGAACGTTTTTGCTAGCACAAATGATAAACTAAAATCATAGTTTATGTGTGAATGACCGATCGCTCAATGCATCAACCACCACGTTCATTCTCCCTGACTGATAAGATAAACTAAAATCATAGTTCTTCATATATTCCATCCATCTCTTCTGCCTAATGTTGAGATCCTTCTGTGTGAACACATATTTCAAACTCTGGTGGTCAGTATAAATCTCAAACTTCTCTCCATACAAATAATGTGATGCGGGACGGGACACGAACCTGAGACTCTAGCTCTCGGACGTCCCTAAGCGAGGGAAATGCGTGGATCTGCACGGTTGAAAAACCGGTAATGAGTCTCAGGTATCGGCTTTTCCGCGTGCTCGGATCGAGTCACGGGACGGGTTCCACTCACTCACTCTCGCAGCGGTGATAAAATTATAACGAGCTATGTAACTATGACTCATGCAGCGGCATATGAAAATATACGAGATAAGTAAAATGCCAAATAAGGAGGGTGGCGAGTGTACCTCCACGCTTCGGACGTGGGAAGACGACCCCGACCGAACTTTGTACTCTCGGTACAGTAAATAATTAAATTACAGCAATGAATATTACTGTCCACTCTACGTAGGGAGGTAAAGGGCTACACGTGGGACCCGACAGTAATGGGTTCGGGTTGACGGGCAACGATTTGGGCAGCTCCGACGGTAGCGCGTGCCGACAAACATGGGGCCCACGTCTTGGTCGGAGGGCCGATCGGGCCGGGAGTGGCACCACTGCGAAGGGGACCCCTGGGGGAACAATCCCTGGGAGGGGGACGCGTCGGTTTGCCTTGTGGAAGGCGAGACGGTCAGCCTGTGGGACGTTGTTGCTTGCTGTCCCCGGACCTGTGGTGTAGTTTCAGCACTGCGCGACCCAGCGAAAACACTTGCTGCGACCAACTCCGACGTCGGATCGACGCGAAACCAGCGCCGTTGCGAAGATAGCTTAGAGATCTTAAACCACCTGTTATTACATGAATTTTTTTGTCTCTGTATTTGCCGAGGCTGAATTTAGAACAGACGGACTTCTCTAGCTCAGAACAGATCGGGCAGATTGGGATATGCCTGAGAACTTGGTTTGACCGAGGCTCAAACTATGGATATGGAAGTTGAAATTTTTATGGGAGATGGAGGGGGAAGTAAGGAACACAAGAATAATTTTTATGTATTTTTTTGAGGAGGTTTGACAGGGGAAATAGATTTTATGGTGGAGAGGGGTCGGATCTGGACTGTACAGGACAGAATAGAAACCGATTTTCACAAAGATTTTTATGAGGGGTAAATGAACTCCTAAAATCGTGAAAAAATTTGGGGCAAGGGGTTTTGGTGGATAGAAAACACAGTCCAAATTTTAGAGTGATCTGAAATTGGAAAGGGGGTCAAAAGGGCAAAGAAGTGGGCTGTTGGAACATAGATCTACACAGAGACAGAATCTGTAGATCGGGGTGAATAAATGGTAAAGGAAGGTAAACAAGAAAGAAAAATGTGAATTTTTTTGTGAAGGCTGGGGGAACGTGGGGAACTCACCCTCCAATTTTTAGCACGATCTGATCTTTTGATGGGGAGCTAAAAATCGGGCTTTAGACCTCTATCCTGCAATAGACAGATCTGCGACGGCGTGGCGGCGGCGGTGCGATGGCGGCAGGAACGGAGGCGGCGGCTGAGCTTCTCACCCAGAGATGGGATACAACTTGGAATCCACCAAGTTTTCTTGGGAATCCAACCTAAGAATACAGTAATCAAGCTGCAAGGAGAGAGGAGAGAGGAGGGGCGCCCTTGGGCGTTCTCTTGGCAAAATGCAATAATTTGCTGAACTTGGCCGGTTCATGGGGACTTGGCCGGTTCATGGGGACTTGGCCGATTCATGTGCCCCAGAAAGTGTATCTCCCTTAGATAAAATTCGCATTTGCTGAATTTGGCATACAGCTGGTGCTCTTGCAAAGTCTACAATACAATTCTCAAATGATGAGCATGCTCCTCCTCTGACGTCGAATAGATAAGGATATCATCTACAAACACCACCATGAACTGATCCAAGTAAGGATGGAACACCCTATGCATCAGGTCCATGAAAGCTACTACAATATTGGTTAGCCCAAATGACATCACAAAAACTCATAATGCCCATACCTGGTCCTAAAAGCTATCTTCTCCACATCCGAATCCCTGATCCACAGTTGATAGTACCCCGATCTCCTTTCCTTAAGGTTTTGGGGCTCCTAACATGTTGTATTTATGTAGCAACCTGGTTTTATAAGATTAATTAAATGAGTATAATATTAAAAAGGGGGAAAAACTTAAATAATTGTAATGGAATTGGGTAAAAGAAATTGTAATAGAAGACAAATAAATGAAATTGTAAATGGTTTAATATGTCATTAAGGCTTAATGGCCTTATGGGCTTAATTAATTCCCAAAATTCAGAATTTTTAAAACTCTAATTTCTAAATGGGCTAATTTGATTTAAAACTAACTCTAATGGGCTAATAACCTTAACCAAACCCTAATCCACTAAGGGAGGTTGAAATATAACCTAACCCTAACCCCAATTCGAGCTAGATAAGGTAGGGGTAGTGTAGTAACTCGAAAAAAAATATAAAAAGAGAATAAATATAACCGTATAATATTTATGGAGAATAAAATTTGAAAGAATGAAACCTTTAAAAATAAAAATTTACGTTAGAATATAACGGGGGTTGGTGTGGGCCTTAATAAAAATTATCTGGATTAAAAATACTGACATGTTAAATGGTTTTGGGTTGAGACCCATTAAGCTGTAACGTGAGAAGCAAAAGATAAAACCTTACCTAAAAGGGGTTTAGTCGGTTGTAAGGGCTGCGGCGACTGTGGTTTGGGTAAGGTCGACAGATATAAAATATTAACTTGATTAGAACTTGTGGACGCACTTTCGGGATCTTTTTTATTTATTCATTTATTCGTTTGTTTATTCGTTTATTTGATTTATTTAGTGCGTGGGCGTGTCAGTCACAAAGAGATAATTTATTTGGACTTTGAAGAAGCCACTAGTGCGCATCGTCTGACTGATCAGACGATAGTGGATTACGTGTCGGGATAAAAATCCGCCGCGCCATGAAGATCACGACGTTGATTACATCTCCCCGGAGGGTAGAAAATCCTTAATTGATCGTCAGGAAAAGGGGCCCTATGGCCTAAGATTAATATTAACGAAATGAGATAATAAAATCTCGAACTGCATTAGGACGCCCCTTGATGGGGTGAAAATATTCAAATCATGTTGGTCATCTATCGACCATTTCATGTTCGGACGAAGGTCCGTGTTGAAAGTGCAACGGAGGCGGAGATAAAAATCCGTAAGAATGTCCGCCGGGTATATGGCAAGTTTGATAGTAGAATGGGACTAAATCTCGATCCGAACGGGTCGAATTCGAGAAGCTATTGGTTCAAGGCAATGTCGAGTCATGACCATATCGAGGAAGCTCCCGAGGTCCAAACCCGACTTGCTAGGATGTCATTGATATTCCTTTCGCGTCGGCTCTTAGGGAAGCGAGCTTCCGGAGTGCACATTATTGTATTTTTTATTTGGTTATTATTATGCTTTCATGGCATTACTTTCATCACGATGATATCATTCTATTAATCATTTTTTTTTTGGTTCATTTATTTCATCATTCCCCTATTTTTGTTTAGATTCTATTATGTTATTCCCTTTTTATTGTTTTGGCTTATATATATATATATATATATGTTCATTTTTACTTTAACGTTGTTTGTTATTATTTATCTATTTATTTATTCATCACTTTTATCTTTTTATCTCCCCTTTTTTTATTGCAGGAATTGAATAATAAGAAACAAAAGTGTGAACAAAAATGGAAGAAGGAGAAGATTGAAATGCAAGGAGAAGCGTTTTTCTTTTGCATGTGGATTGCGTATGTTACGTGAATGGGTATGTGAGTATATTATAAAGTGTGTGTGTTTGTGAATGGGTATTGTAGCGGCAGGAAAATGGTTCCTAGGCCACGTACCACCTTCTCTATTTATTTGTTGGGGAAGTCGTCTCGCGCCCGTGGATGCCTGCACACACCAAGAAATCAGAAGGGCGTTAGAAGGAGTCCCGGGTGTTACCCCAAGGGATAACCCTCCGATGCTTAAGTCAGCAAGGGATTAATGAGTAATAGAGAGGAGTAAAGTGAGAGAGAAGAAGGGGCCGTAGTAGTCGGTGCAGGAGGTGTGTAGATCCTCTGTACGCGTGCTCGCCGCTCCCAGTGGGCTCTCGGAGAGTGCTCGCTGGGTGGTAAGGCCGCTCGGGAGGAAGAAGCTCTCTAGACGTAGGAGGCCCTCTTGTCGTCGTTGCTAGTTGGGTCGCTCTCTTCTCTGTAGGCAGCTCTGGGGCAGGTGTATCCTCTTGCATAGTAGCGTGGAGTTTAGTAGAAGAATCTACCGTGTAGTCGTGTCCTCTGTCGATGTCCCTTTTATAGGGGGGTTGTCCTGGAGAGGATGCTTGGTAGGCCCGAAGAGCATTTGGAGACTTGGAGAGCACTTCTGGGGGAGTGCTTGGTAGGCCTGGAGAGCACTTGTAGTCTTGGAGAGCACATCCGAGGAGAGTGCTCGGCAGACTTGGAGAGCATTTGGAGGCATGGAGAGCACTTCTAGGAGAGTGCTCGGCCTGCTTGGAGAGCAATTGTAGGCCTGGAGAGCACTTCTAGGAGAGTGCTCGGCTTGCTTGGAGAGCACTTGTACGCCTGGAGAGCACTTCTAGGAGAGTGCTCGGCCTGCTTGGAGAGCACTTGTACGCCTGGAGGGTACTTCTGGGAGAGTGCTTGGTGGCCTTGGAGAGCACTTGGAGGCCTGGAGAGCACTTCTGGGAGAGTGCGTGGCGGCCTTGGAGAGCACTTGGAGGCCTGGAGAGCACTTCTGGGAGAGTGGTTGGCGGCCTTGGAGAGCACTTGTAGGCCTGGAGAGCACTTCTGGGAGAGTGCTAGGTGGCCTTGGAGAGCACTTGGAGGCCTAGAGAGCACTTCTGGGAGAGTGCTAGGTGGCCTTGGAGAGCACTTCTGTCCTCCGTGGAGTGGGGCTCTGTTGGCATAAGTAGGCTCCTTGCTCTCTCTATGCGTCTCTGTCTCCGTAGTTGTGCCGCAGTCTTTCCTCCTTCCTCCTTGGCGTAGAGCTCTGGTAGCACAAAGATGCCTCTCTCTTTCCTTCTGTGTCTTTGCAAGAGTAGCCTATTGGGGTGCCTCCGTTCATCTCCCCCTCTTTTGGATCCAGCGAGGTCCTATTTATATAGGCCTTGGTGGTGCAGGCTGTTCCTCGATTGGGAAATGACGTAGATTACGGAGTGACGTTTCCTTGATCGTGGGGGTTGCCCGTTATGCGCTTGCCCATTCCTGGAAGGGAGGCTTCATGGCGAGAATCTTGACAGGGAGGGTGTGACCCAGTCCATGCGGGGGAAAGCCCTGTGATGACGGTGGCGACGCTCATCTGTTGGAGAGAAATGCGGCGTCTGGATCCTGTATGCGTAGTAATTTCACATGTGGGCTCTCGGTCCTTTGCAGGCTCTACCGAAGTGGGCTTTGCTGGATCTGGCAATATTGGGCCATGTTGGGCCTGGCGAATTTTACCCTCCTCACAAGCCCCCCACTCCCGAGCGTCGAGTGTGCTTGACGCTTGGGAGGAATCATACGAGGCCCGATGAGGGAGAAATTTTGGTGAAGCCATTGTGAACCCTCTCGTCGCTTGCTGCCTTTCTTGGTGCGCAAGGCAGCCCCCCTACACATGTAGGATGATGTCCCCGGCATGACAATAGCTCCAAGACACCTTTTGTATTTTGGAGGTGAGCGTACATCTGTCTCCTGAAGAGGAGGAGATTATTGCTCCCTCTTGAAAGCTGAAAAGCCACCCTTTGTATTTTGGAGGTGAGTGTACGTCTGTCTCCTTAAGAGGAGAAGACTATTACTCCCTCTTGGAAGCTGAAAAAGCCACCCTTCATATTTTGGAGGTGAGTGTACGTCTGTCTCCTTAAGAGGAGAAGATTATTACTACTTTTTGGAAGCTGAGAAGCCACCCTTTGTGTTTTGGAGGTGAGCATGCATCTATCTCCTGAAGAGGGGAAGATTATTACTCCCTCTTGGAAGCTGAAAAAGCCACCCTTTGTATTTTGGAGGTGAGTGTACGTCTGTCTCCTTAAGAGGAGAAGACTATTACTCCCTGTTGGAAGCTGAAAACGCCACCCTTCATATTTTGGAGGTGAGTGTACGTCTATCTCCTTAAGAGGAGAAGATTATTACTCCCTCTTGAAAGCTGAGAAGCCACCATTTGTGTTTTGGAGGTGAGCGTGCATCTATCTCCTGAAGAGGAGAAGATTATTACTCCCTCTTGGAAGCTGAAAAAGTCACCCTTTGTGTTTTGGAGGTGAGCGTACATCTGTCTCCTGAAGAGGAGAAGATTATTGCTCCCTCTTAGAAGCTGAAAAGCCACCCTTCGTTTTTAAGGGAAGCGGAACTTGCCTCTAGGAAGCCCGTAGGCTACCTTAATTTCTATGGGAGCGGTGCTCGCCTCTAGGGAGCCCGTAGGCTACCTTCATTTTCAAGGGGAGCGGTGCTCGCCTCTAGGGAGCTCGTAAGCTACCTGGATTTTCAAGGGGAGCGGTGCTCACCTCTAGGGAGCTTGTAAGCTTCCTTAGCTCCTGAGAGAGTGGTGCTCACCTCTTGGGGACTCGTTGGCGGCAACCGCTGGTGGTAAACGGGGGGAGGATGAACCCTCCTGAGATCCTCGCCGAGAGCCAGGGGCCTGTTGAGAACTGCGCCCACGGTTGCTGGCGTTGCGAAGGCTTCCATGGGGCGCCATAGCCTTTTGCTCTGATTCCCACAGACGGCGCCAAGAAGTGTAGCGGTAGAAAAATGGTTCCTAAGTCACGTACCACCTTCTCTATTTATTTGTTGGGGAAGTCGTCTCGCACCCGTGGATGCCTGCACACACCAAGAAACCAGAAGGGCGTCAGAAGGAGTCCCGGGTGTTACCCCAAGGGATAACCCTCCGATTCTTAAGTCAGCAAGGGATTAATGAGTAATAGAGAGTAGCAAAGTGAGAGAGAAGAAGGGGCCGTAGTAGTCGGTGCAGGAGGCGTGTAGATCCTCTGTACGCGTGCTCGTCGCTCCCAGTGGGCTCTCGGAGAGTGCTCGCTGGGTGGTAAGGCCGCTCGGGAGGAAGAAGCTCTCTAGACGTAGGAGGCCCTCTTATCATCGTTGCTAGTTGGGTCACTCTCTTCTCTGTAGGCAGCTCTGGGGCAGGAGTATCCTCTTGCATAGTAGCGTGGAGTTTAGTAGAAGAATCTACCGTGTAGTCGTGTCCTCTGTCGATGTCCCTTTTATAGGGGGGTTGTCTTGGAGAGGATGCTTGGAGGGTGCTTGGTAGGCCCGAAGAGCATTTGGAGACTTGGAGAGAACTTCTGGGGGAGTGCTTGGTAGGCCTGGAGAACACTTGTAGTCTTGGAGAGCACATCCGAGGAGAGTGCTCGGCAGACTTGGAGAGCATTTGGAGGCCTGGAGAGCACTTCTAGGAGAGTGCTCGGTCTGCTTGGAGAGCACTTGTAGGCCTGGAGAGCAGTTCTAGGAGAGTGCTCGGCTTGCTTGGAGAGCACTTGTACGCCTGGAGAGCACTTCTAGGAGAGAGCTCGGCCTACTTGGAGAGCACTTGTACGCCTGGAGGGCACTTCTGGGAGAGTGCTTGGTGGCCTTGGAGAGCACTTGGAGGCCTGGAGAGCACTTTTGGGAGAGTGCGTGGCGGCCTTGGAGAGCACTTGGAGGCCTGGAGAGCACTTTTGGGAGAGTGGTTGGTGGCCTTGGAGAGCACTTGTAGGCCTGGAGAGCACTTCTGGGAGAGTGCTTGGCGGCATTGGAGAGCACTTGGAGGCCTCGAGAGCACTTCTGGGAGAGTGCTAGGTAGTCTTGGAGAGCACTTGGAGGCCTAGAGAGCACTTCTGGGAGAGTGCTAGGTGGCCTTGGAGAGCACTTCTGTCCTCCGTGGAGTGGGGCTCTGTTGGCATAAGCAAGCTCCTTGCTCTCTCTATGCGTCTCTGTCTCCGTAGTTGTGCCGCAGTCTTTCCTCCTTCCTCCTTGGCGTAGAGCTCTGGTAGCACAAAGATGCCTCTCTCTCTCCTTCTGTGTCTTTGCAAGACTAGCCTATTGGGGTGCCTCCGTTCATCTCCCCCTCTTTTGGATCCAGCGAGGTCCTATTTATATAGGCCTTGGTGGTGCAGGCTGTTCCTCAGTTGGGAAATGACGTAGATTGCGGAGTGATGTTTCCTTGATCGTGGGGGTTGCCCGTTATGCGCTTGCCCATTCTTGGAAGGGAGGCGTCGTGGCAAGAATCTTGGCAGGGAGGGTGTGACCCAGTCCATGCGGGGGAAAGCCCTGTGATGACGGTGGCGACGCTCATCTGTTGGAGAGAAATGCGGCGTCTCGATCCTGTATGCACAGTAATTTCACATGTGGGCTCGCGGTCCTTTGCAGGCTCTGCCGGAGTAGGTTTTGCTGGATGTGGCAATATTGGGCCATGTTGGGCCTGGTGAATTTTACCCTCCTCAGGTATATTTCACGTTAGTGGATGTGTGCTGTGAGGGCGTGTGTTTTAGCATGTAGATGTGTGGAGGGTGGATCGGCGCGGGGAGTGTATGCGTTGTTTTGTTTTTATATACAAAAGGGATGAGGAGAGGTGAGAACAAGTGTGCGGGAGGTAAAACGGTGGGGGGATGGGATTCGGGGGGCAAAGGCGCCGTCGGATCACCTCTCTCGCCCCTTCATCTTGGTTCTGTTTTCATTTTTTTATATGATGGAGGATACGTGAGAAGAGAGATGAGAGGGGGGTGATCCAACACGCACGGACTGGCACCGAATCACCTCCCCGTTTCATTTTTTTTAACACGCGTTCAGTAATGTGGGTATGCATATATATATATATATATATATATATATATATATATATATATATATATATATATATATATATATATATGTATGTATTTTTATGCAGCTCGAGGTACGCATGGAGTTTGCAGAGGTTTTATTTTGTGCAGGTTTATGCCTAGGGTGATACTCTATACCTTAACGTATATGAGAAAAGGGGTGTTCAAAATGCAGAGGGTCTCTGTTTGTTCTTTCGTTACAGTCATTGCATTGCATGATTCTGAAATTTGTCAACTGCAGCAATTTTTGATGATTCAAGGGTCCTTTATTCTTTTTTTTTGTTCAATCTTATTCTCATAGTTAACATTGTCTGGTCGTTTGTTTCTTTTGTTAGTCGCGTTCCCGACGAGATTTTGACAGCACCTCCCCTGGCCCTGGGGATTATGGGGTGTAAAACAGAGAGCCGTCCACAGAACAATCTGAGACGACCTCCAAATTCTTGGGTGAGCTGAAAATAGTTTCCCGATGACCCAAGGTGAGCGTAGAAACCTGAGGACTAGCCTTCGAGGGGTTCCAGTGGCCCACGGGCTGTGGCTTCTGAAATTCTGGGACCTAGGTCCAGCATGTTGTCAAGCGTATGGCCGTTGCTATTCACCCTCTGAATGGGGTTCCCCAGAAGTCATACTATGAAGAAGTAAGCTTCTAAAGGGGCCCGGAGTGATAAGAAAATTTGGAGGAGAAGGGAACATCACCGGTAAGGGAGGCATAATACATTCCAAACGGCTACGCGGGAGACACATGGCTCAGACAAAAGAACATGAGTTTATACAGACAACCACAAAATATACATGTTCACATGACCACTCTAAAAATTTCATTTCATTCCCTGATCGAAGGTGCCAGAACTGGCGCATGGGTTACATGAGAAGGAGAGGGGCGAAGCTAAGAAAACAAAACATGGCCCAAAAAGAAAGAAAGGGAACTATAGCAAAAAAAGGGGGGGAGGACGGAGCATGGGCTGCTCTCCCCCCAACCTCACCTTTTCCCCCCCTATTCTTACATGCTCTCTTCTTCCAGTAGTTTCTTCTCCTCCTTGCCAACCCCCTCTTCGACAGGCCTTGGGGCCTTCTTATAGGGAGCGAAGGTGGGAGAGGTTCGAACTCCCCACCCCTCTCTTCTTCTTCTTCTCTCCGCACCTAGTCACAGTCCTCGGAGGGCCTACGCATAGGGGCCAGTAGGAGGGAGGCTGGGTGCCTCCCTGGGATTGGTTGAGGGTGACGGGTGGCGACGCTGACATCCCGTAACGGTTCTCGAAAGCTTCCATTTTTGGATGTTTGAGGAGGACAGGTGAATCTACTCGCTGGTCTGCCGGTGAGCGCCTAGTTTTATCCATCCGTCGATGCAGGAGATCTTCTCTAATCGGGGATCCCTTTGATGGCTCATTGGGTCAGCATTAAATGCCCTGCCTGAGGCCGGCGAATGCGGCTTCTTCTTCTCCCTTTTCTTCCTATTGCTCGGAGAAACAGAGTACCGCGTGGACGACGGGACGTTCCTCACGCCGACTCACTAGGTGGTTGAATGGCATCGATTCAAGGGTATGGCCCTGCGCGCCGATTCACATGCTCAAATGAAGGGGCACCGACTCACGTATACAGGACAGAGGGAAGACCTACGCGCTGGTTCAAAGGGCCACAAAGGTATTAGCGCCGGTTCATCCCCATGGAGGGGCTGGCGCCGATTCATGCAAGGAGGGAGCTTTGGCTACGCCGGTTCATGCCATGGAGAGGGGACTTGGCCGATTCATGCAAGGAGGGAGCTTTGGCTGCACCGGTTTTTTAGTTCTGAATTTTCAATTTGTAGATATGTAATTTTATCAGACAAGGAAGTATCATTAGCTAATGAGTTCATTTTCCTTTTTAAGTGTCTATTCTCCCTGCGCATGTCTTCATATTTCTCTAAAATTTTAGCATAAGCATCCTCCCATTCACTCTGAGTAAAATTGTCTAAAGGGAGAAATTACCTCATCATCACTTTTTTCCATCAGGCAAATTCTATCTTCTATCTCACTGTCAGAGGAGCTGCTCTGACTTCCTTCTTCTTCATCGCTCCAGGTGCTAACCATAGCTTTTCCCTTTTTGTTCTTCCACCTGGGTGGCTTGTCCTTGAGCTCTGGACAGTCCGCTTTGAGATGTCCTGCTTTCCTACAGTTGTAACAGAAATTGGCATCAATTTTCTTGGCAGGTTCATGTTTGTGTTTGGACTGTCTTTTTCTTAAGAAGTACTTTTTCCTTAGCCCTTTCCCTTCTTTCCTCAGGAATTTCTTGAACTTCCTGGTGAACATAGCAAACTCATCCTGATCTTCCTCAGAACTAGTACAGCTGCACTCACTGGATGACCCTTTGCTAGAGCTAACCTTAAGGGCTAAAGGTTTCCTTCTCTTCTCAGTCTCATCAATTTTCTTTAGGTTCAACTCATATGTCATGAGAGAACTGATAAGTTCATCTACAATGGTCGTAGCAAGGTCCCTGGACTCCTCCACTACAATGGCCTTGGTATGCCAGATGGGTGTCAAGGACCTTAGATTTTTTCTAACAATTTCATACTCATTGTAGGTCTTTCCTAGACTTCTCAAACTGTTAGTGATCACATTCAAGTGAGCATACATCTCAGATATGGACTCTTCAGGCTTCATTTTGAAAGCCTCGTACTCAGAGACTAACATATTGGCTTTTGTTTCTCTAACCTGAGACGTCCCTTCGTAAATAACCGCTAACTTATCCCACATCTCCTTAGCAGTGGTACAGGAGGAAACTCTGGATAATTCAGTGGGATGGAGAGCACATTATATAGCATTGATAGCTCCCTAATTCAGAGTGGACTTTCAGATATGCTCCTTAGTCCAGAATTCCTCATCTGGAGGTAAATCAAATGGACCTTTACTCACAACCTTCCAGATCTCATAATCCTTAGCACGGAGAAAAACTTGCATCCTATTCTTCCAGTAAGCATAATTGCTACCATTAAAGAATGGTGGCTTGCTAGTTGAGTGACCCTCAGCGACTACACCTTTAGCATCCATATCTAACCTCCCCGGGATGTGAAGCCCAAAAGGAGAGTTAGGCTCTGATACCACCTGTTGGGACGGATGGACACTAAGATCTAGAGGGGGGGGTGAATAGATCTACCCCTTAGAATTCTACAGCAGTTAAAAATAATGCGGAATAAAAACAAACTACTATAGCTCAATCCAGAGAAGTAAATTTCAGCAATATTAGAGGAGATCAGATGACAGCACAACCAGTTACCCAAACATCCAGGTATAGTATGATGGCGGAGACTGATCCTCACACAAGATGTTGAATTCTAGATAAGCTTTGCTTATCCTTTCATCCACACCTTTTGATATACCTATTGGATGAGAGGCTTTAGCAACAATCTCAGATAGCAATTATAGCGATTGAAGACATGTATTACTTAAGCATTCATCCAAATGCCAAACAGACAAGAGAACGCCAAACAGACAGGAGCAATAAAGATTCAGACTCACAATCCAATCACACAGAACACCAAGAATTTTAGGTGGTTTGGTTTTCACCTACATCCACCCCACACTTAACCAAGTGTGGCTTACTGCTGATTCACAGCTTCAAGCCGCTGATCCACAGCTTTGGGGATTAGATCCCTACACACCGTTGATCCACAACTTTGGAGAAATGATCCCAGACCGCCGAGCCTCACAGCTTGCTACTGCTGAGCTTTACAGCTTCATTGTCCGAGGTCTCAACCTCACTCGCTGACTCACAGCTTGATAGTGTTCAGAAAACTTAAAACGAAAGAAAGGAAACAAGATAATAGTGTAACTCTCTAGAAATAGATTGACTCTGGATTTGATCCACGAGTCAATTACAATTACCAATACTCTCAAACTCTCTCAAAATCAGACTTACGATACTCTATTCTCCTTCAGATTTCTCCTCTCAGCTTCAGTCTCTCTTCAGGCTCTCTTCAGCTTCGTAGTCTTCTCTATCTCTCTGCGCTTGCTCTGCCAATCTTCAGCTCTCGCTCACTCGCTCTGTCTATCTTCAGTTCCCCTTAGCGGGCCGATAATATAGGGGCCGGGATACCCACTTGCTGGTAGCAGCATGGTGGGACTTTTACTATCGTCTAGAGCTAGAGCGACTGCCGACAGCTGAGCTGGGGCCCCGAGGACGGTTCGATGTCCATTATGCCAAGTGGTGGTTCGAGCACAACCACTTGTACTAGCAGAAGGCCTCGGCGATCAGGAAGGCCGAGGAGGATCATCTTCTGAGAGAGGATCTGCCTCCTATTGCCCTAGATAAGGACTATCTGAGGACCAGCTTCTCCCGGATCCGCCGGGAGGTAGAGCGGTTAGTGCAGCAGCGGCCCCGGGACAGCCGGTGTTCGTTGTCTGCGGGATGAGGCAACAGCGGGGCGCTGAAGCCCCTGAGGTAGGTGCGGGCGGGGCCTGTAGATACTGGAGCTGGGCCATCTCTACCAAGGGCGTCGAGGACTTGGTGGGCCCAATTCTTGGCCGATTGTGACTTTGAGAAGAAGGGCTCGTTGGACAGGGTGCTCCCCTAGGGGAGCTTTGCTGGCACGACGATCGACGACTGAAGATGCCACATCAGCCAGGCAATAGGGTCAGTCGGGCCCGTAAAGTTCGTGTCCCACATCGAGTGTGCTTACACTATGAGGGATATCAGGGAGGCGGTCGCGAAGGCCGCCCGAGCGGTGGGGTTGAAGCCAGAGCAACTGGTTCCCCTGCCGTTGACTCCCTTCGTGGCCTCAGGTGAGACCTCTTCTTTAGTATGTTGTCTCTGCTTTATTATTTTATGGGGTATGTGACTGAGACGTTATATGTGGCTGCGTTTGTTGACAGGCTCTGCGGCAGAGAAAGATCACCCCTCCACAGAGACATCCTCTGGGAGTGGAAACGGGGGCCTTCGGCCTAGGCGGAAGCGTCCTCGGGTAGAGACTGGAGCAGTGGAAGCTGGCGAGTCCTCTCGGGGACCCGAGGTTGGTGAGCATATCGAGGTAAAGCTGACTCTGAGTAAGTGCCGTATTCGCCTCTTGATTCCTTGTTGGTTTAGCCATGACGATTGACTAAGCCTGCATTGCTGGATTTGTGTCTTGTAGCTCCACTGGAGAGTGGAGCAGAGGTGGCCTTCTCGCCCCCCCAGGAGGTCAACCCATTGCCTGATGATGGGGTCGAGTGTGAAATAGATGAGGTTACCCCCAATATCGGGACTTTTTCTGACTTCGAGTCATGGAAGGCCTCGGAGGATGCCCAGCTAGGTACGGATTTTTGGGACCGGGCATGTTCTGCTTGTAGCCGTGTTTGCTTCTAGAGACTGACACATCCAGATGTATCATGCAGAGGCGGCTGGGATGTCAGGGACTGCGGCCCTTTCTGAGGCACAGGGTGAGGTGCCCCTGCCAGTTGGAGGGCAGGAGCCATGTGACGACCCAAGATCCGGATACCAGGAAGAACCCGATACCATTCGAATCCTGGCCCACCGCCCACGAGCCGGGAGGGCTCGGAAGGGCAACAAGTAGTGTGGAGGCACAAAGAAATAGGAAATAATGTAAGACAATTCAATAATTAATAGAAATAAATAACAACTACAACAGAGCCTAGTCCAACAGAAAGTACAGTCTAAAGTAGTAAAACGTACCACATGCCAAGTGAACACTCGGCCCGGCGAGCTGGCAACTAAGAACCTCTGAACAGCATCCTCGAACCTCGAGGAAGAATCGCCACACCTGAAAAGTAGGGGTGAGCCTCCTGTCACTGGCTCAGTAGGGATCCCGTGGAACCCCAACTGAGAACAACGGCAGCACGGAAAGCAATAATTACAAGAACAACAGTAGCAGTAGGAACAGTAAACATGGTGGCCAGTCAAAACTCGGCATTACAACCACTCCTACTGTATCGGTCAAGCAGAAAGAAGAATCCCGATCTCACAATCGGGAACCGGACCACACTAACACCACTTACCGAGGTAAAACCTACGGCAACCCTGTCGTAGAGGCCTGTCTCCCAGGACAAGGCCAACCTGGACACGCTGTCCAAGGTCAAGCCGCGACTATCTCGTCGCGAACACAACACTAACAAGACGCAACCTCGGTGAAGCTACTAGCACCCTGGCCACTAACTCGGAAACACCGGACGGTCCAGAAAATCATGTCTCACAGATGGGAAAGGGAACTCGGAAACAGGAGAGTCACGTCTCACATGACAGAAGTACCTGCCCACCAGAAGTAAGGCCGGATGCGTCCACTGACATCTTAGTCCGCGCCTCAGGTGTCTCCCTCCGGCCCAGCGGGAACGGAGACACCGTACTAGTAACCACAGAATAAGTGACTAGTTGGGGTTGCGCTCATCAACGCGGGTCCAACCGCTCCCAACCATGTGTGCACACACAGACCGTGCTTCCCTGGTGTGGCCCTCTGACCGATTTTCTCCTCAGCCAGACTCTGGCTGGTAGACGTGGGGCCCGACGGAAACCAGTCTAAAACCATCTCTCTGGGGTAGCCTCGCCACCACTCCCTGGTGGGACCACTCGCGTGTCGGAAGGCTACGACTAGTGGGGAGTCACTAGTGTGACCACTCTCTAAGAAGAAACTCCGAGAAGCACACACGCACCCTACGCAAAAGTCGAGAAGGACCAAGTGGCGACGAGCCACTGGACTCTGGACGGTCCTCTAGACTCACTAAATCCAACAGTCCTTGAGTCACGATACTCGGGGTCAAGACCGTCATACGCAATGATGCAATGTTGTTAATCTAGCCTAAACCCTAGGTCTAAAACCACGATAGCATGAATACCGAGGTAGCTCACGAGCCGTCGAGACCATCCCCCTCAAAAGGGGAACTCAAGGGACCTCAAGCCCCAGACTGGGTGACTGGACTCACAGTCCAAGGCTACACACACGGCCCACGCGGAAAGCACAGAAGCATAATTCCCATGGTAGCTCACAAGTCGCCACGTCGATTCCCCATCCCTGGGAAAAGCGGGAAACCTCCAGCCCCAGACTGGCAACTGGACTCGCAGTCCAAGGCCATACACTTGGCCCAGTCGGGAACCATCTTCCGCAGAAACCCACGACATGCGGGGGAACCCCACCGCACTCACACCGATACACGATGACTCGATCGAGGGTAACACAAAAGCCAAGAACACATGGGGTCACCCAGACCCACTACACCTATGGGTACGCTAATCGAGGTAACAAGGTACCTCCAGACACCCCAGAAACATGGACACGGAACTCACGGGGTGTCTGGGACACTCACGAGGCCGATGGTCGACCACTGGGTCACAACCGGGTCGACCGGAGACCAACACAACGCGAACCCGACATCGTAAGCACGAAATCGCCTGGCGGTCTAACCCTAGGCCACCACGATGGCTAGCGGTCTAACTTTAGGCTGCTAAAGCAAGACTAGCGGTCTACCACTGGACCGCTGCACACTGAAATCACGGACCCCTTGCGGTTTACCCTTGGACCGCAAGGCACTGGCTAGCAGGCTACCTCTGGACTGCTAAATCCTCGGAACACATGAAACTCAAGCGTTCTAACCCTGGACCGCCAAGGACCCTGGCGGTCTATCACGTGACCGCCAGCCTTGAGCCGACACAGGGAGACCCTTAGCGGTCTACCCTTGGTCCGCTTGGCGCCCCTAGCGATCTCTGGAACGACCGCTAAGGCGTCCCGAACCCGAAACCGCGGGAAAAGCCCCAAAAACCCCTCCACGCCCCAATCACCCCGGGTGATGGGAAAACTAAGGGGAATCCATCCCCAAGCACCCTAGCATACATCTATGCCCTGAGATCGGTCAAAAACCTCATGAAACGGGAGATCTGGCTCACTCCCCAAAAATATGGATTTTCCCCAAAACGGCAATAAACCCACGCTCGGCTCGTCACAGGCTACTAAATCCTCGGGAAAGGAAATACACGAGCTGAGGGTCCATCTCCCTACCTCCACCAAAGATTTGACGCGCCGTGGATGCCGATCCACGAAGAAAACGCCACAAAACCCCGTCGGCATCTCATGCTCACGAACCGGCTTCATCATGCCTCCGTCCCCCGATCCTCGACCCATCCTCGCCGTCCTCCTCGCCTACGTCTCCCCGCTGCGCCCCCGCCCCGCTCTGTCGGCCACCGGAGAGGAGAGGGTGAGAAGGGAGAGAGCGTGAGAAGAGAGAGGGAGGGAAGAGAGAAATGAGAGGGGAGAGAGAGATAGAGTTAATATATATAGAAAAATCCAAAAATTCCAAAAATTTAGAAAAATACTAAAAATTACCTCCACGATCCTCGGGAAGAGCACAACGTAGTGGTAATGTCCCGGAGTCGAAGAACGTCACGGTTTGCCCTGCACAGAGTTCGAAGGCACATCAGGGAAAAACACGTGTAAAGCACATAATACACTCCGAGACCCACGAAAATGATCCGAAAAATATCCAAAAAATTCGGGGCATTATAGCCCTCCCCCCTTAAAAAAATTTCATCCTCAAAATTCAAGACTAGCGCCAAGTCATTAGGGAAGAACACCTTAACCAACTGACAATGCTGTTAGAGCCCCAGCATAGAAAACCTCGATTCTCACGAAAGCTCTCAACCTGAGGGACATAGCCAGACCACAATCACGAAGAACACCTTACTCCGCGCGCCGTACACACCGGTCATCAGAGCAGGCACACACCAAAGGACACAGTCCAGCATCACCTTAGTCACAGCAAAGACCAATCATGGCACCACTGCCACCATCTCACCCACCAAGGAGACATAGTCCTTGCCGCGAGAAACAGCTACTGATCCATCCTATGGTCGACGACAAATCGCACATCAGCTTCACAGCCAGCTGATAGGTCGCACACCCAGCTCCAGGGAACAACCAAAATAGAGCCTCCACCGGCTCATGTAGTCATCTCAACAGACCGCAACCAGAATATCGGCTCAGCACCAAGAACCACCTCACACCTGGCAAGCTAAAAGCCAGACATATCACTGTGCCAACTCTGTCAGAAGATAAATTCCGACAAAGCCCAGATCCCATCCGAAAAGGCACATCACAGAAATGACCACCAAAGGCCTCATCGATACACGGCTCTCACCGTTCACGATGCACAACCAACAACATCTTCTATCTATGAAAAGACCATACGCCGGTCACCAGCCGCTCGTCAATGGGAAACCTCCACCGGCCCAACGGGCACGATCCAACTCACAACAAGCCATCCGCTGACTCACACACAGATAATTACCACATCTCGAGCTGAACTCCTCTCGGACACCGCATCCGATCTCGAGCATTGCGCCAACTCGACCCTCTTAAGGGAGCACGACAAAACCAATGACAAGACTCAAGAGTCTTCGGTCATCACCTCACTTGACTCAGATTTATAGGGGAACCATCCCATGCTGGTCACCAAACCAGGGATAACCACTCCAACGCCAACGTCCCACCAAGGACCTCCAACCACAGGCGTCACTCCTCCGTCTTGTCTCATCAAAACCTTCGTCTTAATTAATCCAAGTGGACACCTGCCAATCCCGATTCCGCCCTCACCACAGAGCCACAAGACACCACCAGAACAATTCATGGCACACGTCTCTAGGGGAGGAAAGCGCCATCCAATATTACGGCAACCAAGTCGCCAACACCGCAACCAATGCACACGGGTCCCCAACAATACACACCTTATCAGGGTCGACTACGAGACTAGCCTTACCAGTCACTCACAGCTACCAACAGGAACCCACAATCTATTAGAGATCACTTCTCCAAAAATGATCTCATCCGAGGACACGACTGGCAACATAAGTCGGGCACCAAGCCACCGACTCTGACCAACACGTCCTTGACCTCCGTCAGGTGACATCCTGAACAACCCCATCCGGGTCTAACACCGACGCATGACACGGCTTCCATCACATGAACATGGTACTCATGCGGCACACTTGCCAACATTTTTTCCCAACACTCCATCCTGCCAATGCCAAGAACCACAATATCTCGAGCAACGGCACGGCAACAACACGTCTTACACAGAGGAACCAATCCTCCAATGTTCAACGCAAACTCAGGAATCCGCCCGTAGCAACCAACGCTACGACCCTGAACCAGTGGGTCACAGGCCCACCAGGCTTTTGCTGCGCACTCTGATCCATGCGCACAGCCGAACACGGCAACTCGGGACTCGCCATCCCGACAATCCACAACTCGGCTGGTCAACCTCAGAAACAGGGTGAGGAAAGCTCCCTTACCTCGATCCCCAAGCATGGATTCTCCCAAATCTGGAAATCCTCTGCAACTCTGCAGACTCCGAACCGTCACGCATCGGAAAGTTCCAGCACCAGCCAAGAATTTGAACACCGCCCAACCAGCACTCGCCCTTCCGGAACAGCGCCAGCACCCTTACACACCAGGGAAAGTGGGCACAACTCTCACAGGCAACCACCTTGCCAAAACAGGGAGCACGTCTCACACGGACTCCATGGCACGCAAAGGTCAACCAATCCGAACACGCAATGCAAAATGACGAACCTTAGCTAAACACAATCTCTCCAACCAAAGGAGAAACCGATCACACCTCCGACCAACGGAAGAACTCCACGCTCGGCCTGACCTCGAACCTTGCACACACTGGGAAGAACACCTTCCAACATCGAGAAAACCATCACAACGTCATGTCAACACCTCCAACACACTCGACGAGTGTCACGTCGGACCACAATCACATCATCTCTCGATGCACCACCACTGTAATTCCGTAACTGCAACACGCCACGCCAAGAACCACAACACGAGCCATAATCGACAACCGCCGACGCTCATCCTCGAGTCTTGAAACCACAGCAGAACCTTCACATCTCAACTGAAATCCAGGGTGAACACAACCCATTCACAAGCAAAAGCGCAGGACTTAGAACTCACTGGGACACCATAGCCCAATCCTGCCTTGAAATCTATAAGAATAATCGGGACCGACACGTCATTTCTGACGCCACAGAGCATGACAAGAACATTAGGCTCGACAAAACATCAGCTCACCGAGAAGATTCTCAGCTCACCTGAGCACACTTCTAGATCAGAACACCTGCTCTGCCACCTAAACCACAACCTTAACACATCAGGGCTGGATAAACCTCGAGCTGGAGTGGTCAAACTGAACGATAGCTCCCTCAGAGCATGCTCATGGCCACTTAACCACAAACAGTCCTCGCCAGCTATTGACGTGTAAAATTGCACGTCCATGTGTCCCGCTGAGCCCCGCATTAATGTCAAAGTCAAAGGAAGAGGACCCGGAGAGACTGGCCATCCTGGGCTCCGGGAAGATACTACCGCCTGGCAAATCTCCGTATTTGCACGGGCGCATTAAGAGACCGAGAAGTCACAGGATGTCCTCCTGAATTAACACACTGCTACGGACCCACCCTCGGGCCCCTAACGGTGAAGAAATATCTCAAAGAATGCACAGCTTCAAGTTCCCGAAGCAAAAGTAAAGGTCCCTGTCAAAATGGCACCTTTGGTGCCTCCAGCGGCATGGGCCTGAGGCCCATCAGCGGCACGGCATTTCAGCTCCCAGCGGCACGACCCTTCAGCCCTTCAACGGCACGGCCATTTGGCCCTTCAACGGCACGGCCATTTGGCCCTTCAGCGGCACGCTTCATTCAGGGTTTCACGAAGTCTATACAGCCGTCAGCCCAAGTCTGTACGTTGGCAGTTGCACACGAAGTCTATACAGCCGTCAACCCAAGTCTGTACGTTGGCACACCAAGTCTATACAACCGTCAGCCCAAGTCTGTACACTGGCTGGCTGCTTCAAACGAAGTCTATGCAGCCGTCAGCCCAAGTCTATACGTTGGCTGATTGCACAATCGAAGTCTGCACATCCACCGGTTCAACTTCCAAGTCTATACATCGGTGAAGCATTGGAAGTCTATACATTGGTAGCTTTACCGACGTTGCCCCTGCAAGTCTATACATTGCAGCTGAGTTGAAGTCTGTACAGCCCTTGCTTTGCCAAAGTCTATACATTGCAGCTGAGTTGAAGTCTGTACAGCCCTTGCTTTGCCAAAGTCTATACATTGTGAACTCTCAAGTCTGTATAGCCCTTGCTTTGCCAAAGTCTATACATTGCAGCTGAGTTGAAGTTTGTACAGCCCTTGCTTTGCCAAAGTTTATACATTGTGAACTCTCAAGTCTGTACAGACCTTCCTTGCTCAAGTCTGTACATCGTCCAGTTGCCTTGCCAAAGTCTATACACTCGTGAGGCAAGTCTGTACAGAGTTCAGACGCGAAGTCTATACACTCGTGAGGCAAGTCTGTACAGAGTTCAGACGCGAAGTCTATACACTCATGTGGTAAGTCTGTACAGAGTTCATGCACGCGAAGTCTATACACTCATGTACCAAGTCTTGGCCCTTCAGCGGCACAGGGTCCTTGGCCCTTCCAGCGGCACAGGGCTTCTTGGCTCCTTCAGTGGCAAGGTCTTTGGCCCTTTAGCGGCACGGTCTGGGGAGCCCCTCAACGGCACACTGCAACAAGCTGCCAGCGGCAGAGCCTTTCTGCCCTCAACGCCCTGCGCCCTTTCCCCAACGGCACAGCGCTGAAAGCCTCCCGACGGCACGCACCGGCAGAAGATACAATGGTCAAAAGGCAGACCCATTGGCGTGCAGTCCAGCCACTTCAAAGCCAGCTAGCTCCTGTCTCCGTGTCACCTTCTAGCTGGAGGAGGGGAGATCTTTGCCTGACGAGGAAGATACCGAAGTCAACCTCGATGGCAGTGCCATCATGAGGCTCCCCCGTCAACCGTCCGCATATAAAAAGGCCCTCCATAGACAGAAGAGAATGCTGGATTTTTGGTAGAGGGAGGATCTTCGAAGAGAGGAGCTGCGTGCGAAGAAACCCGTTCGAAGCGAAGAAGAAGAGAAGAAGAAGGTAGAAGAAATATAGAAAAAAGAGAGAGGAGCGTTGCATGTAGTAGAGGGGGAAGGAATGGAGGAAAGGGAATGGCTGCCCTTCCTTGTTCCAACCCTCTCCCCAACTTTCTTTTCTTTCCTATTCTTAGTTTTCTTCCCTCCTTTTGTTTAGGGATGCATTGTACGATGTGGGGTCTTCGGGCCACGATCTTTGTCATATCGAATCCTCCATGAATGAAATAATGTTCAGTTTTGCTTCTTACTGCATTTGTCGTCTTCTCCTCACCGGTCTCTTGTGGTTTTGCTTTCTCTTCCCTCAACCTCCCAACTCCCTGTTTTACGTGATTTCCCGTGGCGCTGGTTTATGCAGTCAATAGGGTTTGCTCCCGGCTTGACAGGGTATGGCCAGCCTCGTCCCTCTTCAATGGCTTTCCATTGCATAACAACTCCTGATCTTGCCATACAGGTCTGTGGGAGCCCATTCTCTTTAACACATTGGAGTCACTCAATGCCCAGAACATCCTCCTTTGCCCTCCTTCGGGACCAGTGGTATGCCCACGCACCCTCAAGCTCCCAGTCATTCTACCACTCAGGGCCCCCAGTGGTACGCCTCTCCCATTTGGCTGTTTGGCGATACAACCTTCCTTGAGTTTGCCTGGCGGCACACTCCCCTTAGGGCCATTCAGCGGTGCACCCTCTCTCTTCTTGTCAGCGGTACACCTCCCTTCCTTGGCCGCCCAGCGGCACACCCTTGGACTGTCAGTCCGGCACTCCTTGGCCATCACCTCCCCGGTGTACTCATAGTTTGCATCAGTCTACTGGTTCCTCATTCGATGTTTTCTCTGAGTTTTCCGAAGTTTCCCTAAAGGCCACTGCTCAGGCACCCTCCTCAGCTGTTGGTTCATGCCACCCCCGTGGGCATGTTCCTTGTTATTCCTTTACCTCCCGGGTCAAGGGGAGGTGCTGCCGAATTTTTGTCAGGAATAACAATAAATTTAAAAGATGAAAAGAAGTAGCAAACAGATGGACTGAGCAACAGTGAAAACACTCTAATCAACTAAAAGAACCATGCAAGGCTTCAAGTACCGAACTGAAAAAGACTCCAAGCACTGCATTGCTGAACATGACTTGGGACTCAATCTCATGACGGGAGAATGAAAGCTTAACCATCTAAGATGCCTCATCTCGAACTGAACAAGGAACCCTCTCTTGAGTCCTGGCCCACCCCTTCAGCGGCACACTCTGCTTGGTTTCGTTTGCTACTTTTCCCAGCGGTACACCCTGGCCTACCTCTTCTAGCGGTGCACCCTAACCTTCTATCCTCCAGCGGTACGCTCCCCCTTGCTGTCTGAGCGGTACGCATCCTCCTAGCGTTCCACGCAAGTCTGTACACCGTTGGCTTGTGCATGCATCATCATTCGAAGTCTATACATCGGTCAGTCTCACTCAGTGTCTCACGCTGCCAAGTCCATACATCGCATGCATTACATACAGCGGGTCTGTACATCCATCCGTCTCACTCAACGTCTTATGCATATGCCAAGTCTATACATCGCCGCTATGTGTGTGCAACATTGAACAAGTCCATACATTCATTGTACCGCTGGCCAAGTCTATACATTGTCTGTTGCATAACACGCAAGTCTATACATCGTGTGCATCATGCTGCCAAGTCCATACATTCATTGTACCGCTGGCCAAGTCTATACATTATCTGTTGCATAACACGCAAGTCTATACATCGTGTGCATCATGCTGCCAAATCCATACATTCATTGTATCGCTGGCCAAGTCTATACATTGTCTGTTGCATAACACGCAAGTCTATACATCGTGTGCATCTTGCTGCCAAGTCTATACGTTGTCTGTTGCATAACAGCAAGTCTGTACAGTCCTCGTGGCTCGTTCACGCATCAGCTCCTCCAGCCCTTCCAGCGGTACGCTCCCAGTCACCCAGCGGTACGCTCCACATTCTCCCAGCGGTGTGCTCCCCTGGTGCCTCAGCGGTACGCTACACCCTCTACCCTTCAGCGGTACGCCCATCTTCAATCTTCAACGACACACTCTTAAATTCCCCAGCGGTACACTCCCCTTTACCCTTTGAGCAGCACACATTATTCATCTCTCAGCAGTACACCCTAGTCTCCATCATCTCCCCAACGAATACACATACGTATGTAATAAAAAAAGGGGAGGGGGCTATATGATAAAGGAACGATGAACAGTAAGGATAATAATGAGATAAAAGGGGTGGTTCCAACCAAGATGACAACAAGGGAAAATAATAACAAAGAAAGGGTAGTGTCAACAAATAAATGATAATAACAAGCATCGACAATCATCGCGAATACGATAATATGGCAGCAGTCTCTCCTTCCTGGATTCTGAATCTGGGGATATTAATGATGCTCCCGTAGGCCGGAAGTCACTCCCGGGAGTTCTCTCTCTTGTCATGGTGACCGCCCGGCCTTACCTCGGGCCGATAATTCATCAGGGTCCCCTCCCTCGTCGGGATCTGATTTGCCTCCCTGCATTAAAATTGCCGTCCCTCGGCAAACATTTGTACGGATTCGTCCCCCGGGTTATCGTCTCGTTTTCCGTGTAAACTTGTGTCCAAACATGAAATGGTCTATCAGTGACCGACATGACCCGAGCATTCATGCCCCCACCTCGGGCTCACCGCATAACCCGTCGGGTGTTTCCTTCCTGCGTTAATTAATATTCCTTTCGACCGTGGAGCCCTTATTTCTGGCAATTAATCAAGGGTATTCCCCTCTCCGAGGGGATGTAAATGACGTTGTGACCTTTATGGGACAACGGGTCTCAGTCCCGACCCGAACCATACAATCATCTGACCGAGTCAGATCGAGCGCACCATGGGCCCTCCGGAGCCCGAACAAATCGTCACTTTGTGACTGGCACCCCCACGCACTTAATAATAAAAGGAAAAAAACCAATAAATAGATAAACAAACAGAACGAAGGTCTCCCTGAAAATAAGTGCGTCCACAAGTCTGGCACGCCCGGTGGGACGGAGATCACCCTTCATCTTTTTGCCGGAACCAAGGGCTCCACGGCCCCCTTCTTGTATTACTGATTCCCTAATTTGGAAATGCAGGTTGCGTCACGGACGTCTCGATGGCACCCACTTTCGGCCAGCAACCCGTCGAGAGTCACGTGCGGAACGGCTACATGGCCGTCCCTCTCACCTTCGGGAGCTTCCCTCCCTCAGTTGGCTTCCCCAACTTTTTGGGAGTGGCCTTCGTGCACCTATTAGACGTGGAAGCGTCCGACGGGATCGAGAACAACGCCTCCATCCAGGGGGCCGCCAAAGCTGCTGCCGGCCAACCAATGGCCGAATCCCCCAAAGCTGCCCCTGTGAAGACATTGGGCTGCAACGTGCACCATGTGCACGAAACCGCCGGCCCATCTAGCCCAGGCTCGGCTTCCCATCAGAGAAGGTTCCGGAGGAGCCATGCAACCACATCACCCCGAGGCCGGGTCTCTAGCACCGGCAAATCTACTATCGTCGGAACGTTCCAGTTGCATCTTTCCGGGTGACGCTCCGAAGTGATCCCGGATCGCATCATACCCGCCGTTCCAGTGCCTAACTCCTTCCAGCCACTGGGGAAGATGAAGGGCAGGATGACGCCCGCAGCTCCGGCCACAGTTCCACAGCACCAACCGGCCCCTAGGCCGACCAAGGGCAAGAAGATATGGGTTCCCAAGGCAGCCCGGGTTACTTCACCAGCCCAGGCGGGACCCAGCACCTTTCGCCTGGCAAGGGCTCAACAGGCAGACCAGGCTAAGACGTTAGCCCCCGCTTACCAACTGGTGCTGGTCACACTGGCCCCGCCGGATAACACCCGCCGTCGGCACCACCGACGTCACTATCAGGCTGCCCGTGTGGAGCCTGCAGTCCACATGCCCGTTGCTGTCAACAGGGCAACACCACCCGCTTCCCCTCCTGATCAAGGCTGGGAAGGAGTGGAGCAAGCCATGAGAAACTACCTGCGAGGCCCGGGGAGCACTCCCCTGGGTCGTCAGAGATTGCTGGGGGTAGTAGCCTCAGCATTTGAAGAAGAAGAAACCCGACCCGTGCCTAGTGCCGAGTCGAGGAACTACTCTGAGGAGCGCTATCAGTCCCCGCCGAAGGAAGAGGTGAGGCCGCGGGGGTCGGTCTTTGACAGATTGGTCTTCCCAGGTAGGCCATCAAGAAGAGCAACAAGAAAAGGCAGAGACCTAAGGGTCTACACTTGCAATATGGCAGGAGTGTCCAACCGGTACGGGGCCTTACCGACCGAGCCCGGAGAAATGGCCAGACTTGTGGCAAGGCCGGGACCTCTCACCAGAAGAGGGAAGGCAGCAACCGAAAAGACACAAGCTCACACTGGAGGAACTGACTACGGGGAGTCGTCGACGGCCCTGGCCGCCAATGTCATCACTGAAGGCACCACGGGAGGACCATCCACTTCGTCCGAAGAGGCGCCAGCCGAAGAGAGAGGGGGCACCCCTAGCCTCTCAATGAGTGACCCCGCTGTATTACTCATGATGCAGCAATATCAAAGAGAGATCGAGTTGCTAAGAAAGCAGTTGACCGACAGAGCTGCTCAACCCTCAACATCCGGGCAGACCGAAGCACTACCAGAGACCCCTGGGGGTAACGGTCAGGCCTCGGAAGCTTCTCCACAGGCGACGGTGTCTCCACCGATCCCCGGCTACACCGGGGGCATACCCCTGCACCAGCCACAGCATACAACTCTGGCCCCGCTGCCGAACCTACCGTTCCAGGGATCCACCATTGCGCCTCAGGCGACAGTGTTAACAACGCCACTGGCGTAACCGGCTCATTTCTACCCGAACCCGGTGGACCCGGCGACGGTGAACAGACTTATGTTGGAACAGATGATAGACATGAAGCTGGCAGAAAGGAGCGATAGTGATTGCATGCCCTTTGATGTGTATCGGGTACCTTATCCGGCACACTATGCTACAAGGAGGCTCCCGGCCGGCATCACCAAACTGCCAAAATTTGAAAAGTTTAATGGGCAAGGGTCTCCCAGGGAGCACATCGCCTACTATGTGAATATTATGGGGGATTTAGCTGCAGATGAAGCCTATCTCCTCAAATTCTTTGGCTCAACACTTACCGGGCTTGCTTTCGAATGGTACTCGAGCCTGCCCGCCGGGTCCATTGCAGACTGGCCCGACATGCAGAAGAAATTTAAAGAAAGGTTCTACATAGCTGAACGAGAGGTCACCGTGGTAGAGCTCTACGCCACGAGGCAAAGAAGTGATGAGTCGGCACTCGACTACATAAAGAGGTGGAGGAACCTCAGCATGAGATGCAGGCGTCCCCCGCATCAGGAGGACGCGGTGCAAATTTGTAAACAGAACCTGAAGAAAGAAATCCTTGAGAGAATGATCGGTGCGGAAATAAAGTCATTTGACCGCTTAAACAATATAGTGGCGGAGATCAAGGCATTCCTTGCTCGATACTCTTCCACTCCGACTGCATCAAGTCAACGGGCCAGACAAGTCGAGAAGAAGCCGATGCCGCCAGAAGTCACACATTGGACTTTCAAGCTTTTGAGAAACAGACGGAGAAGGCCAAGGAGACGGCCAACCCACCTCCAACCAGGGCTACTGAATGGCGGGAAGGTCCTTCCCTGCGGGAGAAAATGAGGAATAAGTTGTATTCTTTTCCTCAAGATAAGTCCCGGATCTTGTTTGAATGGGCCACCAGGTACAATAAAATTACATTACCAGAACCAAAGAGGCCTGGCGATATAAAAAGAAAGGATGATCCCCGTTTCTGCCCGTACCACCAGATGCTGGGGCATACTATCGAGGAGTGTTATATCTTCAAGGATGTCATTGAATCCTTGATTAAGAAGGGAGAGCTGGACATGGGGGAGCACAAGGTGGATCCTCCGCAGCCGCATGAGATGCCAAACCTCGGCACTTCTATTAACATGATCTCTCTTTACCAGCAGCTGCCTGAGGAATGGGCAGAGGCCAGTACAACTGCAACGTATGAAGCCTTTGTCATGGCACCAGCTCAAGACCAAGGAGGTTGGCAGGCTGCGCCGACGAGGAACAGAAGAAGAAGGCAAGCCCCCCGGCCCACGCCGGAGGTTCATATAAGGGGTGTCACGCCTCGACCAGTCCCACCACCAGTGATGCCTGTATGGCATGATACAGCCCCCCGGCTAGTCATGAGGCGCTTCACTAACAACAAGAAGAAGCATACCCCGATGCGGGTGCACAAAGAGACCAGTCCCGCAGTGGAAAGACTCCAGGCCATTATCGATGGGCTTGAAGATTATGAGCAGCCCGAAATCCGGCCTGTGGAGCTGAAGGAATATGTCCCCTGGAGGGAGTTCGAGTCACTCGAACTGGCTCCAGAAGTAGAAGCCGAGGCAAAGGAAGAGCCCCTCTTGTGGGGTGAGCCTCCCCAAGGCCAGTTGCCAACCACTGAAGAAAAGAAGAAAAAGAAGAAGAAAAGGCCCAGAAACAAGAAAAAGAGCGGGGTTGTTCTCTCCTGCAACACCCTGTCGGCGTTGTTTGACACTGCCCTCTCTGTGGGGGAGGAAGAGCAAGAGACACCCATTGAGCCATCAGAAGTGAACCAGGCTGAAGCATCCACCTCCCAGCATGCCACCAGGTCGGGAAGGAAATGGGGACGCCCTCCTCAGGCCAACCATAACATCCTGCCCAGGGGAGAACAGCCATATCATATCCCTGAACCTAGGATCCAAGGCATGGAGATTCCCCCTCCCTCGGGTCTCTACCCCGGAGAGCCGGTTGGCCAGAACATCCCCTCATTTATTGAGTTTCTCACGACTCAAGGGGGAAGGCAGTCATGCCCCCGAGAGTCTCGACAGGTCAAAGAAGCAAGTAGCCTCTCGGCCCCGCTCGTGGCAAGTCCTATTCTGTCAAGGGAAGAGACTGGCAACATCCCGAACCTTACCGAGTTCATGCAAGAGGGAGGCAGAAACCCAACAGGCCCCGCAAGCCCAAGTAATGCCTGACCCGGCGGAGGAGGCGCCCCCTGAGCCGGCACCCCAGGCCCCGACTGGGGGCAGGCGTAGCAGAGCCGAAGAGATGAAGTTGCTCGAGGTCCGAGCCGGCAACAGAATAGTCAAGCACTTGAAGAAGATCCCAGCTAGGTTTACCGTCTGGGAGATTCTATCTCTGGATGAGGAGACACGGCGGGCCGTCATCGCGGCACTCCAGACGCCAGCTTATGTGGAAGCTTGCCTTGCAGAAATGTCACCCGAGGTAGCTGTGGCTTTTACAGAAGAAGATATGCTCCTGCCTACCTACAGTCACAACAGGCCACTCTATATGAAGGGGCAGCTGAATGGGCATCCCATCAATAGGGTATTGATTGACCCTGGGGCGGCAGTGAACATACTCCCCTACCGAGTATACCAAAAACATTACTTTGATGTGCACTTGATCGAGGTCAAGAATGTCAAGATCGCCGGCTTCAACCAGAAGTGTGAGGTCCCCATAGGGATTGCAGAGTTTAGCCTCTCTCTCGGTGATTTCACGACTAAGGTCCAATTTCATGTGATTAACTCTGGTACCTCCTAAAAAGCATTACTCGGCTGACCTTGGCTGCACCAGAACAGGGTCGTGCCGTCTACTCTGCATCAATGCATCAAGTACCCTGGCGACGGGAAGGAGGAGAGAATCTTTGCTGACCTCCACCCTTTTGAGGTGTTCGAGTGCCATCTCTCAGACGCCAACATGTATCTAGAAAAGCCGAAGCAAACTCCCCAAGTCACCCTGGACATGGGAAAGAAGAAGGCGGAGCCGGACAGTTGGTTCCCTCCACCGCCGCCGGGATATGTGGCTCCCCGTCAGGTGTCATTTGTTTCTGGGGCAGAAGGAGTATTCAAAGCAGCTCCCCTGTCCATCTACCCTGCACCGGGTTTGCCACCCCTCGAAGACTTGCTGGAGGATATCAGGGTCCCGCTTGGGATCGTTAAGCCTCTCACAGAAGTTGACTGCCAGGCGGTTGAACCATTGAAGACCTTTGAAGTGCCTAACCCTGGGGGATGGCCTACTATTTTCTATGTGGCTGACGAGCACCCTGTCAGAGGGGACGATGATTGTAAACTCCCCGACGAACTGCATGACCCATTAGTCCCGATCACGGGGCTGCCTGACATAACCGGCCGAGTAGTCAGAATGACCAGAAAACAAGGGATCCCCTTCCGTCAGCTCTCCAGTCGGAAGGACATGTTCAAGAAGATGTGGAACCCACCAAACCTGGACCGAAGATTGTTACAAATCACCCGACACCCGGGATTAGGTTTCTCATTAGAAGATTCCTACGAAGCCGACGTTATATAGGTCTCGGCTCCGAATGGCAGCAGCCTCACAGGCGCCCAAGGCCCACAGGAGGTGCAAGGTCGGCAGCACCTTAAGCCTTCAGTCGGTGAAGATCAGGATGAGGAGGTATTCCTATGGAAACCGCCTCCCTGCAAGAACAAGGGGCAGGCCCCGTCCTCCTCTGAGGGACCGGCCCCGAACGACTACGGCGACGGGCCATCATTACCTTCGTCGGACACTGATGCAAGAGGCGAAGAAGCAAGTCGAACTCCGGCCTCCCCCGGTGCGACTCCGCCATGTTTGCCCTGTGCTATCAATAGCAGCGAGAAATCGAGATGCTGAAGGCTCGGTTGGCCGAAGTGACCGTACTCATATCTGACTTGATCAGGGGCATCTTCCGCCAGCAGAATATCGGCACACACCTGCCCCCGAGCGCCACCCCGAACGTCCCTACGCACTGGAGAAAGGAGGCCAGAGGCGCAACTGTTTCCCCAGTCAGACGGCCGGTCGACCGGAATCCCACATTACAAGAGAGAATGCGGAGGCCCTACTCTTTCCCGAGGAATAAAACCCAAGGGATCTTCGAATGGGCTTGCTACTATGGCAAGGTTACCCTCCCAAGGCCCAAGTGGCCGCAAGATGCTCGCAGAAGTGGTGACCCTTTGTTCTGTCCGTATCACCAAATACTGGGCCACTCCATCGAAGACTGCTACGTCTTCAAGGACGTTGCTCAAGACTTAATTGAGAAAGATGAGCTCAGAATGGGAGATTACGTGGTAGCTCCACCACGCCCTCATGCGACAGGGCAACCCCGAAAGAAATATCTGCATGGTGTCGGTCCAGCACCAGATTTTTGAAGAGGCAGTGGAGAATGGGCAACCCTGGTCACCGGCAAAGAACCGCCCCCGGTGTGGCAATCAATTACTTCGGTCCTTGCTGGAGCCGTCTATGATGATTACCAGAAGACCCCGGAGAGGTTCTTCTGTCTCCCCGCACAGGAGGACCCCCAGAGCCACAACCTGCAAGCCTAGAACAGGGAGATATTAGCAAAGCCTCATTGCCCAATGAGGCGGAGCAGGGTGACATCTATGGTGTCCTTGAAGCAGAAGACGACGAAGATCAAGATTTCGTCGACTTATTGCCAGCACCGCCAGAAATTGAAGATGGCGGTCAGGCCACAGTAGATGAACTTATCGAAATTAACCTGGGCACGGAAGGCGACCCCAGGCCGACCTTTCTAAGTGCCCTTCTTCCTCTACAGGAGAGGGAACGGT
Organism: Amorphophallus konjac; assembly: GCA_022559845.1. Taxonomy (NCBI): domain Eukaryota; kingdom Viridiplantae; phylum Streptophyta; class Magnoliopsida; order Alismatales; family Araceae; genus Amorphophallus; species Amorphophallus konjac. Next base: position 221,098,374 of record CM040122.1, on the reverse strand, counting down.
ATATCAAGTTGCTGCAAGAGTTCTGGGACTATTTTGCCTGGAACTATAAGGAGATGCCCGGCCTGAGTCCTGACGTGACTCAACATGTTCTTGCCATCGACCCCAAGGTTGAGCCAGTGAAGCAGTCTCCCTGGTGCATGAGACCGGAGCTGATAAACCAGATTTGCAAGGAAGTCGACAAGCTCATAAATGTCGACTTTGTAGCTGAGAATCAGTATACTACCTGGTTGGCCAACATTGTGCCAGTGAAGAAGAAGAACGGGCAAATCAAGATCTGCGTGGACTTCCGTGACCTGAATAAAGCATGCCCAAAAGATGACTTCCCGGTGCCCATTACTGAAGTCATGATTGATGCAACCACTGGCCAAGAGACCTTGTCCTTCATGGACGGATCGTCCGGCTATAACCAAATCTGGATAGCCGAGCACGACCGAATTCATACGGCCTTCCGGTCGCCCAAAGGAATATTCCATTACAAAAGAATGCCCTTCGGCCTTAAAAATGCTGGCGCCACCTACCAGCGGGCGATGACCAAAATATTCGACGAGCTGCTATACAACAAAGTCGAATGCTACATTGACGACTTGGTCGTCAAGACAAAGAAAAGGGAAGATCACCTGAAGGACCTCAGAGTCATCTTCGAGAGGCTCTGGCAGTATGAGCTTAAAATGAACCCGATGAAGTGTGCCTTCGGCGTCTCCAGCGGGAAGTTCCTCGGCTTCATTGTCCGATATAGAGGGATCGAGATCGACCCTTTCAAAATAAAAGCCATCCAGGAGCTGCCTCCTCCGAAGGATCTGGGAGAGCTAAGATCCCTGCAGGGCCGGCTGGCCTACATCCGAAGATTTATTTCCAATTTGTCAGGGCGCTGTCAGCCATTCCATAGATTGATGATGAAGAATGCACCTTTTAACTGGAATCAAGAATGCCAGAAGGCCTTCGATCAGCTGAAGGACTACTTAAGGACCCCGCTTGTGCTGGGGGCACATGTCAAGGGGAGGCCGCTTATTCTGTACATAGCCGCCACCGAATGCTCCCTGGGGGCAATGCTTGCTCAGAACAATGATGAGGGGAAGGAGTAGGCCCTCTATTATCTCAGCCGGAGGCTAGTGGGGGCAGAAGCAAAATACACCCCGATCGAGAAGGTCTGTCTTGCCCTGGTCTTCGCAGTCAAGAAGCTGAGGCATTACATGCTCTCCCATGAAGTGAGCCTGATCTCCAAGGCCGATCCAGTTAAACACATTCTCTCTCAGCCAGTCCTGAAGAGACGTCTCGGCAAGTGGGCCGTGCTGCTAATGGAATTTGATATCACCTACGTGCCGCAGAAGGCCGTTAAGGGTCAAGCCGTGGCCGAATTCTTTGCAGCACATCCTGTGCCCGAAGATTCCCCATTGGCTACAGAGCTGTCCGAAGATGAAACACTGGAGGTGGACCAAGTCCAACAGATCGCTTGGCAGCTGCACTTCGATGGAGCTTCGAGAACAGAAACGGCCCCGTCCGGACATACAAAAGTACGGGCAGGGGCCGGCATCGTCCTCAAATCCCCCGAGGGAGAAGTATTACATACATCTTGCTCCATCAATAAACCTTGCACAAATAATGAGGCGGAGTATGAAGCTCTGATTATTGGTCTCCAAGTTGCGTTGCAGATGGAGATTAGAATACTGCAAGTGTTTGGCGATTCGTTACTAGTCGTCAAGCAAGTCCAGGGGCAGTTTGATGTCCGAAAGCCTGAGCTGCTGCCTTACCATGCTAAAGCAAAGCGGCTCATGGAACAATTCTACCTTATTGAGATAGGCCATGTTGCCCGGGGAGAAAATGCACAAGCCGACGCACTGGCGAAACTGGCAAGCTCATTAGCAGTCCCGCCCGATGGATCTCTTAGCATCCGGGTGGTGAATCAGCGCCAGGTGCCTAGCATGATAGAAGAGCCAGAAGAAGAAGAACTGGAGGTCGCTGCAGCAGAAGCCGTCGGCCTACCTGACTGGAGGGATTCCCTCATGCAGTGGTTTAAATACCAGCAATTGCCCAAGCAGAGAGAAGAAAAGATCAGGTTGATCAGAACAAAGGACTCTTACGAGGTCCTGAACGGGATCCTATTCTGAATTATGGCGGACGCCAAATGGAAAGTACTGCTGCGGTGCCTATCCACGGAAGAAGCTTGGAGGGTCATGAAAGAAGTCCACGCCGGAACAGCAGGTGCACACCAGGCAGGACCAAAGATGAAAATTGAAATAAAGAAGCTTGGCTACTACTGGCCAACCATGTTTGATGACTGTTGCAAGTACGCCAAGTCTTGCCAGAAATGCCAGGAGCATGCCACAGTACCCAGGAGGCCGCCTGTGCCGCTACACCCGACACCGCCCAGCTGGCCGTTCGCCCAGTGGGGAACAGACGTCGTGGGCCCACTACCTGCGTCATCCGCCGGGTGCAAATACATTTTGGCAGCAACTGATTACTTCTCCCGTTGGGCAGAAGCCGTTGCTTTGAGAGAAGTGACTGGGGAGATCATCGCCAGATTCGTCCGGCGCAACATCATATTCCGATTTGGCACGCCAAACCGAATCATCTCAGATAATGGAAGCCACTTCCGCAATCAGAAAATCTACCGACTGGCAGAGAAGTACAAGATCGACTGGAGGACGTCAACCCCCTACAACCCGCAAGCCAATGGTTTGGCCGAAGCTTTCAACAAAACTCTTTGTACTCTCCTGTCCAAAATTGTTAATTCTTACAAGAGGGACTGGGAAGAGAAAATGTATGAGGCCCTGTGGGCGTATCGAACTGTATACAAAACTCCGACGGGTTGTTCACCCTTCTCTTTAGTATATGGCTCAGAGGCACTCGTCCCCATTGAGCTGGAAATACCCTCCCTTCGGGTTGCAATCCAACACGGGTTAGTCCAGGAAGAGCAAACAAATGTCGAGCGAAGGCTCGAAGAGCTCTCCGACCTGGAGGGGAAGCGGCTTCAAGCCCAGTAGAACATCCAGATCTATCAAGCCTGAATAGCTCGCACTTTCGACAAGCTCGTCAAAGAGCGTGAATTCAAGAAGGGTGACCTCGTTATGGTCAAAAGGAGGGAAGTCATGGCTTCCAACCCCAAGGGCAAGCTGAATGAAAATTGGCTTGGACCCTATGTAATCCAAAAGGTTTATGAAGGCGGGGCATATGTGATAGTCGATCATCGGGGGGAGGTCCAGTTTCCACCCCTTAATGGTAGACATCTAAGATTGTATCACGCTCCAATTCCTCCATTCAATGAATAATACATTTCCCCGCCCCACGGCGGGCGGATTTGCTTTCAATTGCTTGAATGGTTTGCTTGCCGCCTGTTACGAACCACAAGAGAAGTGACCAAAGGGAACACGCGTATCCCAAAAAAAAGATAAAAGAAAAAGAAAGAAGAAGAAAAAGAAAGAAAAAGAAAGGAAGAAGAAGAGAAGAAGAGGGAAGAGTAGAAAACAAAAAAAAGAGAAAAGAAAATAAAAGAAGGAAGGAAAAAAAAGAGAAGAAAAAAAGAGGAAAGAAAAGAAAGAAACGAAAAGAAAAAAAAAGAAAGAAAAGAAGAGGAGGATCGAGCCCCTTCCAATAAACGAATCAACCCTGTCAGCCCTTGACATTCTGTCGGCACTAACGAAAAATACCCCACCCGGACCTTTCGTCCGAGATTGGGGAATCAACCCATCTCCTTGCGTTGGCACTCACCCGCGTCGATGAATATTCCAATAAATGAATCAACCCTGTCAGCCCTTGACATTCTGTCGGCACTGACGAAAAATACCCCACCCGGACCTTTCATCCGAGATTGGGGAATCAACCCATCTCCTTGCGTTGGCACTCACCCGTGCCGACGAATATTCCAATAAACGAATCAACCCTGTCAGCCCTTGACATTCTGTCGGCACTGACAAAAATACCCCACCCGGGCCTTTCGTCCGAGATTGGGGAATCAACCCATCTCCTTGCGTCAGCACTCACCCGTACCGGCGAATATTCCAATAAACGAATCAACCCTGTCAGCCCTTGACATTCTGTCGGCACTGACGAAAAATACCCCACCCGGACCTTTCGTTCGAGATTGGGGAATCAACCCACCTCCTTGCGTTGGCACTCACCCGTGCCGACGAATATTCTAATAAACGAATCAACCCTGTCAGCCCTTGACATTCTGTCGGCATTGACGAAAAATACCCCACCCGGACCTTTCGCTCGAGATTGGGGAATCGACCCACCTCGTTGCGTTGGCACTCACCCGTGCCGACGAATATTCCAATAAACGAATCAACCCTGTCAGCCCTTGACATTCTGTCGGCACTGACGAAAAATACCCCACCCGGACCTTTCGTCCAAGATTGGGGAATCAACCCATCTCCTTGCGTTGGCACCCACCCGTACCAACGAACACACCCAGAGACAAATAAACCACACCTGTCATCGGCACTCTGTCGGCACAGATAAACAACCCTCTTTTGACCAAGACCTCCCGTCAGAACAAACTCTTCTCTCCGTCCCTTCCGGCGACGAACAACCCCTTCTGACCAATACCTCCCGTCTGGGTCACCGGATGAACAAACTCTTCTCTCCGCCTCTCCAAGGTCGGATCAACCTACTTGGGTTAAACGTACCGGCGACATCATTCGACTGAGTCACTTTATGGACATGGTGGAGTGGTCCCCTCGTCCCTCCTCTGGAAGGGGCGAGCACTCTCCTATGCTCATATGCGAATCTCACCAGGCTCTCCCCGAATAAACTGTTAGCGTGAACTTGCGTTCCATCACATAGCAAGAAAAGAGAAAAGGAGGGAAGAAATCGCCCGACACCACACGCATACCATGGACACATGGAATAATTGCATTGTATTCTTTCCAGAAAATTTACATCGGCTTCGAGGCATACCCCGGGGTTACATGCAAAGAAAGGAATGGAAGGGGAATCGGCGGCTATTCTAGCCCACAGAAGATGTCCTCAAAAGGGAGGATCCTGACGCAAGGGAAGCTTATCATCTCACGCAGACGGCCCTCCTGCACCTCGAGGCGTTCCAATTTTGTCGTCACAGAGGCCACGGCTGCCTCGGCAACGGCCAACTCTTCAGCCTCCTGGGCCTTACCCGTCTCTGCCTTGAGCAGGTCAGACTCTGCCTGGGTAAGCCATCCCCGGAGTTTCTCTATCCGGTTCCCCAAGGCGTCGATGTCGGCATTGTACCTGTCCAAGGCTCCTTGATGTTGCTCCCGGCTGTCTCTCCGAACAGCCAGCGCCTCCAGATATTCATCCCTTTGGGCACCGATAGCTGTGAGCTCAGTCGGGGCTTGCGTCTCGAGGAATGCGCGACGGTTCACGTATTTCAACAATAAGAGAAAACGTCGCGACCATTCTTCGAGTGGGCAGCCCATCATCTGCAGTGCTTTGGTCAGCTACTCCACGATGGCCCTGGCATCTCGATAGGTGAGCGTTGGATCGGCGACAACCATGGAGCGCAATACCAACAGGGTCTGTCGGACTGGCAGATCCGAACTCACGTGGCCGATAGGGGGGACGGCTGGTGGGTCGAAGCTAACTTCGCTGTCCACGATCGCCCACAGCTCTGCGTCGACCACGGCCGAGCTACCCGGAAGGGCCAGCGCAGAAAGGAGGGAGCTCACGGGCTCCGAGGTTGACCCCTGGCCAGCCACCGCCACAGGTGAGGGAGAGACCATAGCAGAGACATCTGGCGCTACCATGATGAGCGGCTGCTCCAGCTCCGTAGACTGGGCAGGTACCAAACCTGACAGTGCCGCCCCCTCCATCATAACCAGAGCCCCGACAGACAAAGTTGTTTCGGCCTCCGCCACCTCGACTGGCAAAGTCTGGTGCGGACACCAGGGCGATCACGTGACACGTCGGCAAACCGACGGTGCCATACGCGGAGCGCCAAGTGGACTACATCGGCTTATCTTCAAAATGGGGATAAATTGGCTTGAATTTGGACCTTTTTTGGCATTGAATTGGGCTTGTAATGGTTATTGTATGTGTAATTTGCTAAAGGGCTAGTTGTAAGGCTCCTAATGGGCCAATTTGTTAAAGCCCTTAAAGCATTCCATAAGAAGGAATGGCCTTGGTCCATTTCTAATGGATCCATAAGCCATATGGGCTTCCTTCCACATGGGCTATCTAGATTGGATAATCTAGAGTGGGCTCTCTTCATTCATGGGCCTTCAAGGGTGGAATGGCCTTAAGCCATCTAGGTTGGAATGGGCTTGGTTAAGCCATGGACCAAAGTGGCCCATTCAAGGCCCAATGAAGGGGGCGCCCTCTTTTTTGTTGGTATTAGGCTAGCTAGTTTGATTTTCTTCTTCAATTACCACATGGAGCATTCAAATGGCTGCTGGTCAAGTTCCACATGGCTGCCACCTACCATCTTTACCTTGAAATTCAAAGGTAGGTAAGCTACCATGTTCCCTTGTCCCCCTTTCCCTTTCACCAAGGGTCTTAATCCATGCGCACCCCTCCCCCTACTTGCATCTTGCGCAAGTCCCCTCCCACCTACCCCTTCTATTTCCCTATATAAGGGCATGTATAGTGTTTATGCTTAATATAATGAAGTTTTGTTGAAAGAAAAGTTCATTAGAGAGTGATTCTCTTTGTGTGTTCTTGGGTGTGACTCCCATTGTGCTGTCCTGTGACTGGACAGAACTAGGTCGTGTGACTTGACCATGTATCCCTCCCTTCCTCTTATCTTCTCCTTCTACAAAAATTCTCTGTGATACCTCTGCAAGTTAGCAAACTTTCAGTGCTGGTTTTGCATCGATCGGAGTTCGTGAGCAACGGTGGCGATTTTTCTCGTGGAGGCGTGCAGATCAGTTCCAGATTGCTGCCCAGATCTGAAGGTGACTGTGTATTGAATTCTCCAGCCCAACCCCAATGCCATATGAAGTTGGTTCCTGAAGAGAAATCGTAGTATTTTAAGTCCTCTTCGTGTTGACGCTGGTTTTGCCTCGATCCGTGACCGGTGCTGATCGTGACGGCAGTTCTCGTGGTATCGCGCGGGCTGGTCTGAGCAGGCCCGGCTGAGAACTAGAATCAACTTTCAGAGCCTGCCTCGCTTCATCCGGCCAAGATCCGTGTGAGGGATCTTCATAGTATTTCTTCCTCTAGACGTCGCCTACTCTCTCCCACAAGGAACACCCAGATCCCATATCGGCAACTATTTTCGCAATATTTTACCGTGTTTCTGTACAGTTCTGTGAGCACAAAACCAGAACCTCAGAAGATTCATCATTGCGCCCAGATCTGAAGGCATCTGTTCGCGATCTTCGGAGTGAAGATACTACATTCAGTCACCGACATTCTTCAATAAACGGTGCTCCGATCGGGCATCGGATCCAGCCGTACCAGCCTTCGCAAGCTCGCTGCGCAGGGTGACCAGCGCGGGCAGAACCGGGTCGGCTTCCCGTCGGCGTACCCGAGCGGCTCCGGCACGCGTTCCTCGCCTCCTGCGAGTGTGGCCCATCAACCCAGGTTCCAGCAACCCCAAAGTTATTGATTGTAGCCCGATACCTCCCTGTGTGGAGTGGGCCAAGCTTCTGAAATTGTAAAGTTAATCTTGTGTGTATTGGGGTTGTTCGAAATCGACCGGAATTCTCCCCCATGACTAGTCGTGGAGGTACGTGCTCGTTCTGATCCTTACATTTGCTGTTTAGTATGCTTTCTATATTGCTGCGTTTGTGAGATTAGGGCCGTTAGCTAGTTCCAAATTTCACCGCGATTGTGAGTTGTGAGTGCCCGTTCCGTAGCTCCAATCGAGCACCGAGCGCGGATTAGCACCCTAGGCGACGGTGGTTTCTTAATCGCCACGATCCCCACGTTTCCCTCGCAAGGGACGATCGTCGGGCTCAAGAGAGTCGCTGTTGAGAGACGTCTCCACCCGGAGAATACCACGGTGGTCAACCACCTGGCTTGCCTTAGCGTGTTAGTGCTGGCCGCACAACGAGTCGGTCGTACGTCTTAGCCCGATCGTCATCCGTCCCGCATCAAATTGTTATCAGAGCGTGTTGAGTCTAGGTAGTCTTTGCATAAGTCTTGCATGCATCATGGTCTAAGTCGAGTCTAGAACCATCATTACTTTCAAAACAAAAAAAAGAGTGTTTTCAAATTACATTTCACCCAATAGCCCGGTATATTAAAAGGCGTTGCTCGAACATTAGGTTATGCATATCGGGAAGGTAGCGTACTTGCGCGAGTGATCTTCGGATTGCTTATCTCCGCCACGTACCAGATATTGGTTAGGTCTACGTGCATCATTTTTTTTACATTAGTGAGTGTTTGCATTAGTCGGTGTCTTCTAGTTCGTGTAGTCCTATAAGAGTCAGTCAGTCTTGTCCAAGTGTCGGCATGTCTAACATGTAGTTCCCCAATTTCTCATGGAGTCCCAATCACCCGGGCGATATGACCGTTGGCCCACCCATGAGCTTGGCAACCATCCTCTCCGCTTCTGTAGGCCTGAAGCCTCAGATTTTTTTGGCTCCAATGACCCGGGCATCTACCTCAAGTGGGAGGCCACCATGGACACCTACTTTGATTGTTATACTATGTCCGAGGCAATGCAGTTCTCTTTCGCCAAAGAGCGGCTTCTTCATGAGGCTGCCGAAAAGTGGGATTACATTGAAAGAATGAGAGAGGTTAGGGGGCAATGGCCCATCAAGTCATGGTGGGACATGAAGAGAGAGCTTAGGAAGGTCTACGTGCCCCAACCGGTCACCTCCAACCGGCCCCACCCAATCACTTCCAACCAAGTGGGTCCTAGCAGGAGGCAAAGAGCCCCACACGTCGATGAGCCAAGACTCAATCCTAGGACGGTTGACTACGGGCGAGTCCACCAGGATATCCCTATTCCAACCCACTCCGTTGCCGAACTTATGCAAATGATTTTAGACCGGTTGGATGGGGTGGATAGGACATGTACTCCTAGTGATGTACTCCTACCCGAGCCTAAGGAGGTCATCGCCGGTAGTCTTAACCCGGCCCCATCAACGGAGTCCCCAAGCCCTCTCCCCATCATAGTGGATCCTCCTTCCCCACCCATGAGAGCTCCATCACACTCACCTTCCGATCTTATTTCAGAGCCCTCTCATTTGGAGCCACCCAAGCCCGAGCCACCCGTATTTCTAACGGGTACACTTTACATAGCCGAGCCACTAGTTAGTTGGCTCAAGGATGGCTTGGTCCCACTTCCCTTCCCATCTATGGACCCTATCCAACCTCTGGTGCCAATCAATTCATTTCACACCACCTTCCGGTCTAGTCACTATGTGAATTCATTAGACGACCTTCTTAAAGGGTTAGACCGGCAGTTGGCATTTACGCACTTGTTGGCCCCAGGCTTCGACCGACCCACCGGTCGTAGCTTCACCCATCTCACCTTAGGGTCCATTACCTCCGTATACACCATGGGTCATGTTACCACGGAGGTTCTTCTACTCCTCCCGCTACCGACCGAGCCCGACTTCACTTCTTTTATCCCGAGGGAGGAGCCCTATCTTCTATACACTGTCCCATCTACCACGATGGATGGAGGTGATCATCACCTTCATGAATTTCAAACATGGGACTATGTAATGGAGGAACCGGGGGGTCACACATTCTTTGACCCATTCGACCCCTTCTCTAGTGGGCCTCGTGACCCACCACTTCCCCTCTACTTTGTCAAGGAAGTCCCCTACCACTCTCTTCCCCCTCGGGCCAATCAAACTCCACATAGCAATATGTCCGATTATTGGGAAGCATGGCATGCCTTACCTACATGTAGTAGGGATGAACCTCTTAGCCCATCCACACCCACATCTGATAGGAAGTCCTTGCATGCATGGTGTCTTTTTTGGTGTCTGGGAGTACATAATCCTACCTACCTTTGGTTGCATCTAGTGTATGCATGGCACACATTTGGGTGTCCTGGTCCGCCATCGTCCATGCGTAGGTCGGACTAGCCATAGGTTTGTCTAAAGTCATGTGTGTGTTTGTTTGTCTCTCAAGTTGTTTTCTTTCATCCATTTGGTTTGCATTACGTCGTGTCCATGAAAGGCCAGCCATGCACGCATAAGGAGTTAGCCGATGCATGCTACATATCTGTGGATTCAAAGAGAGAGTACATCTAGATCAGGGTCATACCTGATAGGTTTCCGCCTGGAGACCGAAAGCCACTCTAAGTCCACGATCCCCACCCTTTCCGGGTTAAGAAACAAGTGGGTCTGAAAGCGTACGATATTGAACTACCGAACGACAATGGTGTCAATTCGACGTTCCATGTTTCCTCTGGTAGCCTATTGGAACCCGCGGTGATCCCTAGTGAGTTTCGAGCTTTATCTTTCTATTTGGAGTGACCCTCACCCGAGAGTCCACCTCTTCCAGCCTCAACGCATGCATATAGATTGTATACTGGATGAGCAGGTGATCACCACAAGGAACGGCGCATACCCACACGTCCTAGTGCGTTGGCGAGGATGCCCCACGATGACCAAACACCTTGATCACATGCGGAGAGCGCAAGCTTCGGGACCCTTACTCGACGGGGTCGAGTTCCTCCCACCCAGGGAGAATTGGTGCGGACACCAGGGCGATCACGTGACACGTCGGCGAACCGACGGTGCCATACGCGGAGCGCCAAGTGGACTACATCGGCTTATCTTCAAAATGGGGATAATTTGGCTTGAATTTGGACCTTTTTTGGCATTGAATTGGGCTTGTAATGGTTATTGTATGTGTAATTTGCTAAAGGGCTGGTTGTAAGGCTCCTAATGGGCCAATTTGTTAAAGCCCTTAAAGCATTCCATAAGAAGGAATGGCCTTGGTCCATTTCTAATGATCCATAAGTCATATGGGCTTCCTTCCACATGGGCTATCTAGATTGGATAATCTAGAGTGGGCTCTCTTCATTCATGGGCCTTCAAGGGTGGAATGGCCTTAAGCCATCTAGGTTGGAATGGGCTTGGTTAAGCCATGGACCAAAGTGGCCCATTCAAGGCCCAATGAAGGGGGCGCCCTCTTTTTTGTTGGTATTAGGCTAGCTAGTTTGATTTTCTTCTTCAATTACCACATGGAGCATTCAAATGGCTGCTGGTCAAGTTCCACATGGCTGCCACCTACCATCTTTACCTTGAAATTCAAAGGTAGGTGAGCTACCATGTCCCCTTGTCCCCCTTTCCCTTTCACCAAGGGTCTTAATCCATGCGCACCCCTCCCCCTACTTGCATCTTGCGCAAGTCCCCTCCCACCTACCCCTTCCATTTCCCTATATAAGGGCATGTATAGTGTTTATGCTTAATAGAATGAAGTTTTGTTGAAAGAAAAGTTCATTAGAGAGTGATTCTCTTTGTGTGTTCTTGGGTGTGACTCCCATTGTGCTGTCCTGTGACTGGATAGAACTAGGTCGTGTGACTCGACCACGTATCCCTCCCTTCCTCTTATCTTCTCCTTCCACAAAAATTTTCTGTGATACCTCTACAAGTTAGCAAACTTTCAGCGCTGGTTTCGCATCGATCGGAGTTTGTGAGCAACGGTGGTGATTTTTCTCGTGGAGGCGTGCAGATCGGTTCCAGATTGCTGCCCAGATCTTAAGGTGAGTGTGTATTAAATTCTCCAGCCCAACCCTAATGCCATATGAAGTTTGTTCCTGAAGATAAATCGTAGTATTTTAAGTCCTCTTCGTGTTGACGTTGGTTTTGCCTCGATCCGTGACCGGTGCTGATCGTGACGGCAGTTCTCGTGGTATCGCGCGGGCTGGTCTGAGCAGGCTCGGCTGAGAACTAGAATCAACTTTCAGAGCCTGCCCCGCTTCATTCGGCCAAGATCCGTGTGAGGGATCTTCATAGTATTTCTTACTCTAGACGTCGCCTACCCTCTCCCACAAGGAACGCCCAGATCCTACATCGGCAACCATTTTCCGAACATTTTACCGTGTTTCTGTGCAGTTCTGTGAGCACAAAACCAGAACCTCAGAAGATTCATCACTGCGCCCAGATCTGAAGGCATCTATTCGCGATCTTCGGAGTGAAGATACTACATTAAGTCACCGACATTCTTCAACAAACGACGCTCCGATCGGGCATCGGATCCAGCCGTACCAGCCTTCGCAAGCTCTCTGCGCAGGGTGACCAGCGCGGGTAGAACCGGGTCGGCTTCCCGTCGGCGTACTCGAGCGGCTCCGGCACTCGTTCCTCGCCTCCTGCGAGTGTGGCCCGTCAACCCGGGTTCCAGCAACCCCAAAGTTATTGATTGTAGCCCGATACCTCCCTGTGTGGAGTGGGCCAAGCTTCTGAAATTGTAAAGTTAATCTTGTGTGTATTGGGGTTTTTCAGAAATCGGCCAGGAATTCTTCCCCCATGACTAGTCGTGGAGGTACGTGCTCATTTCGATCCTTACATTTGCTGTTTAGTATGCTGTCTATATTGCTGCGTTTGTGAGATTAGGGCCGTTAGCTAGTTCCAAATTTCACCGCGATTGTGAGTTGTGAGTGCCCGTTCCGTAGCTCCAATCGAGCACCGAGCGCGGATTAGCACCCTAGGCGACGGTGGTTTCTTAATCGCCGCGATCCCCACGTTTCCCTCGCAAGGGACGATCGTCGGGCTCAAGAGAGTCACTGTTGAGAGACGTCTCCACCCGGAGAATACCACGGTGGTCAGCCGCCCGACTTGCCTTAGCGTGTTAGTGCTGGTCGCACAACGAGTCGGTCGTACGTCTTAGCCCGGTCGTCATCCGTCCTGCATCAAAGTCTCTATGGCGGGAGGGTCCAGTGTCGCTCCCGAGAAGTCTTCATCTCCCCCTGCCTGGAATTCCTTCGAATGCTCGTGGAGGACCGCCAATATCTTCCCTAGAAGCCGGGCTTCCCCGGGTATCACCAGCGTCGGGATCGGTGGCAGTGGGATCACCAACTGCGGGACGGCTCCCTTCTGTAGAAGAGACGTCAAGGACCCCGCGTCCGGCCCCAGAAGCATCTTTAGCCTTTTAGCCACATGCATGCAGAAAGATGAGCTCCACCTGGGGACGGCTTTACGAGCCCAAGGCGCGCGTGCTCCGTGGGGAGTTGTTGTCACCTGGCCATGTGAAGAGAAGTTAGCCGCTTGCCAAGTGGAATAAATCATTGAATCCTCAAGAGAGCCCAGCGTATTCCCCTGCTTACCTCGCCCACCGTCACTATGCTGCTCTCCGGCGTTACCTCTCCCCGGGCAGCAACTTCAGAAATTGTCTCCTCCCGAGTCTCGGCTTCGGGTACCACCGGCACTTGCACTTTGACCTCTGGTGCTATCTCTTCCTCTTCTAGGGCTTCGGTGGCTGGGGTAGAGGTCTCCACGGCTCCTTCAGAAGCACGAGCCTGTATTGCCTTGAATAAATCAATAACTCCGAGGGAGAGCTCAGAAAGAAAGAAGAGGAAACTATGCACTCACAGCCACTGCTGCTTCTTCCCGAAATGAGACCTTGGCGGTCGAAACGGCAACATCGGAGCTCGCCACGACCTCCTCTCACTGCACAGCCTCGGACAGGGATGCCAATTCGTGCAAAGCCGCCGCAGTTGTCTCTCGCCTGGTAGCCTCTGCCCCCGGGATGTGGGCCTCTACATCTTCTGGCGGAACCTGCTCCTGTTGGAAGCCGAGAATAACGATATCGAGAAGGTTAGTGGGCGACCTCGAGAAAGAGACCTGAATTAATAGGTTTTCACTTACAGGCACCTGCTTCACCAGGCTAAAAGACACAGACAGTACCGGGGCTTTCCAGGCATGAACTTGAAATCTGGACTCCTCGGGGACACCCTCAGTTGAAAGTACTTCGTCGGAAGAGTAGCCGTAGTCTACCTTTTCACCCGACGAAGATCTACGGCTGGTGGGCGCCTCCTTTGCTGGCAAGGCAGCCCCCACCTCGACATCCGGGGTCGGCAGTCGCGACTTCCTTGACCGCCACCCCTTCTTCCGATATATCTGCCCGAACCGGGATGCCCCCGGGGCCGCCTCCGGTTCTGGGACCGCCACATCAGCTCCTGCATAAGCAAGGCAAAATCCAGATTCGGTCATGCCCGTAAAGTTTCGAAGAACGAAGAAATTGATCAAATGACCGGCCAAGAGAGTGTTATACCTCCTTCGGCAGCAGGAGCCGGAGCGAAGAAGGTCTCTCCGACGGATTCCACGGCCTCGTGGGTCGCAGCGTCATCCACGCCTGGGATAGATACGGGCGCATGCCTCTTGACGACAGCTGAAACAAAAGGACATGGGTGTCACAAGGAGCGTCCCTCTTAATATCTCAATAAACCCTGAAGAGCTTCGAAGAGCGGAAGGGACCCAACCTGCAGGTCGACTCGGCCCGAGCAGCTTCGAACTCCTTGAATGAGGAGATTACGGGTGTCGGGGGAGCGGTCGGCGTGGCTTTCGTGGCCTCTGTCTTTCTACGTTTGGCCTCCCGCCGCCCAGCCGCCTTAGTAGCATCCACAGCCTATTTCACGGGTGACTTCGCCCGGGGCCTCTTCGCAGGCGGAGGCAGGGGAGTCGTGGTCGGAGCCGCTGGCACTTCCTCAAAGTAAGCCGGCTTGCCCGCCTGCCGCAGAAGGTTACGATACATCACCATCTGAGTGCTGTCGGGGGGTGATCTGTCAAAAAAAGGGAAAAGAAGGGACCCGATCAACGTCCAATATTCAAGAGAGGTCAGCACTGAAGAACATAAGGGAAGGAAGAACATAAGGGAAGGAAGAGAACACTAAGTACCATGTAGGCCAGTGTACAGCCGCAGCGTTATCGGCCAATAATTGAGGGACGGCTCCTTGTCCCGACGAGCCGCCTCCCGGACCAGCCAACATACGTCTTCAATTTTCTGGCAGTGATCTGAGAGGGCGGCCAGGTCTGCATGCTTCTTGGCAGCTAGGTGATAGAAGAGGTGAAATGGTCCATCCCCCATCCCTCGGCATAGTAATAGGCGATGTGGAGGCGCTTGCCCAAGATGACCACTGCTGAATCTTCAATCTTCAACCCGTGCACTCGGAGGAGAACGTAGAGCCACGTGGTGTCCTTGTAATTTTCTGGGTTCCGTTCCTCCCTCCTCACAAATGTGCGATAGGGACAAAGTGCGTCCCTCTCCGGTCGCCAGCTCCTCACCGGGGTGCCTTTTTCCTACATCGGGAATGGATAGTTGATCAGTTCACTCCCGATGTGGCAAAGGTCTCGCAAGGTCTTCTTGAAATCGTCCTTTACCACAGGAGGCAGTTTGGCCTACGGCGCTGGCTTGGTCTCACGAGCTGCCTTGCGCGTAACCATGTAGGCGGCGACTTCCTGTTCCTTGCCACGCCTCAATCGGAGTAGGTGCTCCGGGTCAATATCCAGTACCGGCACTGGCTACCGGCTCAGAAATCTCCTCTCAGCCCCGTCCCAGTAGTCGGTCCGGCATAGTCGGTAAAAAGCTATCCGGGCGTTCCACCACTTCACATATTCGGGAGTCACCCGTGGAACCCGACCCGGGGCTGGCACCCTGAAGCTGGCAGTGTCTGCCCGATGAAAGAAATCCCACCAGGTTCGGGCAACCTCGGCAGTAGGACTCCCCCGGAGACTTCGCACCGGTAATTCAAAGCGAGCACTGTGTGCCGGGATATGCTGGTCATATCCAAAATTCCTGCCGAAGCGAAAAGGATAATATGGCTCCAACAGCAAACTGTCCCCTTTGCGGAAGGCCAGCACACTTGGACGGATGGACAACGCCCAGGCCCTGAGTTCTGGCTCCAATAGCGGGCGAACCACGTTCTCCTGACTGATCGGGTGCACATATTTCTCCACTTGGTCGTCTCGGCACTCCCGGTTACTGTTTACTAATGGACTTGAGTGAGCGGCTAGAGTCCAAAAGTGGATGGTGCCCGCGGCGTCAAGGGGCACCGTCGTCAACTTGCCTCGAATGTCGTACAGTCGCATGGACATCGAGCTTGACGCCACGCTCGTGAACTCCAACATCCGTGGAACCAATCCCCAGCCTTGAATGGTGCGCGGGGCGAATTCCGGGAATAAAGAACAGACCCACGCATTAAAAAATGCAGTGGGCACACATACCGTGCTTGACGCGGGAACTGTTGACGGCTGATGTCCCCGAGCACTTTGTATATCAGACACATCGTGGCCGGGCACAAAGACAGCTTGATACCCCAGGCCATCTGACAGGCTGGGTAAATGGCGTCTGGGCGAATGACGGTCTCGTCCCCATGGGGCATGGCGAACGAGCACAGCCAGTACGTCAGATACGCCGCGTAATGCGTCAATGGGTCGACTCCCATCAGGTTCGGCCCGCCGCGGTGCCCTCGAGAAGGGATCTTCACGTCAACCTTTGACTTGGCGCGTTTCTTCCGGCCTGCAGCAGTGCCAATGTGTGGGAACTCCTCATACTGCTTCAGCCCATCATAGAAATACAGCACCCAGAGGACCATGCGGACCCTTTTCCGGTCCCCTCGGGGGGGTTGCCTCCCGCCGTGCGACAACTGATACAATTCCCGGTACGCCTTCATAAGGTACTAGTATGAATAGCCCAGAGAATAGTAGCCATCCCCGTTGGTTTCATCCTTGATCATATCCGGGGGGCAGACTTCTTCATAGGGCTCCCCGTCAATAGGCAAGCCACTGAGCTGACTAAGACTCCACAGATCTAACGAAGTCTCGCCCTCTACAGTGTAAAAAGTGTTGGTCTCTGCGTTGAATACCTCGATCATCCCGCAGCAAAGACCCCTGGAAATAGGATAACTATACCGGGAGGCGTACACACTGTGGTAGACGCCAGCCCGGATGAGGATCGGGGCATAGTTGAATAACACATACTCTGTGAATTCCACGGCCCCTTCCCGGAAGTTGTGCGCATCTTTGAGCTTTAACTCTCCGAACCACCCCAGCGCCAGCTCATGCTTGAATTGAATGGCCAAGCAATCCAACAGGAAGGGTTCCTCTCTGTATCCCCACTTCAACAGAGCCAGGAACAGGCCGAACCGAGGGTGCTCGCTCTGAACCCGCCCGGCAGACGTGTCCCACCGAGCAGGGGTGAACTGAGGCGCCCGCACTAACTTGTCCTCTGCCGGTAGCACGGCATCGAGCCCCAAGATGGGCTTCCACTCCCGAGCTTCCCCCACCAAGTACATCAGGATGCTCCTCGAGACACTGTAGAACAGGCTGTCCCGGGACTGCAGAATCATCCGCTCAGCCTCTTTGACAACCCGAAAGTTCCGCCTCTCCTGGTGACAGAGGTGCTTCAAGAAGAGAACGAGATGCTTGTCCTTCGGGAAGTCCTTCCGGTACTCCCCCATAGTCCGGTCAAAAGTCATAACACCGTCAACCCGAGTAAGCCTGCGAAAATCCATGGTCTCAGTGTCCGAGCCCGACGATACGGCCAGTGTCGCTATCTCTGTGTGCTCCCTGTCCAAGTCTTCTACATTGAACCACGTCACTGTTGGCACCGGAGGTGGGGGAACGTGCTCGGCACTGGAAGCAGTAGAATCTCTCGGGGCAGCGATATCTCTGCAAGGTGCAAGGTACCTCAAGTCAGAACAAGACACAAGAAAAGAAAAAGAAAGGGAATTATAAAGGGGGCTACACTACAATTGAATTAAAAGAATGCCAATAATTTCTGACGAAATTTTGGCAGAGTTTCCCCTAGGCCGGAGGCGTAAGGAAAACACGGGTGCGCGCCCACAAGGAGTGATAGCCCCAACAAAGTCACGGTGTGCCCAAGGGCGACACCGGAGGTCCTCCGATTGAAGAAGTCTTCTTTCCTCTCTTCAGCGGTACGCCCAGGCCACACCCCCTAGCGGCACACCCTGTGCCTCCTCCCAGCGGCACACCCCCTGGCGGCACGCCCTCAGTGGCCCCAGCGGCACACTCCCATCAGCGCCCTAGCGGCACGCCCCCTCTGGCCGCCCAGCCGGCACACCCTCAGTGGCCCCAGCGGCACACTCCCTGGCCGCCCTAGCGGTATGCCCCTTTGACAACGCTCAGCGGTGCCCTCCTGACCCACCAGTGCTCAGCGGCACACTCCCACTAGTGCCCAGCGGCAAGCCCGTGCCCCCTAGTCCCAGCGACACGCTCCGTGCCTCCCTCAGCGGCACACTCCATGCCTCCCCCAGCGGCACACTCGCGTTCCACTCTCAGTGGCACGCCCGTGCCCTTCCCCGACGGTACGCCCCGCGCCCTCGTCAGCGGCACGCCCCGACGCCATGGCCGCCCCCACGCCGGTAAAAGGAGGAAAAAGAGATGAAGAGGAAGAAGAAGAGGGAAAGAGGAGGGACAAAAGAAGAGGAAGGAGGAAGAGGGCGACGGGGAGCCTAGGCTTCCGTCGTCCCCTGAGCGAAAGAAGAACGAGAAGAAGAAGAGAAAGGAAAGGAAGAGAAAGAAGGAAGGGGAGAAGAAAAAGGGGAGGGGCCTCGCAGAGTCCTCACCAGAGGAAGAAGACGGCGGCGAGCGACGGTCTCCGGCGGTGGAGAGAAAGAGAGAGGGAAAGAGAGACGGTGGCAGCCGAAGGAGCAAGGAGAGAGAAAGAAAGGGAGAGTTTGAAAAGAGGGGGGGAGTTTCAAACTCCCCCTCCCCTTTTATAGCTGCCTCAAAAAAAAAGGAAGAGAGAAGAAAAAAGAAGAAAAGAAAAAGGGGGGAAACGAACGAACGGAATAGGGAAGAAAAATGGGAAGAAAAAGAGAGGAAAAAAGGAAGAGAGAAAAGAAAAAAAAAGAAAAGGAGGGAATAAAAAAGGGAAAATGAGAAAAAAAGAGAGAGAAAGAAAAAAAAGAAAAAAAGGGAGAAGAGAAAAAGGAAGAATGAGTACACATGCATATATAATAATAATAATAATAATAATAATAATAATAATAATAATAATATAACACATATATAATGCTGATACAATAAATATACAATAGAGATCATGATGTCCGCATCACGTGTCTTATGAACGTACGTCCAATAATGTACGTTAATTCCCCAGACACACCCGCGGGCACCGTCTGGCTCATCCTTCACCCGCACTGCCCTCGGGTGGGGGGGCATTTGTGGACGTGTAAAATTGCACGTCCATGTGTCCCGCTGAGCCCCGCATTAATGTCAAAGTCAAAGGAAGAGGACCCGGAGAGACTGGCCATCCAGGGCTCCGGGAAGATACTACCGCCCAGCAAATCCCCGCATTTGCACGGGCGCATTAAGAGACCGAGAAGTCACAGGATGTCCTCCTGAATTAACACACTGCTACGGACCCACCCTCGGGCCCCTAACGGTGAAGAAATATCTCAAAGAATGCACAGCTTCAAGTTCCCGAAGCAAAAGCAAAGGCCCCTGTCAAAACGGCACCTTTGGTGCCTCCAGCGGCACGGGCCTGAGGCCCTTTAGCGGCACGGCATTTCAGCTCCCAGCGGCACGGCCCTTCAGCCCTTCAGCGGCATGGCCATTTGTCCCTTCAGCGGCACGACCATTTGGCCCTTCAGCGGCACACTTCATTCAGGGTTTCACGAAGTCTATACAGCCGTCAGCCCAAGTCTGTACGTTGGCAGTTGCACACGAAGTCTATACAGCCGTTAGCCCAAGTCTGTACACTGGCTGGCTGCTTCAAACGAAGTCTATGCAGCCGTCAGCCCAAGTCTGTACGTTGGCTAATTGCACAATCGAAGTCTGCACATCCACCGGTTCAACTTCTAAGTCTATACATCGGTGAAGCATTCGAAGTCTATACATTGGTAGCTTTACCGACGTTGCCCTTGCAAGTCTATACATTGCAGCTGAGTTGAAGTCTGTACAGCCCTTGCTTTGCCAAAGTCTATACATTGTGAACTCTCAAGTCTGTACAGCCCTTGCTTTGCCAAAGTCTATACATTGTGAACTCTCAAGTCTGTACAGACCTTCCTTACTCAAGTCTGTACATCGTCCAGTTGCCTTGCCAAAGTCTATACACTCGTGAGGCAAGTCTGTACAGAGTTCAGACGCGAAGTCTATACACTCGTGAGGCAAGTCTGTACAGAGTTCAGACGCAAAGTCTATACACTCATGTGGTAAGTCTGTACAGAGTTCATGCACGCGAAGTCTATACACTCATCTACCAAGTCTTGGCCCTTCAGCGGCACAGGGTCCTTGGCCCTTCCAGCGGCACAGGGCTTCTTGGCTCCTTCAGCGGCAAGGCCTTTGGCCCTTTAGCAGCACGGTCTGGGGAGCCCCCCAACGGCACACTGCAACAAGCTGCCAGCGGCACAGCCTTTCTGCCCTCAACGCCCGGCGCCCTTTCCCTAGCGGCACAGCGCTGAAAGCCTCCCGACGGCACGCACCGGCAGAAGATACAACGGTCAAAAGGCAGACCCATTGGCGCGCAGTCCAGCCACTTCAAAGCTAGCTAGCGCCTGTCTCCGTGTCACCTTCTGGCTGGAGGAGGGGAGATGTTCGCCTGACGAGGAAGATACCGAAGTCAACCTCGGATGGCAGTGCCATCATGAGGCTCCCCCGTCAACCGTCCACATATAAAAAGGCTCTCCATAGATAGAAGAGAATGATGGATTTTTGGTAGAGGGAGGATCTTCGAAGAGAGGAGCTGCGAGCGAAGAAACCCGTTCGAAGCGAAGAAGAAGAGAAGAAGAAGGTAGAAGAAATATAGAAAAAAGAGAGAGGAGCGTTGCATGTAGCAGAGGGGGAAGGAATGGAGGAAAGGGAATGGCTGCCCTTCCTCATTCCAACCCTCTCCCCAACTTTCTTTACTTTCCTATTCTTAGTTTTCTTCCCTCCTTTTGTTTAGGGATGCATTGTACGATGTGGGGTCTTCGGGCCACGATCTTTGTCATATCGAATCCTCCATGAATGAAATAATGTTCAGTTTTGCTTCTTACTGCATTTGTCGTCTTCTCCTTACCGGTCTCTTGTGGTTTTGCTTTCTCTTCCCTTAACCTCCCAACTCCCTGTTCTACCTGATTTCTCGTGGCGCTGGTTTATGCAGTCAATAGGGTTTGCTCCCGGCTTGACAGGGTATGGCCAGCCTCGTCCCTCTTCAATGTCTTTCCATTGCATAACAACTCCTGATCTTGCCATACGGGTCTGTGGGAGCCCATTCTCTTTAACACATTGGAGTCACTCAATGCCCAGAACATCCTCCTTTGCCCTCCTTCGGGACCAGTGGTATGCCCACGCACCCTCAAGCTCCCAGTCATTCTACCACTTAGGGCCCCTAGCGGTACGCCTCTCCCATTCGGCCGTTTGGCGGTACAGCCTTCCTTGAGTTTGCCTAGCGGCACACTCCCCTTAGGGCCATTCAACGGTGCACCCTCTCTCTTCTTGTCAGCGGTACACCTCCCTTTCTTGGCCGCCCAGCGGCACACCCTTGGACTGTCAGCCCGGCACTCCTTGGCCATCACCTCCCCGGTGTACTCATAGTTTGCATCAGTCTACTGGTTCCTCGTTCGATGTTTTATCTGAGTTTTCCGAAGTTTCCCTAAAGGCGGTTGCTCAGGCACCCTCCTCAGCTGTTGGTTCATGCCACCCCCGTGGGCATGTTCCTTGTTATTCCTTTACCTCCCGGGTCAAGGGGAGGTGCTGTCGAATTTTTGTCAGGAATAACAATAAATTTAAAAGATGAAAAGAAGTAGCAAACAGATGGACTGAGCAACAGTGAAAACACTCTAATCAACTAAAAGAACCATGCAAGGCTTCAAGCACCGAACTGAAAAAGACTCCAAGCACTGCATTGCTGAACATGACTTGGGACTCAATCTCATGACGGGAGAATGAAAGCTTAACCATCTAAGATGCCTCATCTGGAACTGAACAAGGAACCCTCTCTTGAGTCCTGGCCCACCCCTTCAGCGACACACTCTGCTTGGTTTCGTTTGCTACTTTTCCCAGCGGTACACCCTGGCCTACCTCTTCTAGCGGTGCGCCCTAACCTTCTATCCTCTAGCGGTACGCTCCCCCTTGCTGTCTGAGCGGTACGCATCCTCCCAGCGTTCCACGCAAGTCTGTACACCATTGGCTTGTGCATGCATCATCTTTCGAAGTCTGTACATCGGTCAGTCTCGCTCAATGTCTCACGCTGCCAAGTCCATACATTGCATGCATTACATACAGCGAGTCTGTACATCCATCAGTCTCACTCATCGTCTTATGCATATGCCAAGTCTATACATCGCCGCTATGTGTGTGCAACATTGAACAAGTCCATACATTCATTGTACCGCTGGCCAAGTCTATACATTGTCTGTTGCATAACACGCAAGTCTATACATCATGTGCATCATGCTGCCAAGTCCATACATTCATTGTACCGCTGGCCAAGTCTATACATTGTCTGTTGCATAACACGCAAGTCTATACATCGTGTGCATCATGCTGCCAAGTCCATACATTCATTGTATCGCTGCCCAAGTCTATATATTGTCTGTTGCATAACACGCAAGTCTATACATCGTGTGCATCTCGCTGCCAAGTCTATACGTTGTCTGTTGCATAACAGTAAGTCTGTACTGTCCTCGTGGCTCGTTCATGCATCAGCTCCTCCAACCCTTCCAGCGGTACGCTCCCAGTCCCCCAACGGTACGCTCTACATTCTCCCAGCGATTTGCTCCCCTGGTGCCTCAGCGGTACGCTACACCCTCTACCCTTCAGCGGTACGCCCATCTTCAATCTTCAATGACACACTCTTAAATTCCCCAGCGGTGCACTCCCCTTTACCCTTTGAGCAGCACACATTATTCATCTCTCAGCGGTACACCCTAGTCTCCATCATCTTTCCAACGAATACACATACGTATGTAATAAAAAAAGGGGAGGGGGCTATATGATAAAGGAACGATGAACAGTAAGGATAATAATGAGATAAAAGGGGTGGTTCCAACCAAGATGACAACAAGGGAAAATAATAACAAAGAAAGGGTAGTGTCAACAAATAAATGATAATAACAAGCATCGACAATCATCACGAATACGATAATATGGCAGCAGTCTCTCCTTTCTGGATTCCGAATCCGGGGATATTAATGATGCTCCCGTAGGCTGGAAGTCACTCCCGGGAGTTCTCTCTCTTGTCATGGTGACCGCCCGGCCTTACCTCGGGCTGATAATTCATCAGGGTCCCCTCCCTCGTCGAGATCTGATTTGCCTCCCTGCATTAAAATTGCCGTCCCTCGGTAAACATTTGTACGGATTCGTCCCCCCGGTTATCGTCTCGTTTTCCATGTAAACTTGTGTCCAAACATGAAATGGTCCATCAGTGACCGACATGACCCGAGCATTCATGCCCCCACCTCGGGCTCACCGCATAACCCGACGGGTGTTTCCTTCCTGCGTTAATTAATATTCCTTTCGACCGTGGAGCCCTTATTTCTGGCAATTAATCAAGGGTATTCCCCTCTCTGAGGGGATGTAAATGACGTTGTGACCTTTATGGCACAACGGGTCTCAGTCCCGACCCGAACCATACAATCGTCTGACCGAGTCAGATCGAGCGCACCATGGGCCCTCCGGAGCCCGAACAAATCCTCACTTTGTGACTGGCACGCCCACGCACTTAATAATAAAAGGAAAAAAAAACCAATAAATAGATAAACAAACAGAACAAAGGTCTCCCTGAAAATATGTGTGTCCACACCAGCCACCTGGCCTCGCTACAAATTCCTCGAACGCAGCACCGCAGCAACGCACCTACCGGCAACCTCTGCTCAACGCAGCATAATCGGGGCCACCACCTGATGAGGGAGAAAGCTCTCGACCTCGATCCTTAGACCCCACGCCGGCACGAAAGCCGCTAACAACAACCACCTTAATAGCACCGCGCAACGCACTCAAGCTCTCAAGCAAAAAAATAAAGCAGAAAATAAACACAAAACCTTATGCCAGTTGCCGACTGTACTGGACCTTGTGGACTCTGATCACTACAGTATCTCGAATTCCTATGTACGTTCATAACCAACGCTCTGATACCAGCTGTGTCGACCCAAGATCCGGATGCTGGGAAGAACCTGATACCATTCGAATCCTGGCCCGCCGCCAACGAGTCGGGAGGGCTCGGAAGGGCAAAAAGGAGTGTGGAGGCACAAAGAAATAGAAAAAAATGCAGAACAATCCAACAATTAACAGAAATAAACAACAACTACAACAGAGTCTAGTCCAACAGAAAGTACAGTCTAAAGCAGTAAAACGTATCACATGCCAAGTGAACACTCAGCCTGGCGAGCTGGCAACTAAGAACCTCTAAACAGCATCCTCGAACCTCGAGGAAGAACCGCCACACCTGAAAAGCAGGGGTGAGCCTCCTATCACTGGCTCAGTAAGGATCTCGCGGAACCCCAACTTAGAACAACGGCGGCACGGAAAGTAGCAACTACAAGAACAACAGTAGCAGCAGGAATAGTAAACATGGTGGCCGTTCAAAACTCGGCACTACAACCACTCCTAATGTACCGGTCAAGCAGAAAGAGGAATCTCGATCTCACAATCGGGAACCGGACCACACTAACACCACTTACCGAGGCAAAACCTACAGCAACCCTGCCGTAGAGGCTTGTCTCCCAGGACAAGGCCAACCTAGACACGCTGTCCAAGGTCAAGCCGCGACCGCCTCATCACGAACACAACACTAAGAAGATGCAACCTCGGTGAAGCTACTAGCACCCTGGCCACTAACTCGGAAACACCGGACGGTCCAGAAAATCACGTCTCACAGATTGGAAACAGAACTCAAAAATAGGAGAGTCACGTCTCATGTGACAGGAGTACTTGCCCACCAGAAGTAAGGCCGGATGCGTCCACTGACGTCTTAGTCCGCGCCTCAGGTGTCTCCCTCCGGCCCAGCGGGAACTGAGACACCGTACTTGTAACCACAGAATAAGTGACTAGTTGGGGTCGCACTCGTCAGTGCGGGACCAACCACCCCCAACCACGTGTGCACACACAGACCATGCGTCCCTGGTGTGGCCCTCTGACTGGTTTTCTCCTCAGTCGGACTCTGGCTGGTAGATGTGGGGCCCGATGGAAACCAGTCTAAAATCGTCTCTCTGGGGTAGCCTCGCCACCACTCCCTGGTGAGACCACTCGCGTGTCGAAAGGCTACGACTAGTGGGGAGTAACTAGTGTGACCACTCTCCAAGGAGAAACTTTGAGAAGCACACACGCACCCTGCACGAAAGTCGAGAAGGACCAAGTGGCGATGAGCCATTGGACTCTGGACGGTCCTCTAGACTCAGTAAATCCAATGGTCCTTGAGTCACAAGACTCGGGGTCAAGACCGTCCTATGCAATGGCATAATGCCGTTAATCTAGCCTAAACTCTAGGTCTAAAACCAAGATAGCATGGATACCGAGGTAGCTCACGAGCCGCCGAGACCATCCCCCTCAAAAAGGGAACTCAAGGGACCTCCAGCCCCAGCCTAGGTGATTGAACTCACAGTCCAAGGCTACACACACGGCCCACGCAGAAAGCACAGAAGCACTATTTCCATAGTAGCTCACAAGCAGCCACGTCGATTCTCCATCCCTGGGAAAAGTGGGAAACCTCCAACCCCAGGCTGGAAACTGGACTTGCAGTCCAAGGCCATACACTTGGCCCAGTCGGGAACCATCTTCCGCAGAAACTCACGACATGCGGGGGAACCCCACCGCACTCACACTGATACACGGACCCACCACACCTACGGGTACACTAATCGAGGTAACAAGGTACCTCCAGACACCCTAGAAACACGGACACGAAACTCACGGGGTGTCCGGGACACTCACGAGGCCGATGGTTGACCACTGGGTCACAACCGGGTCGACCGAAGACCAACACAACGTGAACCCGACATCGCAAGCACGGGAATCACCTGGCGGTCTAACCATAGGCCATCACGATGGCTAGCGGTCTAACTTTAGGCCGCTAAAGCAAGGCTAGCGGTCTACCACTGGACCGCTACACACTAAAATTACGGACCCCTCGAGGTCTACCCTTGGACCGCGAGGCACTGGCTAGCGGGCTACGTCTGGACTGCTAAACCCTCGGAACACACGAAACTCAAGCGGTCTTAGCGGTCTAACCCTGGACCACCAAGGACCCTAGCGGTCTATCGCGTGACCGCCAGCGTTGAGCCGAAGCAGGGAGACCCTTAGCGGTCTACCCTTAGTCTGCTTGGCGCCCCTAGCGGTCTCTGGAACGACTGCTAAGGCGTCCCGAACCCGAAATGGCAGGAAACACCTCAAAAACCCGATCCACGCCCCAATCACCCCCGGGTGATGGGGAAACAAAGGGGAATCCATCCCCAAGCACCCTAGCATACATCTATGCCTTGAGATTGGTCAAAAACCTCACGAAACGGGAGATCCGACTCACTCCCCAAAAATATGGATTTTCCCCAAAACGGCAATAAACCCACGCTCGGCTCGTCATGGGCTACCAAATCAGCAGGAAAGGAAATACACGAGCTGAGGGTCCATCTCCCTACCTCCACCGAAGATTTGACGCGCCATGGACGCCGATCCACGAAGAAAACTCTACGAAACCCCGCCAGCATCCCACGCTCATGAACCGGCTTCATCGCTCCTCCGTCCCCCGATCCTCGACCCATCCTCGTCATCCTCCTCACCTGCGTCACCCCGCTGTGCCCCCGCCCCACTCTGTCGGCCACCGGAGAGGAGAGGGTGAGAAGGGAGAGAGCGTGAGAAGAGAGAGGGAGGGAAGAGAGAAATGAGAGCGGAGAGAGAGAAAGGGTTAATATATATAGAAAAACCCAGAAATTCCAAAAACTCAAAAAAATACTAAAAATTACCTCCCCGATCCTCAGGAGGAGCACAATGCAGTGGTAACATCTCGGAGTCAGAGAACGCCACGGTTCACCCTGCACAGAGTTCCGAAGGCACATCAGGTAAAAACATGTGTAAAGCACATAATACACTCCGAGACCCACGAAAATGATCCGAAAAATTTGGGGCATTACAAGCCTGCAGCGACCTGGGATAACTCGGGTAAGTGTTGAATTGCTATGGAGGGGATTTCCCTCTCGTTGCCACGTAGTTGTCAGGCTGGAGTTGTTGACTGTGTTTGTATTACTTTTTGCCAGGTGAGGATTCGGCTGCCACTCTGGAGATGATCCAGGAGCTAGTCAGTACCGGTCGTCAGTGGCCCTCCCCTCTTTCGAGGGAGAGCCAGGAGCGGGGGGCACCCCGATCCTGTATGTTACTCGGGGTGCGCCTAGCTTGCTACCGCAGCTGTTGGCCGAGACACCCCTCCCTCCTTTACCAGCCGTGGTGTCTGCCTGCACAGTAGGGCTGGTCGGGTCTTCTAGCACCCTCAGGTACGAGACTGGGGACTTAGCCACTTGTGGCGGGCTTTTAGGTTGCCCGTTAATGCTAAGCTTCCGTTGGCATTGGTCACAGGTACTTCTTCACTTTTAGAAGAGGGTGAGCTTCCCCTTGACATGACCGAGGCATCAGCGGAAGGGCCTGTTGCAGCGGCTTTGACTGGGGGCGACGAGGAGATCGTCGACATTGAGAGGGTCTCAGAGGGGAGTGTCCCGGCTGGTGAGCTTCTCGTTCGAAACCCTAAACTGGAAAGTTGTCTTTGTATGAGGTTGGATTGTGTGATGACCTCGATTGCTTTGTTGGCTTGCAGGGGCCTCCAGTTCGGCCACGTCTGGGAACTCGTTGGGGACTTTGTCAGGCTCTCCGAATAATGGCAGCTTGGCCATGGAGACGGAGGAGAGTTCAAGCTCAAGTTCCTCTTCTTCTGAGGCCTCTTCCACCGAGGAGGCTGAGATGGAGACTAGTTCCGGAGGTACATGGGGGTGCTCCCCCTCCCTACTGAGCATTTGTTTTCGCTTTGTAATAGGGTGCTGACGCTTTGAGTTGTACGTAGCGTCGGAGTCGGGAGAGGAGCACACGTCGGCTCCTGATGAGAGCGGCCAGGAGGAGACTCCTGTCCCACCCGTGGTTGTTGGAGACGACTAGGTCGTGGAGGAGTCACTGCCCTCTCTGACCCCGGCGAGTGATGCCACCGAGATGGAGGGGAGGTTGCCTTCCCCTACCCCCACAGAAGATGCCACTGGTGCGGCGGGCGTCAAACTGGGTAAGGAATGAAAACTTGTCTTTTCTCAGGTTTTCCACCTTGTCTATTATGGGAAATTTTGGACGTATTACTCATTTCCCTTTATTTTTGTTGGGACTACGCAGGCTCTACGGGTGTGCTAGCCGTATCAGGTGATTTTTCCCTGAGCTTGGGGATCGAGTGGCCTATGTCTGCCTCACCGCCAGAGCCATTGTTGGACATGAGCGTGGGTGCCTCCTTGCCTTCTTCGGAGGGTCTGAGGCAGTGGCAGAGAGAGTGTACGCCGGGCTACCACACACTGGGCATCCCACGTGAGCTCTAGATGTCCACGCTAGCCGGGATTTGGGCAGAGTACTTGCAACTTCGTGAGGCCCAGGAGCAGAGGACTCAGAGGCTAGCAGCGATCCGAGAGGCACAGGAGTAGCGGGCCCGGCTTGTGTCGGTCGTAGCGGATTAGAGGGGCCATGCCGAGGCAACCGCGTTGGTTTCTCGGGACTGCGCCGCACAGCTGGGAGAGGTGGAGAGCGGGGTTGAGGCCTCGAGGAAGGCCTTGGAGGAGCAACAGTCAGCCGCCGAGCGTGCCCGAGCTGAGTGGCGGACGGACGAGATGACGGCCGAGGCTAGTGCTCAGCTTTTGTCGACCCTGGAGGCGGAGCTTGTGGCTGCTAACTCTCACCTTGCGGCGCTAGAGGGGAACGAGTCTGGGGTTTGATTGTATCTCTTTCCCCCTTTTTGTTATGTTACCCTGGTTGTATGGGTTTTGTCACCCCAAGGGCATGTCTTGGGCTCCCTTTACGGAGTGTTAATGACAACTTGCCAGATTTTGGGTTGTTTACTGGGTTGTTCCCCCTTTTCTCTAGTGGAATGGTGTTGTGTGCATGGATTGGCGACCACTTATTGTTAGTCGTGCTTGTTTCTCCCACTATGTACTGGTATGGGTGACAGGGGACTGGATGTACCCACTATCGGGGGCAAGAGTAAAGGGGTTGAGTACGAAGAATAGTGTAACTGGATGCCGGGTACTGGGAAGTAGGGGAAAATGACTGGGTGTTGGGGCTAATCCTCTTGAAGGATAGAGGCCTATGTGACATGAAGCCGACATGGACCTATGGGGTGTGATGGTCCATGCGGTCTAGGACTACTGGGGTGTATTGGTCACAAATCGAGCGATAGAGTATCGACTGGAATCATGTTGTTAGCCAGAAATGTAATTCTCAATAGCCTGGGAGACCGGAGCTGAGCTGGCCGGGTAGCCCAGGGAGGCATCGCGGCCAAGACTGAGACTGGGATAGGGGCTGAAGGCCGAAACTGGGATTGTGACTGGAGCTGGGAACTGGAGCTGGGGCCGGCCGGCTAGCCTGTAGAGGCGTTGTAGCCTGCGACTGGGACTGGTGGCTGGGCGACTGGGACTGGAACTGGGCGGCTGGCCTGTGAGGGCGTTGTAGCCGGGTTGCTGGAACTGGAGACTGGGCGGCTGGCCTGTGAAGGCATTGTAGCAGGAAACTGGGACTGGAGACTGGGTGGTTGGCCTGTGAAGGAGCTGTAGCCGGGTTGCTGGAACTGGAGACTGGGCTGCTGGCCTGTGAAAGCGTTGTAGCCGGAAACTGGGACTAGAGACTGGGCGGCTGGCTGGTGAAGGCGTTGTAGCCAAAAATTGGGACTAGAGACTGGGTGGCTGGCTTGTGAAGGCATTGTAGCCGGGTTGCTGGAACTGGGAACTGGGCAGCTAGCCTGCCCTCAGGGGTATAGTGGCCATCGTTGTTATAGGGTGACGTTGAGCTCGCCGTTGGCGGGATGTCGCGGTCGACGGCCTTTGTGAGTGAGGAGTAGAGGGGAAGGGAGTTTTTTTTCTCTTTACCAGCTCTACCGCCCTTGCGGGTTTTCGATAGTGCTGGCCCCCTTTTGCTTTTTCCAGTGCGCCCTTGCGGGTTTTCGCACCGAGGGGTTACCTGATTTTGTCTAAGGTGCCCTTTAGGGTTTTCACCTCAGTTGGGTTGGTGGCAATTTTTGCTCCCAGTTGCCTCTTTATGACGAGGACGACCGGGTCCGCCGGGGTATCTCTATTTTTAACCCCATTTTTATTATTATTATTGTTGTTTTTTTTTGTAGATTGCCGTCCATAGCATGCTCTTGTCAGGGGATGTAGCCTGGAGCTGGAGAATGTGAATGACTGGGTATTGGTCCACCCTTAATAAGGGCTCTCGCAAATCGCCGAGTTATGGTGCTGGATGTAACACCCGAGAATTTTCTAGAATTTGTTGGGATTAAAATATAATTATTAAGCATTTAAATGGACTAAATGGATTATTAAATGAATTATGGTTAAATAAATCTAATTATTAAGGCCCATTTAAATAAGCCCACTTGGCCCAAATTATGGTTTTTGGACCCTGGCCCATGTTCTAGAACCTTAAATGGATGCATTTACGGAATTAAGAGATAAGTAGGTTTATTTGGGGGATAAATGGGGGATAATAACAAAAGAGTTAGAATCATTTTGAAATCGGCGCATGAGGATAAAAACGGTCTATCGTGAGACCGCATAATCACAAAAATGGTCTGTAGGTGATCGCTATTAACAAGCAGATCCGAACAACGAAGAAAGCTTAAAAAAGTGGGAACTTTGGCATCCAAATCGCCTAGGATCGAAGCTATCCACTTGTTGGAAGAGTCTAGAACGTGTTTGGATTGATTACAAGCCCTAATTAGGACTCTAGGTTCATTCAAATCCATGAAACCCTAGCTAACCCTATAAATAGATCCCAAGTTTCACATATGGGACCCTTACTTTTGGCTCGCGTGGAACTAAGGTAAGGAAGTATTATTTGGGTAAGTTCTTTAGAATATTTCATTCATTATAGTAAGGTCTAACTCCCCTCAAAATTTTGCCCTAGGAGATCGAGCCTACAAGAAGTTAGAGGCTTCCAAAGATGCTGGTTCAGTTTAAGCAACCCAGGAACTTGTGTGACCGGGTCAGATTGAGCATCAAATTAGAAGCCCTAAACGAGACAATTAGATATGGGTTATTTAGAGTTATTTGTTCCTTTTAGTACCCTCTTCTTACCCTCCAATTTTCGTGGTCTTTGGTGAAAGGAATCAGAAGTTAGAAGGCCACGAAGTTACTAATTCAGTTCAGGACAAACAAGATTTAGGGTCGAGTTCTAGCCCAAAATTCGAGATATAAAGCCCAGTCCAGAGGTAGGTTATCTCATGATTGGCTCAAACTCGAAGTTAGGAATAAAAGCCCTCTACTTCAAGTTGTTTTCATGTATTATATGTAGAGAATTTGATGTTTTATTATGACTGCGCAACTAGTATATTTTTCATGTATGAGCCTAACCCCTTAATGAAAAAGATGTAATTCTTGTTGAAATTAGAATTTCCTATGCATATTCCGGTCCCAATATTCTTCTAGCATGCTTTACTACGTGTTTTACATCGTTCTCATGCATAATATGACCTAGGTTAGCACCTTATTTTACTGTTTTATAGTTTCTGTCTCCAGACATAAGGCGCCCTTAACGGGACCGCAAGGAACCCTAGCGGTCTAATAGGTAACTGTATATATATCTTTCTTACGATCTATCGCAAGACCGTCTGGAACACTATGCGGCTAGTTCCTGACCGTTATTTGGTTATGTGAACCAATCCGAGCCTAGTTAAACTTTTGCATATAATAATGGTATTTTCACTAAAAATTATGTTTATTTTTCCCATTAAACACCCTGTTATAGCATGAGCATGTCTTAGAACTTTATTTTTCATTATTATGTAATTTCATACCAAATGTTATAATTTTGTAATTAAATGCTTTTCTACGATATAGACATGAATTATGAGGTGTTAATATCATGATTTTGGCCGTATGTTTCACCGTTTCACTCTCATCTCCTGAGTCATTTTCATAAGTACATGGCGTTTACTCCGGTATGCGACCATTAGTTACACCTTGCACTTATAGACACATTTCTTGGACTTGTGAACCTCTCCACCGGATATTCCTTCTGTCGGACTAGGGGATCATGTTTCAAGGCCTCCGTAAGACTCTGCGAGCCTGGGATTCTCACTAGGATGCCGAGCTAGTTGTACCCTTAAAGTCCGAATTGTCTAGGGAGCACTCACATGATCGAAGTTTTACTTCCTATACTCTTGTTAATTGCGGCCTATAGGAGATCGTCTCTATTACCTAGCGATCTTTCTCAGACCATTTAGTTTCATAGAGCGGCCCCCTGGCGACCGTTATTCCCCAGAATTCTTCAAGTGTCGACTCTCTTTTTATTTTGGTTGACACAGTCTAGTTGCGGCCTTAACTGGACCGTTATTATGAATGTAGCGGCCTGACTGTGACCGTTTTCTTTCTGAAACGACCCAGTAGATGACCGTCTCTTTCTGTCAAGCATCTAACCCGAGGTGTGACCCAAGGGTTGTTCTAAATGTCTTCTTAGATGGTCTCTTGATTGTCTGGAACCAAAAACTCTGTCTAAAAGGTTAAGGTTAATATATGGAACTTAATTAATGTACCGTTATGCTGCCGGAATGCCACCGTCGAATGGGGTGATTTCGGACAAGTTAGGGTGTGACGGTCTATCATAGGACCGTCACATATGATCTGACGGTCTAATAATGGACTGTTACATGGGCTGTGACGGTCTAATAGTAGACCTTCACATGGTTGTAACGGTCTAATACTAGACCTTCACACCGATGGAGGAAGATTCTGGGCAGACTGCGCGCGACTTTAGGATTTGAAGCGTATCTCTCAAACGGTGTAGAAATAGAGAAAGTGATAGAAAGATAAATTGCAGATAACTGAAAGAGGAACAACGTTTATGAAGAGAAAAAGTTTAGAAAATGATTAGAAGAGAGAGAAAATGGGGCGAGAATAGAGAGAAAGAATTCTGGGATATAGGTGAACAGCACAGCCTACTGGAAAAACGTGAATAGCTCACAATTGGGGTAGAACTGGCCAATGACGTAGAAGAAGAAATTGTAGATCTTTAAAAAATGAACAATGTTGGTGAAGGAAACATTTTGAATAGAGAAATGTAAGAGGGTGAAAAAGAACCACTTTCAGGACTGTGCAGTGAGAGAGAGCCGATTGCTTGATGGAAGCCGAGCTAAATGGGTCGTAAGTCAACTTAGAAGTCAGAAGTTGATAAGATAAGCTCTAGGGACTCTAAGAAATCATGATCTCTAGGGCTCAAAGGGAATGGAACAATGAAAATGGGCTCAAAATCCATCCAAGAAGGCTCCAAAACAATGGCTAATTCAGGACATCAAAAATTATGAATAAGAGAAATGACGCAACTTACGGGCTAAAAATGGGTGTCAACAGAGTGAAGAACCACGAGGCTCATTATTAAAATTACATACTTGTTAATGACTTTCTAGTACATAGCCTTTACAAGGTTGTGTAAGTACTTTCTCGATACATACTCGTACCTTCTTGTTCATGAAAGGCCAAATGTATATCTACATGATTAAATCTTGCTCAATTATGTCTATCTACTCAGATATCTCATGACTCTATATTCCTGGTTATGACGTATGATTTATCGCATTCTCATTTTTTTCCGTAATTCTAGAGTTAAAGCATTAACCACTTAAATAATGCCTTCATGTTGATATAAAGATACCTACTGGGCATGTGTGCTCATACCTATTTTTCTCATCTTTTAGGAAACACTAGTGAATCGAATTCGGATTATGTAAGTAGCGGGTCCGAGAGCGATTGATGGTCAATTGGCATGAGAGAAACCTAGTTATCTAAGTGTCTAGTCGAGTCATATTGTAATTTTTGATTTTCTTGAGTCTTATGATGTAAAGAGGTCGAAGGCAATGGTCTTATGTATTTTATTATTATTATTATGAAATAAAGTTGGAGTTTGAGGAAATACTTGTGCAATTACTTTTATGTGATTATCTTGCGCTCTGATTATAATGCTCGCTTGAGACGTACTAGTCGTCTGTCCACGTTTCGAGATTCTTTTCGCTGTATTAATAGCTCAGGACATGACAGTTAAAGTGGTTTCAGAGCCTGGGTCTAAGGACTCACTTATTCCTAGGAAAGATGTCATGTCATATGTTAAGTCCAAGGTTTAAGGACCCATGCCTATGAAACAAGGAAAGGAATACGCAACCTATTAGAGAAATTAGGTAGAACCCGGGATGAGATAATAATTAGAAATTATCTCTAGAATTAACCCTACCAATTCCATAGGAGTTGACAAATTTATTTTCTCTTCTCAGGTACCTTATTCTTACAATGGCTCACCGTGTTGATTGGAATGGAATGCAACAAACCGTTACACGTCTCACCCAGGCTTTGCAAACTATGGCCCAAGCAGGCGCAAGGGCAGGGGTTGGTGATCTGCACCGTAACTTCTGGAGTCTAAACCCTCCGCGATTTTATGGTTCTTCCAATCCAGATGAAGCTGAGAACTGAATTGATGAAATGAACTATATATTCGAGGTCATGCAATGTGCCGACCAAGAAAAGGTTCATCTTGCCACATTTCAACTTAACAAAGACGCGCGCACATGGTGGAAGTCTATTCCTGCACCGCCTCAAGATGCACCACACACTTAGGAAGGATTTCTCACACTATTCCGAGCTAAATCCTTCTCGGAGCATGTTAAAGAAAGGAAGGCGGCAAAATTTACCTCCTTAAGGCAAGGCATGATGTCCGTAGCAGAGTATGAGCTCCAATTTTCTCGCCTAGCACCTTATGCTCAGCGTTTAGTGAGCACTGATCTCCTGAAAGCAAATCGTTTCATGGATGGTTAAGGCCCGTCTTCATTCAACAACTTGGCTCGCAAAATATTCAGACCTATGCGGAGATGGTCCAACGAGCCCATCTATATGAAAGGACCTTGGAGAAGGTCGAGAAACTCAAAGGCAAAGGGGAGGAGCTGAGTCGAAAGTCAGATCAGCGAGGAAGAAGAGAAGAAAAAATTAGCATCACTTACAACTCTCAGGACAACAAGAAGAGATCCCGGAACGGGAGTGGTAGTGGATACCACAAGAACAAAAAGGTGAAAGAGGAAGACAAGCAAGTCATGACGGCTTGCACATTCTGTGAGAAATTTGGCCATGCGGCCGAGGAATGCTGGAAACGCCTAGGGGCATGTTTGCGATGTGGCAGCCGGGAGCACCGCATGCCGGATTGTCCTCTTATGAAGGATCAATCTTCCAGTGGTGGACGCAAGCGTCAGGCTCATCTTAACACCGTTATGGATGATGAAGAAATGCCCAAGAATGATGGGCTAATGGAAGGTACTATTCGCATCTATTCCCATCCTACATTCGTGTTATTTGATACTGCTGCTTCTTGTTGGGTTCGGTGCGTTCAATTCAGAGGGGGGGGGTGAATGAATCAACCCTTTAAAACTTCGCTCAAATTAAAAATTCTTCCTAATACAAACAGAAGGCTAATAAGCAATTGCGGAATAACAATGTTAAAGGACACTCAATACCACTGTCAAACATATAGTGTGCGCATCAATGAAATGAACACATATAGAAAATCAACCCATATCGTCCCTATGCATTCATCTAGCGCCAAACACACAAAGAAATCAAACCACTGCACAAAGAGTTTTTAGGTGGTTCGGTCCTCCAGACCTACGTCCACCCCACACTCAACCCGAGTGTGGATTACTGCTGACTCACAGCTTGAATAGCTGGGCATCACAGCTTGCCATACAACCGCTGAGCCTCACAGCTTACTGTCCGAGGTATCCACCTCGCCTGCTGAGCCTCACAGCTTGCTGTCCAGAGGAGTCCTCCTCTACAAAACCGCTGGGCAATACAGCTTAGCCGTCCAGTGGAATCCTCCACTGCAAATGCTGAGCAACACAGCTTGCTCCGTTGACAAACAGCTTGAAGAAAGGGTATAAAAGAAAACAAGAAGATAGAAAACCACAACAACAAAAGCTGTAAACAATGAAGCATGAAATGTATCCCTGCAGGGAATGAAGCTCAAACAATGAGCAAACTCAGATCTGATTTTGAACCAAAGATCTGAGGAACGAAATCCTTCTCTCTCTCTCTTCTTTCTCTTCTGCTTTCACACTCTGCTCTTCTCTTTTCTCTCTTTTTCTTCTTCTTCTCTTCACACTGGATCATGCAGGCTATCCTCTGCTTCTGTCTCTTCTATTTCGATCAGCCTTCATCTGTGGAAGAAGGCTTCCTTTTATAGCATCAGCAAGCAATAGGGCATGTGGCTTCCACATTTCTCGCCCAGAAGCTTGGACCACGTGGCAGTATCCTGTCAGCCCTTCCAGCCTCGGATCACGTGCCAGGTGCCAACCTCGGATCACGTGCCTTCATTAAGCTTCACGAACAGAACCTTTCAGACAGTTAGATAGAGTTATCAGTTTAATGTCGACACCTTGTATAGACTTTGTATTGTAATGCAGTGTGTAGACTTTGCAATGTATGGACTTTGCAAAGCGAAGACAAAGTATAGACTTAGAGTGAACGATGCACAAATACATGAATCACACAGACTGTATAGACTTAGTGTGGCTTGAAGCACAGAATGCAATGGCTAAGGTTATGAGTGTATAGACTCTGTATTGTATAGACTTCATATATGCAGTGCTATGGCATGTGCAGACTTCGTGGATGCAAAGCTAAGGTGTGTACAGACTTAGTGAATGCAACACTGAGGCATGTACAGACTTTACTTTTGCAATCGAAG
Organism: Amorphophallus konjac; assembly: GCA_022559845.1. Lineage (NCBI taxonomy): Eukaryota > Viridiplantae > Streptophyta > Magnoliopsida > Alismatales > Araceae > Amorphophallus > Amorphophallus konjac. The sequence goes on along the minus strand of CM040122.1, from coordinate 221,061,673 downwards.
CAGTGCATGGCTGTACAGACTTTGTGTAATGTATGGACTTAGTGTGTGCGAGCATGCTAACATGCAATGTGTAGACATTGAATCAAAAGGATGCACAGGCTGCACAGACATTGTTGAAATGTAATGCAGTGTGCAGACTCTGCTTTGAGCAATGCACAATGTATAGACTTAGTCATGCGTGCAGCAAAGACAATGTACAGACTATGCCATGCTCACAGTTAATGCATGTGCAGACTTGTATGAGGAATAGGCTGTACAGACTTAGACGAATGAACCACAAGCTGCAATTGGACAATGTATAGACTTCAGCTCGTGCAAGCAAAGCCAATGTATATACTTGGCATTTGTGCAAGCAGAACGATGTACAGACTTTGTGTTGTGAACACAGGCTGTACAGACTCTGAATGATTCATGCACAAGACACAACGAATGTACAGACTTATAGTTCTGCAGCCAGACAAATGAAAGCACAGTCAATGTATAGACTTGATGCAGCTTCAAAGCAACCATGTGCAGACCTTACCTATGTATAGACTTGGTATTCTGAACGTAGGTAAAGGTAAGGAATGTATAGACTTGACGAAATGTCCATGTAATGCAATAGGACTCTGTACAGACTTAGCCTGAGCAAGGGCTGTACAGACTTTAGCAATGAATGTGCAGACTTGATGCAATGCAAGGCAAACGAATGTATGGACTTTCACAATGTGTGGACTTGCCAAAGGAAAGGCTGTACAGACTTAAGCAAAGCAAGGGCTGTACAGACTTGAGAAAGTACGATGTATAGACTTTGGCAAAGCAGTGATGTATAGACTTGAACACATGCATTATGCGATGTACTGACTTGGACGCATGCATGCTATGCGATGTGTAGACTTGCCAGCAGCAAGTGTATGGACTTACCAGCTATGAATGTGCAGACTTTATCTTGAATGATGCATGTATAGACTTGCTGAACTGTCGTATGGACATAACACCCATGAATGCTTGGATAGCCTTCAACGAGTGTACACATTTTGTGTGCGTGCAAAGGCAGTGAATGTAGATAAAGCAAGCGATGTATTGACTTGCTAGAGTAATGCATGAACACAGTCAGCAGGTGCGTGCAAGACAGACAGTGTATGGACTTCATGTTATGCATCCAGACGAATGTACAGACTTGAGTTTAACAACTGAAGGCTGTACAGACTTGCTATGAAAGTGAGACGCAACATGAGACGCTCGAATGTACAGACTTGCTGGTTGTGTTAAGACACATCATGAGATGCTGAGAGAGATGATGCAATGTGTAGACTTGAGCGCTTTGTGAGACACACCGTGAGACACTTCATGAGACGGAAGGCACAGTATAGACTTTAAATGAGACTGTACAAACTTGGTCCGATGTACAGTGCAATGTGTAGACTTTGATGATGTACAGACTTGGCAAGAGACGCTAAGTGAGACGGTGCACAATGTATAGACTTAGCATGATGCATATACTGTACTGACTTCTATGAATGTAAAGACTTGCTGAGACGCACCATGAGACGATGCACACTAGCAGACTGCAATGTGTAGACTTGTGACAATGTGCAGACTTTCTAGTGCAAACGTTGCAGTGTATAGACTTAGCCAATGTGAACTTAGTCCAATGTACAGACTTGCCTGGCCTATAGACTGAACATATCAGCAGAGAAGCAATGCACAGACCTTAAATCAAGCACAAAACAATTTATGCACTTAGTATGGAACACTGCATGACTTAGCACACTCATGCATTCTCCACAGAACAGATTAGACATAGCACACTCATGCATTCTCCACAGAATAGATCAGTCATATGCATTCGTGTTGCTATCATTCAATGTGATGTTCTTAGCAAAACAATATGGTGACTCATTCATGTTGCTATCATTAAAACATCACATTATCATCAAAGCACAAGGGGCACAACAATCTCCCCCTTTTTGATGATGGCAACATGATGAGTCACACTGACTCGTCATACAATTCTCCCCCTTTGACATAAGCAAAAAGGAGAAGGTTTGAGAGACAAAATTCAGCACACAAATTCAGCACACAAATACAGAGAATGAATTAGAGTTTCTCCTTATGACAATAAAACATCTCTCCCCCTATCAACATGCATGATTGACTACTCTCCCCTTAAATGCAGATGACCCATAAGTCCCCCTGAAGCGCAGGAATGAACTCTGGTTATCCAATAAATCAATCTGAAATCAGCCATTACAAACAATCTGAATTCTTGTTGTGGCACCTCACATATGCATGAACAGAATGAAACAGGTGAAAAGTCCACAGAACCAGAACTGGTTGCAATACAAGATGGAAGATTCCAACAGTGTGGAGAGTAGTACATCTCAGGAATCAATCTGAAATCCACCACCATAAGGATTCTGAAGTTCAGAAGGCTGCAAGTGAACAAGGTAATAATGGGAGTTGCATCTCACATTTGTATGGTCAGAAAAATGCAGATGGAATCAGTCAACTGATAAGAGAGGAGTTGACAATACAGTTTCTGTTGATCATGAATGAATCTGATCATGAGGGATTTTAATACTTGCACCACTACAATAAGTCTTAAGAAGAATAGACTCTTCTATCATAAAGGGTTATGAAGTGACAACTTAACCAATCTGATTTAATTATGATGTATACCAAATTTATCAAATTAAACTCAATACTCATATCTGAATCCAAGTTTTAATAAGGGTGAACCAATTAGTCAGAAAACACTCAAAAAACAATCATCTTTTATCTTACACACATGATCTCAATAGCTCCTTTGAAAGAAACACAGATTAGTACTGAGGTTAACCACTTTTCTAAGAACATGAGTTGACAGAAATTTCAATATATTTTTCATATGAAGCACATTATATTTTTCCTGATCAATTTAGGTTGATCAACACATTTTTACATGAGGCACAACACGTCTCAGGTGAAGTGACCCAGTTACTCAGTATGATAACTGTCATTGCCTCTCAACTTAGAGAACATAGTTAGCAATTTAAGTGTCTTTTTACATGAGAAGACACCTTGATTAGAGGCCAGACTCCCCAGTTACTCAACACAGAAAAGCTATTGCTCTGTCAGGTTCTCAATGAATTTTCATTTTAAGTGACTATGACACTTCATGACTTGGGTTCACTCCATTTCTTTGATGGAGGACCCAGTTTCTCAGTGAACAAAGTCTTTTCATTACTCACTGATTTTATTTCCTGTCAAAATTTTCAAAGTTAATGTTTAACAACAATACTCACTCTATGCATCTTAACCAAAGAAACCCTGATTTCAAATTTTCAGATATCTGATGAGTGAGTCTAAGGTTTTTATGACACATGTGGTTAAAGTTTATTAAACCTTATCATTCAGATATTTTCAATTCATTTAATTACAAATCTGAGAATACATTAATCTTATATCAGTCTGATTCAGTGGTAATTCTTAAACCTACATGATAGGAATGTCTACAAAGTTCTCATACTGAATTGCATGACATGCAGCTTAAGTTCCTCAGATCAGATCAATAAATTTAGCTGACCAACTAATCAACAGTAGAACCAATTCAGTCACACCAGCTAAGAGATATATGAAGGATGAGTATCAGCTGGTGGAAAAGTCAATCAGCAAGAGAGAATAAAAGTTTAAAACCAATAGCAGAGATTGAATTTCAGTCAAACAAAATGAAGCTCTCCTTCATCAGATTGAGGATTAGCAGCCAAGTTCTCAAATTCAAGAAAGTGTGAATTCAGATGTTGGATAGTTCAGAAAGTCAATTGATGATTTGAAAGAGTGTAGATAGTGAGAATTTCAACCAGTGTCAAAAATATTATAATGCTCCCCCTATCTATATGCAGTGACACACTTAAGACTCAACAAACTCCCCCTGAATTTATGTAATTTATACAAGATGATTATTTAAACATCAGAGCATTCTTTATTCAGAGAGCATCATGCGAGAGCAATCAACTTTTCAAGATAAATCAATTTAGCACAGACAGATTATTATAATATGCATTGATCAAAAATAAGTGGACTCCCCCTGACTAAGTGCATGATGTATTGAAAGCACATCACATGATATCAAAATTTGCATTCAGATATGATTCATGCAAATTAGACAGAAGAGAATTACTATAAGCATGATTGTTCAATTCATATTTCAGAAAACTTCAGTTTAGCACCAACAGATCAACATGATATGCAATACACTGCTCTATATGACTTGACCCATGGTACTAAGCAGAGGACTTGGTCCAAGGACCACCTCACACATGGCAGTAGCATCCAGACATACTCCATCTGCCCTTCAGCACTGTTCCATTTAATATACCATGATGGTCATGCAAATCAGTGCAATACAACATGCATGGAGTTTGACATATCATGCATCATGACATAGATATGTAATGCATTCAGAGATAAACTACAATTATTTCCATGTGCATTTCAGATTTTCAATTAGATTCAGTTAGATGATGCACAAAAGAGTTAACATGATATGCAATCATTTCAAGTTCACAATTTCATTTCAACTTTTCAGAAAGTTTTGACTAAACACAACTCAAGTCAACAAGATGCTTAACCATATCAAGCAAGCAATTTTCAGATGATGAAATTTAAACAGTGTTCAGAACTGACCTGAAGAGCAGGATCATGGATCTTTGAATTTTTGAGTGCCTTGGTTTATTGACCCCCTTTATTCCATTCCAAGGCACACCTGTAACATGTTAATCAAGTTGATCCTGCAGGGACCCAAACAGCCTTGGGTCCCGAGTTAACTCTGACAGGTGTTCTGAATAATTTCTTGACAACATTATCATCAAATTCCATCAGACAACAATCAAACATAGAATGTCCAAATTTTCCACAATAATAACATGATGTAACACCCCTTGAATTCTTTTTGTGAACATCATTATAATCATGGAATCTATGTGAGTTAGCATGAAAATTTCTGTTACTTGCATGAAATTTTGATTTACCATTACCTGCCCACCAGCATTCAGAAGCTCGGTGGCCAGGTTTTTCACATTCAAAACATACAAGAATCTTTTCTTTAAAATCAGCTTTATTTCTACCAAAAAAATTTCTAGTTGCAGGGAATTTTAAAAATTTGAAATTAAAGTGATTTCCCTGAGCATACCAGCAGTCCTTGACTGCATGACCATTTTTCCCACACTCATAGCACCTTAGGTGCTTACCTCTTGAGTCATTGTTTCCCCAATGATTTCCTGACCAGCACTCATTTGCCTTATGCCCAGGCTTGTTGCAAGTGAAACAAATAATATGCTGGCCTGAAGTAAATCTATATCTATGTGGGTCATGAGCATGTGTGAAAAATCTAGACTTCACATTGTTTTCTTCTTTCATTGTAAAACATGCATTCATTAGATGACCACGCCTACCACAGTAATAACAAGATGCATCAGATTTCTTAGTGGCATGGTTTCTATCAGATGAATTCTTAGAATGCATTGCTTCATTAGCATGCTCATCTTCAAGCAACAGTTTGCAATCATCCATTACATGCCCTATCTTGCCACAATAGTGACATGACACATGTGATTTCCTGGCGACATGATTACTAACAGACTGACTAGATGCATGAGAATGAGTACATGAAGCATGAGCATTTTGCATTGACCCATTAAATTCAGCAGAGCTAACAGCTTTCATGACACAAATAGGGACATTTTTAACCCCATCTTTCTTTCCATTCTTATTCGATTGTTTAGCTTTCTTCACAATTCTTGTTCATTTTTCAGCTTTCTGTGCCTTAAATTGAAAGACAGATAATGAGGTGATTTCTGATTTTTGTTTTGTTTTGGGATTGACTTGAGGTACCAGCTACATCAGAGCTTTGCACAAAGGTAGTGTATTGTTGGTTTCTAGTAGTTTCCTTAACATCAGAACTACAGCTTGCCCCCCTTTTTGAATTCTTGTCCTCACTTTTCATGACAGATGTCATTTTCCTTTTATTTTAGCAGACTCAATTGCTGAATTTTCCAGATCATGAATTTTATTTTCCAAGCTAGCAATGTGAAGTTCATAACTGGCTATCTCCTGTTCACTGCAATTAACACATTCGCTTAGAACTTTGTTTACAGTTTTATACTTCTCAATTTCTTGTTCTAGACTATTCAACATTTGTGATTCTCCATCACAAGTGAGCTTTCCCCTTTTTAAGGTGAGAAGTGTTTCAGATAAGCCAGTATTTAACAACTTTAATTTTTTAACTTCAGCTTTCAGTTCAGTGTTTTCCTCCTCAAGTTTTTGTGGTTGAGCTTCCTTAATAGCAGATTTTTCTTTTTCGACAGTCAGAAACCTCTGTGAGAAAACAGTATTTAAAACCATCAGTTTCTTGTTTTGTTCCCTCAGTTCTTTGTTCTCTTCAGATAGCTTCATGACTCCTTCACTACATTTTCCATTTCCAGACATAAGCTCCAGCTTTTCAATTAGTTCCTCTTCTCTTTCTTCCACTTTAGTTTTCTCAATAATCAGATTTTTGTGATCCTCTTTAAACGAGGCAATTTGCTTATTCAGCCATTCATTCTCACTAAAAAGATCTTCATTACGTTCTCTTAGAGCTGAGCACATATTGCAGATTGACTCTACAGATGAAATATGCATTGCTTCCTTGTTGATTTTATTCAGACCAGCCTTGAGATCTTCATTATGCTTTTGAACCTCAACATTTTCAGACTTCAGTTTGTCCATTACAGAATTTATCTCAATCAATTCTTGCATGCCTTTTAGATGCTCATTTTTCATCTTAATAAGCTGATTCTCCAGTTCAGATATCTTGTCCAAACATGTTTGATTTTCAAGTTTTAGAGAACCATTTTGTTCCTTAAAGTTCTGAACATCTAACATACATGCATCATAAGATTGTTTCAGATTTGGACATTTTTCACAGGAAGCTTTCAAATTTATCTGATCACATTTCTTTTTCAATCTTTTATTCTCAGATTTTAATCTTTCACATCTATCATTAAGTTCCTCATTTATATTCCATAGATCATCAATCGAAAGTTCTTCAGATTCAGAGCTTACCTGAGATGAGGTTTCATCATCATCATTTCTCCGATCAGCCATCAAGCATTTGTTGTGATTCCTGATTAGCTTTAGTTTTTCCAAAATATCTTTGGCAGACCTGCAAGAAGAAATGCATTCGATTAGAGGTCTGTCAATTGATTCTTTTATTAAAACTACTGCTCTAGTGTTGACAGAGTCTTTCAATTTGTCCTTCTCAGTCCATTTAGATTTATCTTTTGATAATTTGTGTGGACCATGAGTTATTACCTTCCAAAGATTTGGATCAGTAGATTTTACATACCGATGGAAATTTTCTAACCAAGAATCAAAGTTATTACCTCTGAATATCAGAGGATTAGCCATCAAGATATGATGAATACACTGAAGTCAGATGAGCAAATCAAGACACTAAATCGGTGAAACAAAACACAGAACACAGGAAGCCCACTCTACAATGCACCAACCAAAATGCAGGATCTGCTGCGGATTGTTAGATCCTATGCATAACAACTCGCTCTGATACCAAGTGTTGGGTTCGGTGCGTTCGATTCAGAGGGGGGGGGGTGAATGAATCAACCCTTTAAAACTTCGCTCAAATTAAAAATTCTTCCTAATACAAACAGAAGGCTAATAAGCAATTACGGAATAACAATGTTAAAGGACACTCAATACCACTGTCAAACATATAGTGTGCGCAGCAATGAAATGAACACATATAGAAAATCAACCCATATCGTCCCTATGCATTCATCTAGCGCCAAACACACAAAGAAATCAAACCACTGCACAAAGAGTTTTTAGGTGGTTCGGTCCTCCAGACCTACGTCCACCCCACACTCAACCCGAGTGTGGATTACTGCTGACTCACAGCTTGAATAGCTGGGCATCACAGCTTGCCATACAACCACTGAGCCTCACAGCTTGCTGTCTGAGGTATCCACCTCGCCTGCTGAGCCTCACAGCTTGCTGTCCAGAGGAGTCCTCCTCTGCAAAATCGCTGGGCAATACAGCTTAGCCGTCCAGTGGAATCCTCCACTGCAAATGCTGAGCAACACAGCTTGCTCCGTTGACAAACAGCTTGAAGAAAGGGTATAAAAGAAAACAAGAAGATAGAAAATCACAACAACGAAAAGCTGTAAACAATGAAGCACGAAATGTATCCCTATAGGGAATGAAGCTCAAACAATGAGCAAACTCAGATCTGATTTTGAACCAAAGATCTGAGGAACGAAATCCTTCTCTCTCTCTCTTCTTTCTCTTCTGCTTTCACACTCTGCTCTTCTCTTTTCTCTCTTTTTCTTCTTCTTCTCTTCACACTGGATCGTGCAGGCTATCCTCTGCTTCTGCCTCTTCTATTTCGATCAGCCTTCATCTGTGGAAGAAGGCTTCCTTTTATAGCATCAGCAAGCAAGAGGGCGTGTGGCTTCCACATTTCCTGCCTAGAAGCTTGCCACGGATCCTGTCAGCCCTTGCAGCCTCAGATCACGTGCCAGGTGCCAACCTCGGATCACGTGCCTTCATTAAGCTTCACGAACAGAACCTGTCAGACAGTCAGATAGAGTTATCAGTTTAGTGTCGACACCTTATACAGACTTTGTATTGTAATACAGTGTGTAGACTTTGCAATGTATGGACTTTGCAAAGCAAAGACAAAGTATAGACTTAGAGTGAACGATGCACAAATACATGAACCACACAGACTGTATAGACTTAGTGTAGCTTGAAGCACAAAATGCAATGGCTAAGGTTATGAGTGTATAGACTCTGCATTGTATAGACTTCGTATATGCAGTGCTATGGCATGTGCAGACTTCGTGGATGCAAAGCTAAGGTGTGTACAGACTTAGTGAATGCAACACTGAGGCATGTACAAACTTTACTTATGCAATCGAAGCAGTGCATGGCTGTACAGACTTTGTGTAATGTATGGACTTAGTGTGTGCGAGCATGCTAACATGCAATGTGTAGACATTGAATCAAAAGGATGCACAGGCTGTACAAACATTGCTGAAATGTAATGCAGTGTGCAGACTCTGCTTTGAGCAATGCACAATGTATAGACTTAGTCATGCGTGCAGCAAAGACAATGTACAGACTATGCCATGCTCACAGTTAATGCATGTACAGACTTGTATGAGGAACATGCTGTACAGACTTAGACGAATGAACCACAAGCTGCAATTGGACAATGTATAGACTTCAGCTCGTGCAAGCAAAGCCAATGTATAGACTTGGTGTTTGTGCAAGCAGAACAATGTACAGACTTTGTGTTGTGAACACAGGCTGTACAGACTCTGAATGATGCATGCACAAGACACAACGAATGTACAGACTTATAGTTCTGCAGCCAGACAAATGAAAGCACAGTCAATGTATAGACTTGATGCAGCTTCAAAGCAACCATGTGCAGACCTTACCTATGTATAGACTTGGTGTTCTGAACGTAGGTAAAGGTAAGGAATGTATAGACTTGACGAAATGTCCATGTGATGCAACAGGACTCTGTACAGACTTAGCCTGAGCAAGGGCTGTACAGACTTTAGCAATGAATGTGCAGACTTGATGCAATGCAAGGCAAACGAATGTATGGACTTTCACAATGTGTGGACTTGCCAAAGGAAAGGCTGTACAGACTTGAGCAAAGCAAGGGCTGTACAGACTTGAGAAAGTACGATGTATAGACTTTGGCAAAGCAGTGATGTATAGACTTGAACACATGCATTATGCGATGTACTGACTTGGACGCATGCATGCTATGCGATGTGTAGACTTGCCAGCAGCAAGTGTATGGACTTACCAGCTATGAATGTGCAGACTTTATCTTGAATGATGCATGTACAGACTTGCTGAACTGTCGTATGGACATAACACCCATGAATGCTTGGACAGCCTTCAACGAGTGTACACATTTTGTGTGCGTGCAAAGGCAGTGAACGTAGATAAAGCAAGCGATGTATTGACTTGCTAGAGTAATGCACGAACACAGCCAACAGGTGCGTGCAAGCCAGACAGTGTATGGACTTCTCGTTATGCATCCAGACGAATGTACATACTTGAGTTATACAACTGAAGGCTGTACAGACTTGCTATGAAAGTGAGACGCAACATGAGACGCTCGAATGTACAGACTTGCTGGTTGTGTTAAGACACAGCATGAGACGTTGAGAGAGATGATGCAATGTGTAGACTTGAGCGCTTTGTGAGACACACCGTGAGATGCTTCATGAGACGAAAGGCACAGTATAGACTTTAAATGAGACTGTACAGACTTGGTCCGATGTACAGTGCAATGTGTAGACTTTGACGATGTACAGACATTGCAAGAGACGCTAAGTGAGACGGTGCACAATGTATAGACTTAGCATGATGCATAGACTGTACTGACTTCGGTGAATGTAAAGACTTGCTGAGACGCACCATGAGATGATGCACACTAGCAGACTGTAATGTGTAGACTTGTGACAATGTGCAGACTTGCTAGTGCAAACGTTGCAGTGTATAGACTTAGCCAATGTGAACTTAGTCCAATGTACAGACTTGCCTAGCCTACAGACTGAACATATCAGCAGAGAAGCAATGCACAGACCTTAAATCAAGCATAAAACAATTTATGCACTTAGTATGGAACACTGCATGACTTAGCACACTCATGCATTCTCCACAGAACATATCAGACATAGCACACTCATGCATTCTCCACAGAATAGATCAGTCATATGCATTCATGTTGCTATCATTCAATGTGATGTTCTTAGCAAAACAATATGGTGACTCATTCATGTTGCTATCATTAAAACACCACATTATCATCAAAGCACAAGGGGCACAACACTTCTCATTCCTTTATATCTATTACTTTTACAAAAACCTTGCCAGTTTTATCAGTTCCTTTACCTTTGGACCTAGCTATCACTACACCCTTAGGTCCTGGAACTAAACTTACAACTTACTACCCCGATAGTGAGGTAGTTGTAGAAGGTCATAATCTTCTCGCAAACCTCGTATGCCTAGACATGGAGGGCTACGATGCTCCCTTAGGTGTACATTGGCTTGTAGACCACGACGCCTATATAAATTACCGCAATAGAATAATCTCTTTTCGGAAACCAGGTCTACCAAGATTTTCCTTCTTGGTATCAAATATAGGAAGCATCCTACTATTATTTCATCTCTTCACGCTTGCAAACTCATTTCACAAGGATGTGAAGCTTTTCTTGCCTCCGTAATCATCACCGAGTCCAAAGAAATCATCTTAAAGGATATTCCCATTGTGAATGAGTTTCCCTATGTGTTCCCATCAGATTTACCCGATTTACCACCCGAAAGGGAAGTAAACTTCTCCATTAAATTCGTTCCTGGAGCAGCACCTGTTTCAATAGCTTCCTACGGGATGTCTCCTACAGAACTCAAAGAATTGAAGAAACAACTTCAGGAGTTGTTAGACAAGGGCTTCATTCGACCTAGCACATCCCCTTAGGGTGCGCTAGTTTTATTTGTCAAGAAGAAGGATTGATCTCTCAGGCTATGCATCGATTATCGGCGACTAAATCAACTCACCATTAAGAACAAATATCCGTTACCGCGTATTGATGAGCTCTTTGATCAAATTTCGGGAGTAGAGTATTTCTTCAAGATAGACCTCAGGTCGGGCTACCATTAGCTCAGGATCAAAGATGAAGACATATACAAGACTACTTTTTGGAGCAGATATGGGCACTATGAATTCGTGGTAATGCCATTCGGGTTAACCAATGCCCCGGTAGCATTTATGCAACTAATGAATAATGTCTTCAGGCCTTATCTCGACCAATTTGTGGTCGTCTTCATTGATGATATTCTGATATACTCCAATACTAAAGAGGAACATGAAGATCACTTAAGAATAGCCTTGCAAACACTAAGAGAGCATCAACTCTTCGCAAAGCTTAGCAAGTGCGAGTTCTGGCTAAAGAAGTCTCTTTCCTTGGCCATATTATTTCGAAGGAAGGTATCGTTGTCGATCCTTCTAAGGTAGAAGCTGTTAAGAACTGGAGCCGGCCGACGACTGTGTCCGAAGTTTTATGGGTCTGGCTGGTTATTATAGGCGATTCATTAAAGATTTTTTTAAAATCGTCGTCACTTTGACTAGACTCACAAGAAAGGAAACCCTTTTATATGATCAAAGGATTGCGAAGAAAGTTTCCTAACTCTTAAAGATCATCTTACTTCAGCCCCTATATTGACACTGCCTATTGAAGGCGGTGGCTTTGAAGTCTATACCGATACATCTGGCATTGGCCTGGGATGCGCTCTTATGCAGAATAAAAAGGTGATTTGCTATTCATCAAGGCAGTTGAAGCGTCATGAATAAAACTACCCTGTGCATGATCTGGAGCTAGCTGCGGTTATATTCGCCTTAAAAATTTGGCGACAATACCTTTATGGGGAGAAATTCACTATATTTTCAGATCACAAAAGTCTGAAATATCTCTTCACCCAAAAGGAATTAAACATGAGACAACACAGATGGTTGGAGTATCTCAAAGACTTCAACTTTACTATCCAATATCATCCAAGCAAAGCAAATGCTGTAGCTGACGCTCTTAGTAGAAGACCTATGGTAACTCTGGCTAGCCTCATGAAAGGTACGACATGTCTTATCGAGGATTTTGCTCATTTGAATCTGGATGTTGATAAAGAAGAGGAAGGATGTGTACTTGCTAATATAAGGTCACAACCTACATTGATTGAAGATCTAGTCAAATTACAAGAAAATGACACCACATTGATGGAGATCAAGGCTAATATTGATCAAAGGTTGAAATTCTCCATTTCAAATGATGGAAGACTATTATTTAAAGATCGAATCTGTGTGCCGAATCATGTCTGTTGGGACCGGTGCGATAGATTCAGAGGGGGGTGAATGAATCAACCCTTCAAAAATTTTTGCCTAATTAAAATATGTAACTAGACACAGTTGCAGAATAAAGATCAATTGATCTTCTTAAGAAGAGATTCCAAGAAATAATTGATCAGCCAGTTGGACTGCGACAATGCAGGCACCTACGCAAGTCTAAGCCGTAGATATAATCAAATCAAAGGAGCGAGTGCCTTAAAGCATTCAGACAGAGTACACAATTAAAGCGCTCTTGTGGAAACAGATAAGAAATCAAACCAATGCACAGAGGATTTTTAAGTGGTTCGGTCCTCCAGACCTACATCCACCCCACACTCAAACCCAAGTGTGGCTTACTGCTACGCAACACAGCTTGCGTCCGCTGGGCCATACAGCTTAGCCTACAACCGCTGAGCATCACAGCTTGCTTCCGCTGGGTAATACAGCTTAGCCATCCGCTGCCTAACAGCTTGCGCTGAGCCTCACAGCTTGCTCCACTAGGCAATACAACTTAGTCATCCGCTGACTCACAGCTTGACCACTGGGGATTACAGCTTAACCCGACCAGTGGAATCCTCCACTGCAAACGCTGAGCAATACATCTTACTCTGCTGACAAACAGCTTGAAGAAAGGTTTAAAAGGAAACACAAAATAGGAAACAAAACAGCAACAGAAAGATGTATACGATAAAGCACAAAATAGCGCTCAAGGAGCAAGTTGGTCTGGATCTGATCCAAGAGCCAACAGATAGCACCACTTCGAAGTGTGGCTTCTCTTCTTCCTCTTCACGAGCTCTCTGTCTCTCTTTCTTTCTCTTTCTCTTCTACTTCTTCTCTCTTTCTCTTCTTTACTCTTTTTCTTCTTCTGGATCGTGCAGGCTATCTCTAATCTTTTCATGTTGGGCCACCAGAAGTTTCTTTTTAAGTCTTGGTACATCTTGGTAGCACCAGGGTGAATAGCATATCTTGATTTGTGAGCTTCCTCCATGATCAACTTCTTAGTGTCCAGAGAAAGAGTGAAGCAGAAGAGAAGTAGCGGACTTTGTATCTCACTGTCTCACTTGTCAGCAAGTAAAAGTAGAACATTTAAAGCCCGCTGGTAAACTACATCCCTTGGATATTCCGAGTGGAAATGGGAAAGTATAGGGATGGATTTCATCATGGGATTACCTAAGACAAGAGGTGGACACGATGGTATATGGGTGATTATAGACCGATTGACTAAATCTGCACATTTCCTACTAATCAAAAGTCGATGGTCTGTGGATGTATTAGCAGCATTGTATATGAGGGAAATTTCAAGCTACATGGTGTCCCTGTCACCATTATATCTGACCGAGACCATCGGTTCACATCACAGTTCTGGAAGGGTCTACAACATTCATTAGGGACCCGACTCAACTTTAACATTGCGTTCCACCCACAAACTGATGGTCAAATAGAAAGGACAAATCAGGTGATGGAAGATATGCTCAGGGCATGTGCTATTGATTTTGGAGAGAGTTGGCACGACCACTTGCCTCTAGTGGAATTCGCATACAACAATAGCTACCAAGCTAGTATACAAATGGCACCATTCGAGGCACTATATGGAAGAAGCTGCCCTTCACCTATATGTTGGAATGAAGTAGAAGAAAGGTAATTTCTCGGTCCCGACATGATCAGGGATACTATCGAGAAGATAAAGCTGATTCGGGAGAGACTCTAGATGGCTCAAGACAGGCAGAAATCCTATGTTGATAATAGGAGGAGCGAGCTGAATTTCAAGTGAGAGACCATGTATTCCATAAGGTTTCTCCAGGTTAAGGTATTCCAAGGTTCGGTATCAAAGGCAAGCTCACTCCAAGATTCATTAGCTCCTTTGAAATTCTCGAAAGGGTTGGTGAAGTCGTCTATCGAATAGCTTTGCCCCC